>CM060078.1:9911594-10446594 GCA_030533445.1 Cyprinodon diabolis | reverse complement strand
GAAAAGGAAATTCTCTTAAATACAGCTTACTACAGTGAAATGCACTAGCAAGAACACGATGGAAGTTAGCCATTGATACTAGCTGATAGAGGTGGAAAATGAATGGCAGAAAAGAAAAAAGAGGCGAAAATACACCTGTTTGCTGAGAAAAACCACAGCGATATGTTGGATCACAAAAAAATAGGTATGGAAATAAAATACGAAAATATGATTTTCTTTATTTACCATGGTGCACATTGTTGTCTTTGCTATATTTCTGCTGCTGTAATAGAATTTCCCTATCATGGGACAATGGAGGGATTTTTTTTATTCTGAAAGGTCAGTGAAAAGTTTATTTTGAAAGCCGTGTAATACCAGCAGTAAACCGAATTTCTAATCAAATTTCACATAGCAGGAATCATCTTAAGAAATGTGGGTGGCTATTAAAAGAGCCGTTGTTTTGTGGGTTTGAGTTGGAATTTATCCTCCAAAGCCGTAGAGAGTGCGGCCCTGCCTCTTGAGAGCATAGACCACATCCATGGCGGTCACAGTCTTCCTCTTGGCGTGCTCGGTGTAGGTGACGGCATCACGGATGACGTTCTCCAGGAAAACCTTCAGGACACCGCGGGTCTCCTCGTAGATGAGACCGGAGATGCGTTTCACTCCACCACGGCGGGCCAAACGGCGGATAGCGGGTTTGGTAATGCCCTGGATGTTATCACGGAGGACTTTGCGGTGACGCTTGGCGCCTCCTTTACCGAGTCCTTTTCCTCCCTTTCCACGTCCACTCATGTTGTCTTTATTTATCTCGGAGTGAGAATAGTTCCAACTGACTGAGCAGCTATATATAATTACACCCTACGGACCTAAATGAGGACAAGCAACCCTCTTTCCCCGCCTCTAACCACATTTCCGCTTTTAAGACACAAGTTGAAATATTAAAACTCTTAATGAATAAAGAAAAAAATCCAGCTGGTATAGGATCAAACCGAATGGAAATAACTGATTTATAAAGCAGATGCAGTTCATAAAAAGGGTTTTAGCTCATATGGAGTCTCCAATAACTTAGATATGTCTGTGTATCAGCTGTGATATCAGCTTTGTGTAGCGAGTGCAGGTTAGTTCAAAATGTATGTCACTTTTAACAATTACAAGTGAAACGACTTGAACTGTTGTAACTGTCCTTAACTACAATTTACATAAAGAAAATGGAACAAAAAAAACCGCACCTAAGAAAAAAATATTTATAAACAAAACCTAAGGAAATCAATAGGACCTTGAAACTGAAAATGAGGCAGGTGCTTAACAAACCACTATTTATGAATGGAGTGCTGTCTTAGGTTTTCATTAAAAATTTATTAATTTCAGTGGATATGAACATGTTTTTAGGATTTGTATGCTTCCTCACGTTTCCTTTTATGTTCTTACATTGACATTTCCTTTCATATCTAGTACCCATCTGATGGCTGCCAGTAAGTGTTAAGATATTGTAACAGTAAATCCCGCTCATTAATAAGATTTGAGTGGCTCTTAAAAGAGCCGTTGGTTTGTTTTAAAGAGCCTGTAGATTTACTTCTTTGCTGGTTTCTCGGTTTTCTTGGGCAGCAACACAGCCTGGATGTTAGGAAGAACACCGCCCTGAGCGATGGTGACTCCGCCAAGCAGTTTGTTGAGCTCCTCGTCGTTGCGGACAGCCAGCTGCAGATGGCGGGGGATGATCCTGGTCTTCTTGTTATCACGAGCAGCGTTTCCAGCCAACTCCAGGATCTCAGCAGTCAGGTATTCCAGCACTGCAGCCAGATAGACGGGAGCTCCAGCGCCCACGCGCTCAGCGTAGTTGCCCTTCCTCAACAGCCTGTGAACACGGCCGACTGGGAACTGCAGCCCAGCACGAGAGGAGCGGGTCTTGGCCTTAGCCCTGGCTTTGCCTCCGGTCTTTCCACGTCCAGACATTATTTCTCAAAAGGTTTACTTTAACAAGTGACTGTCAGGACGCGCATTGGGAGTATATATAAAGCCTGTCGTAGATCATATGCTCTCTGATTGGTCACATATAACAACAAATCCAATCGTCCAATCAAAGCAGGCGGCTTTTTCCCGCCGTCTGCTTCTCCCAATTACCACTAAATGCAGCCGACAGATCGGGGCGTGGCTTCAGGCCGCTAGCTGGTGGAGGAAACTTTTCAACGCATTCACAGACAGCAATACAGAATATACGGTCATAGTTGTCTAAAGTAAAAAAAATCATAATTGTATATGGCTATATAAAATGAATAAAAATTGCAATTATATGAAATTAATAGACGATACATGATAAACAATAATTTAATATATATTAAATTAATTCCCTTTCTTCCAGTCAATACTTTTATCCATTCTACATATACATGCACAAATATATAAAATTATTTAAAATTCCGTTTTATTGCTTTTCCCCAGAAGAGACAATAACATACATCTCTTTATAGCATAATGTATATATGGTTGTACCAGAGAAATTCTGTATATCAACAACTATACACGTCAAGAATTGTTAACTGTACCCAAATGTAAACACTGCAAAAGAGTTTACTGAACAATCTGAGAGATTACTGCAAAACAAATTGACAACCCACTTAACATTTTGATGGATGCTTGTAAAATATCTGAATTAATTATCTGAAAATGATCTACTAAAGTGAAACCTTATGGGGAGGAGAACTCTGTTAAAGTCAATTTAAAGGTTATTAAAGGGTGGTCAGAATTGTTACTCAATGAGTAAAATGACTTGAGCGATTTATAAAAAACATTAGGCAAAAACAGCATTTTCCACACCTCAATTTACAAAAACAAAACGCACATAAATATAAAAATACTTCAGTATTAACAAGTATTCATTCTTTTTCTTTTTTGCATTTTCATTCCATCTATACATGGTGTGCTGTTTATCATGTGATACAGGATCAGAGCTCTGAAAAGATGTAAGTGGCTCTTAAAAGAGCCGTTGGGTTTTGTTGGATGAGCTTGACTTATGCTCTCTCTCCACGGATGCGGCGGGCCAGCTGGATATCTTTGGGCATGATGGTGACTCTCTTGGCGTGGATGGCGCACAGGTTGGTGTCCTCGAACAGACCAACCAGGTAAGCCTCGCTGGCCTCCTGCAGAGCCATGACGGCGGAGCTCTGGAAGCGCAGGTCGGTCTTGAAATCCTGAGCGATCTCTCTGACCAGACGCTGGAAGGGCAGCTTGCGGATGAGCAGCTCAGTGGACTTCTGGTAACGGCGGATCTCTCGGAGAGCCACGGTACCGGGCCTGTAACGGTGGGGCTTCTTCACTCCACCGGTAGCCGGGGCGCTCTTACGGGCAGCTTTGGTAGCCAGCTGCTTCCTGGGAGCCTTTCCTCCGGTGGATTTACGGGCGGTCTGCTTGGTCCTGGCCATGGCGGATTAGGTGCTTATCTCTGACTAAACGAGCATTATATGATCTCGCAGGCAAAACAGCGGCTTTATAAAGAGACGTGCGGCGTGAGGTGGCCTCTGATTGGACCAAATTAAACACGTGGTAATCCTCCATCCAATTCAGTCATTGGTTGAGTTTGAAATTTCGAAAATAAAGCGCGAGATGTGTAACAAAGAAAGAAATTCCTAAGTAAAATAAAGCCAAGGTTAAAGAGGTTATACTAGTCTGATAAAGTCTGATATTTGCTTTAGCAAAGTTTTTGATAATTAATATTTTTATAGTTTCTTTAACCTGATTACTATCCAAAACTAGTTCAAATGTTACAAAATTAATACAGCTCAGTTTAAACTGTTCCTAAAGTTCCTAAAGAAATATATTTCTCATATAGATGTTATTCTTTTAAGTTTTATTAAAATTAAATCTAAACCTTCCTCGTTTTATTTACATATATCTTTTACTGCTAATTATTCCGGTTATGAAACCTTCCTTGGGCTCTTTTCTTTTTGTCCTATAATATTGAAAGTTATTACAAACTACTTACATAAAACTTAAATTTTGTCCATCCTGAAATTGTCTAGTTTAAATATTAAATATCAAGTGCAATTACAAAAATATATAAATCAGTTGCACTCTTTCCAGCATCCGTTTAATAATACCTCATATTTAATGAGCTCTACTGTAATAATCAATCATAATAATCAACGCAAAAATATGAAGCTTAACTATGATCTCAGCTACGTCTCCATTAAATCACTAGATGTGCTACACACACATCTAATTAAATATCCATGCTTCCATTCATAGAAACTTCCAAAATAGGTATTAGTGTCAATAATGTGGTCACATTTTTGCTCATATTTAGAGATGATCTCGTTATTTTAGGGTGAATCTGAGAATCATGGATGAGGCTGTCCCATGGGGATCAGTTATGAGTGATATCTGATTTTAACCATTTGATATATATGCCGCTCTAATCACTGCCTTTAAGTTTGAGAATATTATCTATTTAAGTAATTAATTTTCTGCTTATAAGGAATGAGCTCTTGAGATGAAGCTGTGGTGGCTCTGAAAAGAGCCTTTGGTGCACTGAGTGCTGGTTGAAGCAGCAGTCTACTTCTTGGCCTTCTTAGCTGGGGCCTTTTTAGCAGCAGGTTTCTTGGCTGCAGGTTTCTTAGCTGCAGGCTTCTTAGCAGCCTTTGGCTTCTTGGCAGCAGGGGCGGCCTTTTTGGGGCTCTTCTTCACCGCCTTTTTCACGCTTTTCTTGGCCGCTGCTGCCTTCTTCGGAGACTTCTTGGCTGCTGCCGTTTTCTTAGCAGCGGTGGCTTTTTTCGGGGTGCTGACCTTCTTAGCGGCGGGCTTCTTGGCTTTTGCGGGAGCCTTCTTCACCACCTTCTTGGCTGGTTTAGCGGATTTGGACTCCTTGGCGAGCTTGAAAGAACCGGAGGCCCCGGTCCCCTTGGTATGAGCCAGGGTGCCTGAGGCCACCAACTTGCTGACGGCCGTATTGATCCGCTTGTTGGCTTTAGTCACATCCACCCCTTTAGCAGCCAGGACCTTCTTCACCGCCGACAGAGACACTCCTTTGCGCTCCTTGGAATCGGCCACGGCGTCCACGATCTACTTGGACAGGCTGGGTCCATCCTTCTTGGCCTTAGGAGCGGACTTCTTCCTCGGGGCTTTTGCCGGGGCTTTTGCGGGTGCAGCTGCTGGAGCTTCTTCTGCCATGTTTCTCTCTTAATGTTCCTCTGAACGTCTCCAGCTCAGAGCAGGAGGCGGGATTTATAATATGGATGAGAACCCTGAAGAAACAACTCAGCCTGCTGCTCTGCTCCCGCCTCAAATCGCTCCACAGTTGTGTTTTCTTCGCGGCATTTAAGGCTTTAAATCTTCGCTAAATTAAAGTTTTTTATCATATAACTTACTTTAATGGAAAGGTTATTGTCCGTTCTACACAATGAGGTAGCATTTTGTTTCCAGGACTTTCTCTTTTTGACCCAGGAACGCTCAAAAGTGTCTGAAGCTCGTTGTTTCTGAGCATCAAGAGGCGGATTTTCTCCACATTTCGTACTTTAAAACATCTAAAACAATTGTTCACACAACATTAAGACTAGACCCTCGCTAAAAAACAAAGGAATGAAAAGAAAACAAATGAAATGGTTTCGTTAGTGTCATTATTTCAGTTAGAAATGAGGAAGGTTCTACCAGCAGTAAACACACAGAAACTGTCAATGAATCGGTTGGTCAGGATTCTCGCTTGGATGAAAGGGTTGGAAATTAACACTTTGTCTGTCAAATAGCATATTTAACACACACATACAACAAAAAGTACATACTGGTGTTATAGTTTAGTTAAGAATATCAGAGGACGTGAGATTTATTCATTATTTAGATCCTTCTTGTCTCTATTTCTCACTGAATCAGGCACTAAATGCATTTTGTCTCCTTTAAATAAACTTAATGGCCTAAAAACATTTTCACCCAAATCCTATTTTCATTGCAGTGAGCTGATAAAACATTTAGGATTTATTAATTACAAATGAATTTGTTACAAGCGTACATACATCAAAGAAGGACAAATTGATTGAGCTGCTTGTGCCTTCTGACCTGTGGACAATAAAAAAAGTTTACAGATAGATCAATCAGCAACTTAATATTTGAAGTTTGTTTAGGTTTTTAATGGTTGAACAGAAAACCTCAAAACTAACAAGCAAAAATGTCTCAATTAGTTCTAGTTGTATTTATTTTTTACCCTGTAATCTATTATTTTTTTTACTACCTCATGTTAATTTTTGACAGGTTTCAAAGACTAACTTCAGATTTCTCCTCTGTGCTGAAACATTTCTCTTCATGGTTCAGACTGTCTCCAGAGGGGTTAACAAAATCATTCCAATAAAGTTAAAAACATTCCCCTGGAATCTGTTTCCAAGTATGAAGATCTTTTGCTTCCCATCCAGGAAGCTTTTTCAATTCAAAATGAGACAAAATCAAACTGCACTACAGTACAGATCACTCAGCAGAAAGAAAATATGGGGAGAATTTGCTGCTTTCATTTATAAACTTCTTGTCTGTGCTGGAAAAACAAAAGTTGATCAATCCTATTTGTGCTTTGTGTAGAATGTTAGTTCATGGTTTGTTAAAGACATTTATATAATGGTTATCAATAAAAGAGAAATGTAACATAATCAGCCAGCAAGAATACATTGATTTTTGGATTTCTACATAAAGAAAGTTAACATTAGTAAATGGTGAGAGGTAAGTAGAAAGAAGGGTGTGTTTTGCATTCACAATTATTTTGTTTTCCAATATATTTAACTCATATTAGGGTTTCTTATGTAACATTTTATATTTGGTCATTTTATCCCAGTCTGTGAGAAGCACATACTATTGTTTAAATGTTTGTTTTTTGATCTGATCTTCATATTTACTGAAAAATGAAACAGTGTACTACTTTTATTCACTAATCAAAATTTTTTTTTGTGTGTCTGTGATAGAGTTTTGTAATCATTAGTGATGCACAGAGCTGTGTAAACAGTCAGGATGGTTGTTTGTTAAAGTTGCTTTGGGCTACTTGTCTGTAATCTTTATTTTGATTTTCCTCCAGCCATCAAGAGGTGATGAAAAATTGTATCTGATCTCAGGATACACAATAATAAATGTTTTATTATTTTGGACTTTGGGATATAATTCTGATGAAATAACAAATAGACAACTATATTTTTTATTGTAATTTCATACAGAAACATATTTTCCCCGGTTTCCCTTTAATGTCTGCTACTCTTAAGGGTTTGAAGTAGTGGCAACAAGACATTTAATATTTAGTTTATTAATGGATAAAAAAATATGAGACATTATGAAACTATGATAAACAGTCTAAAGATAAACAACATGTACATATTTTACAGGGAATGAGAAAACAATATAGCCATAAACTGTGATTTTAGCTCTCTGTCGCCCTCTAATGCTTTAATGCTGAAACTACAAGTGTATGACAACATCACCAAAGACTGTAGCTTTTATTAAATTAAATTATGATGTTGGTCACTGTTATGTGACATGGTTGCTTTTGTGAAATGTTCTCCATGTGGAGCTGACCCAATAAAGGGTATTTAAACAATAAATCTATTTGCTTGATATCTGGAATAGAAATATATCCACAATCATATTTTAATTATTCCAACTACATTATAAGATATCAAATACATCACCTGATTCATCATTTGAAGTGTCACACATCCTTTAAGATAACTAACTTAATTAGATCTAGAAGTTATTTTCTTCCAATGTTGTTATTGTTTTAAAAGTTAAGAAAAAACCAAACATATTGGTCAGTCTGACATTACACTATGCTAAAAAGCATGTCATACCATACAAATGGTTATAATACAGTTCTAAAAGTCTACTTAAAATGTATTTCCTTCAATACTCTGCATTATTTTACTTGAAATGTGTCTGTTTTTTTTTTGTACTTTCAGTTTCAGTTGTATGAAACCAATTCATCCCTTTGTGTTTAGGTTTTGGAGGCAATGTTGATCTATATTTAGAAGCAACCAACATGGCTATGAATGTAACGTATTACAGTTTAAGCTACTTTTTGATGCAATGTGTCAAAAGCAGGATATTAAATCCAGTGTGGTGTATTTGAGCAGTTAATATTCTTAATGTTTTCATATTTCTGATGCATGGATGCCCTAAGATTGAGAGTTTTGGTTGACAGATACAGATAGGTGGACAGATTCCCTGGTAGTTTGGTGGGGGGTGGTGGCCAAGTGGTTAGGGCCCTAGGTTCCTGAGCAAGACACTTAACCCCACACTGCTTCCTGGGCGCCACACAATGGCAGCCCACTGCTCCCCAAGGGGATGGCTTAAATGCAGAGAGTGAATTTCCTTGCTCTGTACTTGTGACAGTGTAATGACAATAAAAAGCTGGAAAAAAAATTCAAATGAATCCAATTTTTACTTTTATTTAGACATAATTTAGTCGATGCGCTATAGTCAGTGTCTGATGAATATATTCTCTGCTCAGTGGATAGCAGTTCCTGCTCTCACTATCAACACCTTTCTATATAATTTCTCACAAAAAATTAAGAATATGTTTACAAGTTCCCTTTTTGTTCATATTACAATCCGATTTCTCATCAATGCACAAGAGGGGAGGTATTTCAAGGCATATCAGCCTATTTAATTTCTAGAGCTAGAGTTTCATATGATACATTTTTAAAAACCTCGGGATCTTCACATCTTGAGAGACTTTCTAAACACAGATTTTATATTATCTTTAAACGCTGTTGCCCCCCAAGTGGGATGTTTGGAGACACTATATTGTTAATGTGAGACATCTATAATTGGAAGAGGGACACTCTATGGCCCCGTCCACACGAAGCCGAACCCTGGCCTAAACGCACAAATTTTTCACCAAACCAGCCTCTCATCCATACGAAGCCGGCGTTTCGGGGGTCTGTAAACGATCTTTTTTTTATTCAGCCTTCAGAGTGGGAAGATTTTGAAACGCCGTTTTTGCGTTTCCATCTTTAAGCTCTAACCACATTTTTTTTTTACACGCATGCGTCATCACGTCGCCTCTAAACACGCATGCGCGACACAGTATCACAACAACAATGGCGCCGTACTGTGTTGAATGGCTGCTGCTCATGCTACTCACCCTGCTGTCGGGCTTACAACAGAATCTTCTTCTTCTGGAATATCTCCAGGAAGAACAGAGCAATATCGACCACATAGTTCAGCACCTGAATTTGACTGAACCACGAAAATGGACCCGCAGGGCAACCATGTATAAATATTAGTGCGCATGCCCAACATTTCGTCGCCTATTTTTGCTTTGGCACCACAGCGCCACTTACAGGCCTGGCATACATTTTGCAGCGTTTTCATGCATTCGTGTGGACGATGACATTTATTTTACGTCTCCGTCTTTACGACAAACGTTCTGGAAAATATTAGCGTTTCGTGTTCGTTTTGACTTCGTGTGGACGGGGCCTATTTGTTGCAGCAAAAACACAGTAACAAATAAGCAAAAAAAGTATTTATCACTTTGTCTAAATCTTAATTAAGAAGATGAAATCACATGGGATTTTGCAAAAGAATAAAGTAAACCTGTTATTTAAATTTCTGGAGGTAGCACATGCATATGATTGCCTCTGACAGAATACAAATGAGTAATTTTGCTTTAGATTAATCTAGATTAATTCCAGGATTACAGTGAGATTAATCTAAACTAAAAAAATAATCTATGCCATCACTAACTGTGGAAGTCCAGTAGGTAGAAGAACAGATGCAGAGGATTAGTTTGATTAAGCTCCAGGCAGAGACCATAGCTGTAAGGAATAATCACGACAATCATTGTGCAAAAGGAGAGAGAGGAGGCAGGCAGACAGTGAAGCCAGAACCTGATATGTTGTCCTGAAAATTTCCCTTCTCCTTCTGTGAATATGGCTTTTTAATGAAGGCATTTTCAAAGCCCCATGAACCGATAAACCACTGATATCTATGTATTCACTGGATTGCTGATAGCCCAAAAAAGTGAAGCCACTGGTCGCAATATTGGTACTCCCAACTCCTATGGAAACGCGACATAAAAATGACCACTTGTGTAACATTTGACTGCAAAAACAAGCACTAAAGCTTTGAATGGGTAAATTCACAGTCAGTGGATGTAATAACAAAGAAAATCCATATACACACCGATGTATCCCATAGTATAGTATGTAGCATAACAATAGTCAGGCTATCTCGACTGACTCGAAGATATTGACTGAGTTAGCCATCAACATTGTGTCTAACGTTAGAAAAATAGAAAAATAGAAAAATACTATAGCATTAAAAGACATGTACTTATTTGAGACTTTTTTTTTTTTTTTTGTCAGGTTGGGGTCTGAACTGCTCCATCTCCCAAGAACATCTCAGGTCTCCATAAGTGTGGAGCCCATTCCGCTGCTTTTCCTCTGCTGGCTGGCAGCAATCCAGTGAAGAAATAGAGATCAGTGACTGAGAAGCATCTGACACATTTGATACAGTTTTGAAGGGCGACATCTGCTGGATTGCTATGAGAATCTCCTTTCAGTGATATCCTGACTTTCCACATTAAACCGGGCTTACACTGCAATTTTTTCCCCTTTTTGGGGCCACTTCCAGCCTGATCATGCATTGTCTAGTTTACAGGGGGTAAAGAGGGGCGATCAGCCTCTCACGACCACCTCCCAATCAGGAATCATGAGGTCCGGAGAAAATTAAACATGTTTGATTTTCAGTCGACCATCTTGGGCAAATCACTCAGTGTGCAAACAAGGATTCTTCTTCCTCTCAGATGAAAACACAGAAGCATGGCGGGGGTACAAGTGAAATGGAGTTCTTTCTGTAAAATTGACAGACCATTGTAGCCACGTTTGCTCAGCCATGTCTTTGTCCAAATACATCATCTTATTAGAGCTTTCAGCACAAAATTGCCCAACTAGCCAAGGCAGCGCATTTCTATATAGTGAGCTTCATATTCCATTTCTGCTCCTTTGGCTTCTGGATAGACAAGTCTGAGTAGTGCCATCTCGCTGCTGAGCTGAATGTGACGTGGTTTTTAGACGTACAGTGTGAGCAGGTAGATCGCATCAGAGTGTCGTGCTGCACAGTGTGAGAACATACATCGTGAGCTGTACGCTAAAACCCTGCAGTTTTGTCGTACAATTTGAGCTGTAGCTGCGTGCAATGATTGAAAAAAATCACACAGTGTATACCGGCCTAAGTCCATGGCTGGAATTTTAATTTCCATTATAATGATAATAGATAAATAATTGGCTGACTCATTGCATTTTTTATGTGATAAGTAGAATTTCTGTTTGATGCTTAATAGCTATTGAAGGTGTTTCTGAGCTGTGTAAGCTGTAATTATTTTTCAGACTATAATGCTTTTCTTTACAGAGCAGTTTTGGACAAGAATGTGGGAAAAGGTATAGTATGCGCTTCTGTCATGGAGACAGTGCTACTGTTACTGGGAATTCTAAAACTGGAAGATTGTCTCTTCCTCCTGGTCCCTTCTTCATCACTGTACTCTCTCAGTCCAACCTCAACCAACACAGTTGAATTATGTATGGGCCAGGGCCAAGAGAAAACCTGACATGAATAAATGCTTTAGGACTTTACTGTAGGGAGCTATAGTTGAACCGTTCAGTAAACAGTGAGTGCTGAATCATTGGATGGTAATTAATTAGATTAAGTTTTGACAGTGAAATGTTTGTCAAACTTGTCTTTAAATAAAATGTTGTAATTTGCTTGCATATAAATACATTTAAATTATACGGTTAGTATTCTTTACAATAAAGTTTTCAAAAAAAAAATCCTGATATAAATATAAAACTTTTTATATATATTTTCTATGTTTTGCAAGCTTTTTCTTTTGTTTAAACAAGTAAAACTCTTAAAACTGGCAAAAGAAGCAGCTCTGTGAAGAAAAACACCAGAGGAGCAGCTGCTGCTGATATTAGCCAAGTAGTGAGAGGGAAGATGCCAGGGTTCATAGTGGGAGGATAATTAGAGGATTGGGAGCAGGTGTTCCCATCAGGTCAGGGGATTGCTGAAGGCAGGAATGACTCAGGACAACTGCTGAGCAGAAAGAGAGAGTTTCTGGGGAACCAGCGACAGTGAGAAGCCTTGTAATGTGATTAAACCCTTCACAGCTTTCACACTGTTATCTGAAGATATTTTCAGCACTTTTGATCTCTCAAACTGTGAGTGATTGTTTCCTCTTGGTGCCAAAAGTGATGTTTTTCAGAGTGATGAAATATGATTGTTTTTCTTCAGTTGAATCACATAGTTTTAGGTCTTGTGCAGTTATTTTATCTTTTTTGCCCATGGTCTGTGGTGTTTTTAGTATTGCTTATTATTCCCTGGATCTGTGATTTGTGCTACATTTGGCCCTGAGTCTGGAGCAAATGCAGGACTCCAGCAGGTCCTGGAGGTAAAGTGAGGGTCTGAATGAAAGTTCTATTTTGGTCTTGTTTAGTCTTGGCTGTTTGGACTGTCGAGCTACTATGCTAAATTATCCCTTATTCAACCTGCCAGCAGCTGTTTTTCACCGCAGGGGCTCAGTTTCCTGCTCCATGTTGTTCTCCATGTCGAAGTCTCCTTGCATCACATCCACCTCACACCGCTGTGATGTTTAAATGTGTTATTTTTGCTGTACTTTTATGATGTCTTTGTACCCTGTGAAAAAAACTATTTATTAAACGATTTGTGTACTTGTCGCATCTTAAGTTTCAGACGTTAGATTTAAAATGAATAAAAATCTAATTTTTGAAAGAAGTTGGGACTGACACAAATCAGTGTAACTTCATTTTCTTATTAGCCCACTGGTCTCTATTTATTCACTAGTTCAATCTGAAAAAACTCACAAGGAGAGAAAAGACAAAGAGAAGAAATTTATTGATACAATTACTTTAGTCTTTTGTGCTCAGACCTCGGCAGAAAACATAGCACTGACATTTGATTGATACACATGAAAAGGAGTAAAGAACCTGGCTGTTTCCCCCCCAGGCCTGAAACTGGTGGTGGAGTTGAGATAGATGAAGTTGGTCAGTCTGTAGACTGCTGGTTGACGAGGCGGTATTGCTTAGCTTTATGGGACGATCCAGTGGACTGCGTGAGCTGATACTAGAGCTTCACTCAGGGACCTGGAAGATGGAAGTCCAGTTGGATAACACAGGTTGAGAGAACCTGTCCATGATGAGCAAGCATGAAGCGACAGTGGAGAGGAAAAACTCCCCATTGGGAAGAGCCTCTGGCAGAACCAGGATCAACATGGCATTTTTTTGGCTGGACCGGTTGAAATGAGACAGGGAATGCAGTAAGTGTCCAGGAGGAATGGAAAATTTAGCTATGATGGTGTAAAAGGGGCTGGATTGAAACGTGGTCGTCTGAATGAAGTCCTATACAGCGCGACCTCCACGTAAACACTAGGTAGCAGATGCGTTGTGGATCAGAGGCCTTTTAAGATTAACTTTGGATGCTGATTGGCTTTTTTGGAGGCGTGGTTAAAAGCTGAGTGGCTGGTGTTGTAGGAGGATGAAGGCAAATCATTTATTTAGCTGAACTTCTGCCTATTTCCAATTGGCTATTGGTAGTACAGGGTGCAGTAAAGTCACCAGTCGCCATATTGGTACACCCTAGTTACACAATTCAGAATGTAAACAATGCGTGTGCTACAGCATCGAACAACAATGATTTTCTAATTTTCAGGGGGCTTAAGACTTTTAAAATAGAGATAAATTATCTCACAAACAACTACAGGTGCTTGGCTCCAGGCACTTAGAGATACACTTCCACACAGAAAGCCCATATTCTTATCTTCAGGTACCACAGTATACATGTCAGATTATATAATACTACTTATACTTCAGCAATAATATCAAGGTGTTACATTATTGTACCCCTTATACTATATCCGTTGGTTGTGCTGTTCTTTTTACATTTCTTTGCAGGTGATGAAGCAGATTTAAGTTGTTTTATCTTTATCTCCTTTTTCTCCTTCCTCTTTCGTTCGTCTTTTTTTCTGTTTTTCCTTTTCCTGAACTACTTAAATTGCAGTGTCCATATAATCTGTAATACTCCCTGCATGAATTATAATAAAGCTAAAGCATTAATCAAGCTGAACACTATGGCGATAGCCGTACTTTTCCATCTGTGAAAGCAAAATCTATTGGGCTCTTTTTGTCATCAAGACAATTATTCTTATTGCCACATCACCAGCCAGGACACTGGAGAAAAAAAAAAAATATAAAATAGAGATAAATTCATCACTTTGACACACACTTCATTGCATCAATAGAGCATCATAATTTCTGGTAAAATATAGGCACATCACATTGCATAGTCAGTATGTCCATGAAGACTATAAATCATGTAATATAAGATATACAAATCCATCAAAATAAAATTAGTGTGCTAAGGGGGCATAATAATACTGTACTTAGATATTAACAATATTACACACACACACTCACATATGTGCCAAAAGTGCTAAATTGATGATGTTCATATTATATAAATGCATTGATTACATTGTTATGGTAACTTGTTTTGGTAATAGGTATAGCCAGACAACACCAAGATCGAAGCTGATTTTACATTTAACATTAAACATCAAAAGTAATTAGGAAAGAGGACATTTGGAAAATATCAATTACCCAAGAGGACAGCAACATCTCTGTCAAAAAAGGTCTAAAAAAGATGGGGTTTAACTCTTAGCGTTTTACGCATGAAACCTCTGGATGGCAGTAGAATCCACAAAACAAAACAAAGAAATCGGGTGATCTGACCAGATATTTTCAAGTGTCAGTTTTAACACTGTACATTTAAGTTGAATAACATTTGATGTTTGTGTGAAGCTGATCAGTCTTTCAGGCTTCCTGTCTGTTGCCAGGGATTTGATGGACGATCTGAACACTGCAGCACAGGGAACACTTCCTGTCTAATCCTCCTCTTTTCCCACTGCTGTCAGCTGAGTTGGAGGCTCCAGTGTTCAGTGAATACATTTTTGTTTTGGTTTGATGTGCTCTGTCAAATCTGCTCCCACTGTAACTGCGCTCCAGCTGATCAGCATCCATATAAAAGTTCTTATTTTTCAACAAGATGGTTAGGATAGTAACAATGAATTATTGCATGTCTGCAGGGGAGAATAAGATCTATATCATGAGTTTTACATCATGTGAAGAAGATACTTTTAAGCTTAGTTTTTTCTTCTTTTAATTATATATTTTTTTATTCCTATCAGCTTGTGTTTCTGTGCATATTTCCTTTATATAAATCTGGTGATCTATATGAATAAAAGGGCTGCAGTAATTCGATGTAATTAACATTTTTGATTATGAAATTCTGATGTAAAATGTTATCCATGCATCACTAAAAATATATAATCTTTCAAGAAGTGAATGCAGGGTCACATTTTAAATCACATGCAGTTCAAACAGGTAGCTGTAGAGAGCAGTAAAGGATCAGTTCTCCTGTGAGCAGCATCCGCCTTTTCACATTTCAGTGTGGCAGTTGACCAAGTTAGAGAACCTAATTGAATAAACCTTAATAAATTCTACAGTCTTTGAAACAAAATCCACATTTTAAATTATTTTTGACAGGAAAGCAGCTGTGAAACCTTGAATTATGTCTGTTTTACCAAGCTATAGCTCTTCTGTTCAAGTGTTCTCTGTAGATAAACTCTACTTTGTGGTGCTGCTTTATTGTTACAGTGCATTATTTTTTACATTTTTGTTAACATATTCAATTCTGAGTTGTAATGAAACCCCATTTGTGCTGCCCTCTCATCAGTAAAAGGTGGCTATTTCAGTGGAACAGGCCTTTGCCCTTATATACCAGCATTTTGGTAGAAGTCAAATTCTTACACAACAAGGCATCATGTCCTTTGCTGCTTTGGGAGCTTCAGTTTCAGACATTGCTTACCTATTACAAAAAAGGGGCTCAAACTGATATGGCTGTGCCAGGATTCACAAAGCACCCCTGACCATCCTGTAAAAGAGAAGTGTAAAATCATCCACCTCAAAAGTTTTATTCATTACATAACTACCAGCACTATTCTGCTCAATCTATTTACTTCAATATTACTAAGCCAGCTGCCATTTTCCCTTGTCCTGACCAACAAACACATAAACATCCAAAGCATATCTCCACATTTAGCCCTTCCCCCTTAGGGGCTCTTGACACCGACTACTTTGGTATATTTCTAAATTTGTCTTGGTTGGGGTGATGCTTTAAATAATCCCAATTGCACTCTCCCTAAACTCTTGCAACAATTGTGACATTGTGCTGTATGATAAAAACACACCTTGCAGAGGGGCCTTTTATTGTGGGCAGTCTAAAGGGCTGGTTATCCTCCGGCAGAAGTGTGTCGCAGTGAGCTTGTTGCAGACATTTTTGATTTAGGCCCAATATTGAAGCGTGGTCTGTACTGTTATTCCACAAACGCAAGACGGACAATCACAAACAAGCTGTGGGCCTAGATACGGCCGAAGCAGTGAGGAAGTCGGGGCAAGTTTTTGAGACAACAGAGGGGCATGAGGGTGAAAAGGAGCGGGGATCCAGGTGGAAAAAAGGTGCCAGCATTCTCACGCTCCTCGCTTTTTTAGCTGATCCAACTTCATAAGTCGTTTTCCACAATGACGGTCATACAAACAAAACAAGCCGGTAAGGTACCAAACAGGAAATACGCATAGTGTAGAGCAGATGTAGATTTGACCAATCAGAGGCCTCCTGTCTGCAGCACTGTCTGACGGTCACCTACAATTTTGGAGAGGTGCACTAGAGTGTCTGCTGAAGGGGCGGAGGCATATTTGCATTTACTGCGACACACATGCAGACGACCTGGTTTTCTGAGTATAAATCTGCCTCAAGGCACACCTCTGCAGTAATCATGGTGTCTAATCAGCATCTTTAGGGAGAGATCAGAGCTACCTTTTGTTTCCCTTTTGTTCACCTGCAGTATATTAATCTCAGTGCTCCGCATCATCAGTTAATACTGAAGAAGCCTTTTGGTTGAGAGGTGATACCTGTATTTGAAAACTTCACATCCACTTGGCTAAACTGAACCTTTAACGCTTGACCATGAGCTGGATGACTGAGAATCTTCACAGATATTTCACCTGCATGGTGTTTAAATCACAGCTTCTAAATGATGCATTTGTTTCTTGTTTTTTGTTTTAGATCTTGAGGGATCATTATCATGTTGTAATCAGTCAGAGCTGGGTTTTATGTTTGTTTAAAAAAAAGTCCTGCTCAGGAAATTTCCATGGACACATCTAGTAGGTAATCTTAAAAGAGGATTCTTGTACATCCTCACCTAATGCCATGTGGGGGAGCAATACCTCAGCTTTAAGGCCTTTCCTTATAATAAAGCTAATGTCATGCACTTGAATCCAGTTACTCATAATTTAGCCTATGGTCCATATATCATAACCACATGTGAGGTTTCAAACTCAAATGGATCAGAATATCAAGACCATTCTTCACCATAGCAGTGAGAGTAGTTTACTCATCCCAGAAAATGAAGCCCTGATCTGTTATCTCCCAGTCTGTCCTGCTTTTTAAAGTTTTTCACTTGAGGAAGAAACTCACCCTAAACCCATCGAGTGACCCAACCTTTTCCCAGTTAAGAACCATAAACTAAGACTGAAAGGAATTACTCTCACCTGTTCATCACACTGAGCTGCTCACTGCTATGGTGCACTGAAGTCATGCAGTTCACACGGCTTCAAAGAAAATGTCTTGTACAGAAGCAGTAAGAGCTCTTGTGTCTTAGCTGTTCCGACCTGCTAAGAATCTCATGATGATGCACATTCAGGGGAAAAGCCACATTCAGCAAATGCCTGGGAAAAAACACATTTTATCACCGATGGCAGATCCCAAGCCACGTAATTGAGCCAAGAGGCATGATTAGTATTAATGAATCCACATGCACATGGAGTCATAACGTCTGCCAGAATAACATGCCAAATATCAAGAATGCATGAAATTATGCTGCCAGTTTGGGTCAGACATTGATTAATCCCTGGCGATGCTGGTAATAAACGTCGATCTGAATTTGCATCCTCAATTGCAAAGAGAAAACCATACAGGAGCCATGTTGAGGACATTTTTACTTTTGTGTAGTGCTTAACTTGAACTTTTATTAACCTCACTGGGGAAATTGCTTAAACCCCAACAAGAAAGAACATGATAAGAGGTTTTAAATTAATTTCATGCTTTCTTAGAGAGCAAGCAAAAGTTGAGATCTGCAGAATTATGTAAAAATCTTTTGAATTGCCAATCACCTTAAGCCCTGTAGTATTTGTGTTTTTCAAATAATCCCATGTCTCTGCTTTAACCTGTCCAGGCTCTGTGTCATTAGCTTATTTACTTAGATTTGTCTTAAGTACTGTCTTTTTTGTTTTTATTTTGTATAATCATAATAATATTATAAATATTTTTAAGAAAAGAATAATGTTTAATATAACAGATTTAGTCAAGTGCTTTCAGGCTGGCTTAAGACAGTAAATCCAATAACATTAGACCATATAAGGTTTTCCATGTACCTAGAATTGCTCATCCTTTTTTCCAACCATTGTATTTACTGTAGAGACAACTAGTGAGGTTCATTCTCATAAAAAATTCAGCATGTTTTGTAGATTTCCTGTGCACTAAAGACGTCTTCACCTAAAAAAATATCCCTTACGAAGAGTTTCACTAAAAGAACCATAACAAATTGCAGCTTATCTGTGGGTGACTAGAATTCTTCACAAAGCTCCAAGCCTTATAATGCAGTTTTGGAATAGATTTTTAACTCTATTGTGGTCTTGATTTACTTTGCGTGAAATTCTTATTCTTATAAATGTATAACTTAGCTGTGGTGCTTGCTTAAATCTGTAGTTCATCAGAGCTACATTCTAAGCCCAGTCTATCAATAAAAAAATATGCTTAAAATAACAGCACAGCATCATTATTGAGTCAGTATTATATGAATACATTATATAAATATGCAAATTTCCTGAACTGTTTGGATCGGTTATTTTGGCTTTTAACAAATAATAATAATAGAAATAATAATAATAATACTAGGGGAGTGGTAACCTAATTGTTAGACCATTGCACTCGTGTCTCAGAGGTTCTGAGTTCAAGCCCCACACGCTCCGACAGACTGCCATTCTAGGTCCCTGAGCAAAACCCTTAACCCCCCAGACTGCTTCCTGGGTGCCGCACAGAGGCAGCCCACTGATCCCAAAGGGGATGGGTTAAATGCAGAGGGGAATTTTTCCAGTGTGAGATCAATAAAGTTCAATTATTATTATTAATAAAGCTCTGTGTATCAGATTGTCCTTGGTCTTAGAAATCCGTACAGCATCCCTATTAGGCTGGAGCATCACTATTAGGCTGGAGCATCACTATTAGGGTGGAGCCAGTGATGTCTCATAATTTACAAACAATATCTGTATGATGTAATGATGTGGCAGGGTGTGACTGCACATCTATAAAAAAGGTTTCAATAACTGTTTTTATTCATGGACCTTCCTGATGATGCAAGCACGGTAGGCATACGGTACGTAATCTGAGTCGTTTCAGCGTTCTGAGTAAGATCAATTTGAAAAAATGTTTCTAATTTAATATAAACATTTGAAAGTGATACTAAAAATGTTGCACAGTGATTGTTCCACAGCAAAACAATAAGAAAAAAATGGGGAAAGAAAGCATGGGGTTGTAAGCCCAATACTTTTCTTCAATTCAATTAAATTCATTTAATTTATATAGCCTTAATTTACAACACATGTCATCTCAAGGCACTTTACAATTCAACCAAATCATACAGTCAAACTGATTCAAAGTTTTTTATCTAAGGAAAACCAGCTGATTGCATCGACTCACTGACTCGAAGGCATTCCCTCACACCAAGCATGTAATTTACAGATTAGTGTTTCTGCCGTACCTGGAAGAAGTATCACTCATAGATTAATATATTATTTTACATTATATAGATCAGATTAGTTATTTTTAGAGCAATTAAATTTCTTCATATTAGATGGTGTACTAGTATGTGTGGAAGAGTGATAGAAAAGCAACAAATGCAACAATCCTACTTTAAACTACATTGATTAAAACTGCACAGTTTTAAAATGGCATAGGGTGGTTCAGTGACTAAAATCATTATGTGTAAATTGTTTTCAAAGGGTAATTCTTATTTAAGGGTTGAGCCTGCAAATATTTCCATTGTTGCACATAAAACATTTGTCTCTGAAAATAGCAATAAAATGTTTTTCACTGCTGCACTTTATAAATGGAAATGTTAATTTCACTGCTAGGCTGTTGTTCATTCACTTTCGGAAAGTGAACACACTCTGTGTGTACAATATGACAGTAAAGTTTGTTTAAGTCTAATTATACTATGAAAAGGAGTATTAGCTGATAAAGGTACAATTTCATTTTAACGCATGGTCATTTGTGGTTGTTTTATTCGGTGAACGATTTATCACTCAGGCCAGATCTACCCTCCTTTGGTTAAAGGTATAGTGCAGGATGTTCTTTTGCGAGTTGATCATCAAAACAAGTGGTCATCCTAATTGTCAATCATTCTGGTGATATGTTTACATAAGGCCATCCTACGTGCTCATCTCTCATTTTCACTTACCAGGGGTGAGTCTGACATACTGGAAAAAATGTAAATCTTCTTTTGAAAAGTAAGCTTGTATGCGTTCTCAAGGAGAAATGGAATCGTGCATGCTATTATGTGCGCTTAATAGGCATTCCCTCTTTGGAGCGGGTAAAGGGTTGTGCATGTGTAATTTTTTTTAAAGTGGAGATGGCAGGTCTTTTAAAAAAATCACAAAAATCCTCCACTATACCTTTAACATTTGAATGAATACAGACAATTTCTTTGGTTGGTGATTAAAAACTCTGTTGATAACCATGGTCTAAATTACTAAGTTGTTAATATGTTCAATAAATTGTAACATTTTATGGTTGTCATGGATGACATATCTGACACACAGATAAATAATGTAGTTGCAGAAGTTTGCATCAAGTGGTGGAACTAAGGCAACCAAAGATGGTCTGCTATTTAAATCTCTTACTGGCAAGTGAGTGGGCAGGTTTGACTCACACCTGAGTTCATCCATTACAACCAGCCCTGGCTTCAGTCATTCCGATTCATTGGACTCCTTCATGAATGACATCAATAACCCTCCAGTGATTCTGTGTGTGCTGACCCAGATTTCTTAATGACTGCACTAATGTTGTGAATTTATTACTGCAATGACACCTCTGTATTTTAGTAATGGCCTTTTGTAATGTGTTTTGTGCAGGCAATGGATGGTTTGAGACAGATGACACTTTTCTCAAAGCTGAAACTTACCAGTTATGATGTGACTGAGACAATGATGGGAAGTGTGTTTCCTTTTTTTGTGGATACCTAATCCTTTAATTTACATTAAAGTACACCCCAAATGTAGAGAAACACCTTGTTCTCTTCAATATGAATTATTTGAAATCTACCACACTTGTAGATGCTATTGAATCATTTTGTCATTAGATCTAGTAACCTTTTATCACTATTTTGACTGATATTTTGACTTTCTATTAACTATCAGATGCTACCACTAATGCTCATTCTGGACGTTGCGGTTAAATGCAAGTTAAATTGTGTAGCCCCATGATAGTTATCTTAGGCAGTCAGGATTGAAGCAAGCAGCAGGTTCAGACATGTTAGAGCCACTGGCTTAAGAAACTCCATGAACTCTGAGGGACACACATAAGCCTGCAGCTGTAGAGCAGTGGTTACAATGACGCTCCCAGAAACTCTGATGCCCCAATCTCCACAAGTAGATGTTCACCTTGGTTTGACTTTCATTTGGTTATAGGCTTGTATATTACATATTACTACGTAATTGGCACTTTGCAAGAGTTCCAAACAAGCTCAGTAGAGCTGCAAAGTAGAACAAAGTAAAGTATCAACAGGTTTGTCCAAATTAATATCAAATAAATGATACTATAAAATGACTAACATGATGAATAAACATAACAAAAATCAAATCAAATTGTGCATTTGTTAGATCAGATCTGGTGTGCAACATCAACACACCAGATCTGATCTAACAACCTAAAATAACTCTGTTTATATTCGATAAACATAGAGCAGCGATGGTGAGAGGAATTCATAATTACTAACCACAAAGAGGCAGCTGGAGACATGGATACAACCAGTCATAGAGAGTAAGAGTCAGCTGATTAAGTATCCCGCACAATGCATCAAAGACTCTGCTGGCATAACAGTTTGACCAAATGGGAGATAAACCGTTGATAGGAGGATTGTTTTTGGTCCACTCTATAAATCCTCAACTCAACACTATTTCTGACATTTTTAATTGAAAAAGCTTCCTGGATGGGAAGTGAATATCTTCAAACTTGGAAAAAAAGTCCAGTGGATTATTTTTTAACATTTTTGGAATGACGTTGACCTGGATGACTGAGAATCTTCACCAGCACATTGATAGGAGGGATTGCTGCAAAATTAGCTTGGTGCAATCTACTGTCACCATGGCCGAGAGTAATTACTGCAAACTCAGTGATTCTATACAATCTTTTGTGTTTCCATTGATGGAAAAGTTTTCATCAAATGGCTGCATTGACTGCATTGTGTTCTATAGCCGGGATAATGTTAGAACGCATGTTATTGACTTTTAATCCATCTATTTGAGTGGCTTCTATTGATGGTATATCTCTGTTAACAAATTGGATCAGTTTGTTTTGCAAACGGCCTTCAGACGGCATTTATTGTGAACCGGCACTGTTAAAAAAAGACATAATTGATTTTGATTTCAATCAAGCCTCCATTCTTTGAAGTGCCTTGAAATTTCGTCTTGTGAATTAGTGCTTTATAAATAAACTAAACTGAATAAATATGTGTGATAAATGCAGTAAAGAGGGGAAGGGGAAGCTTCTCCTTTTTACAGTTTAATCTGATTCTCTGCTTTCATCTCCAGTCATGGATGATATCTCATAAAATGAAGTGCTTAGAGCTATTGCTCTCACAGGCTATCTTGGGAAATATTGAGCTGCTGTTGGTTGTGATTGGAACAAGCTTACCAGGGCAGTTAAACCTGTGGGACGTGGGTTTAGAAGCAGGTGGGATTAGATTTCCCTCTTGGCCTCAAAACACTCCCTAATCCCCCACAGGGACTGTTGAAATTCCCTATTGAAAAAGGATACAGTGATTTATTTCAGTTTGCCGGTCTTTGACATGACCCTGATTAGGCAAGTGACAGAAAATAGATAAATAAATTGTTAGTGTGTTTAGTTTTTTCTGTGGCACTTTGCATTTTTTAACTCTGTCCATTTTCCTGATGACTACTGGGAATCCGTTTTCTATTTAAACAGTAAATAGTTGGTAGAGCTACATAGTCGGCCTTAGGTTTATTTTTATTTAGCTTTTGAACGTTGAAGCCCACTGAGCAGGCTGGGAGCCTGAGCAGAGACGTGACAGGATGTACTTTCTTCCCCTTTCTTGTCTGTTGACAGCCGAATTATGGTTCTAAAGTCCTTTTTTTGGGTTTGATTTCTCAGCAAATAATGCAGCCTTTTATGTCAAACAGAAGCTCCTGTTTGATGACACTTTTCGTGGGCGACGTTTGTCCTCTGTACGTTTTCGAAGAGTCTTTGATTCATTCCCATTGTTGCTTTCCCACATGGACATTTACATTCAATATATGTTTATATGTGGGTTTTTTGGAGGTGTGTCTCTGGAAGGGTTTTCTGTTTGAGTGAGCTGTAGTCACTGTACCTGCAGGAGCTGAACAGACTGGAGAGATTGAACAGATTTCACGGTTGAGAGAAAGACGGAATGAAAAAGGGAATGGGAGGTGAAAGGAGAAGGGGACCGAAGGCGGGTGTATGTGTGGGTAATGAGGCCTGACTTGGTTAATACCTCAAGGCGAGCTTTAGCTTTCAGATGCTAAACACACACAAATGCACACATTCAAGGAAAGGTAATTTTTTAAAAATGTCAGTGGTGAAATATACTTTCAGAGATGAATGCTGGCTGTCGAACAATCAATGCCGGGCTGCGTTTACACTCTCTGGTTTCACCTGTTAAGAATGTTTCAGTTTTTTTTTCCTCTGCACCATGAAAACCAATCTGCCGGTATGGGTAAATGCACCGGTGTCAGAGAGGGAACAGTTAATTTCTCTGTGGATCACTCTGTCTGGATAGCTGATGGATGGCAAACCTTAAAGGAAGGAGCAGCAGGTGGATCCGCTGCTTTAATATCGCTGAACTTTACCATGTCAAATGAGAGATGGAAACTCCAGGGAGAGGTCCAATCTGTGGTTCAACCAATGTTCTACTCTGATGGTATTGTACTGTAGGCTACCATGGCAACAGTAGGGAGGCTTCGAGCAGGCTTATCAACTCAGATTACTGTTGTGTTCCTCCATCATCTTTCCCACTACAGCAGGTCCTCTTCTATTGGGTTAGGCTCAGCATCTTCAGTTTCTTAAATTTGATGTAGAGTGTGTCCTGGCTCTCGCCATTGATGGGTCACTGCTGAAATACTGCGGTTTGCTTTAAATATGTTCCTTTTATGACAGCTTTCTTCTGTCTGACACTGTAAGATATTTGTTGTTTTTTTATTCTTTTGTCTTTTTTCAGTTAACTAGGTTTATCCTAAAAAACCATACAAGCATAAAAGACAAAATTAAAACCATAACTATAAAATTTATTATAAAATTGAAAGAAAAGTAATTTAAAAATATTATATCACAGACTAAAATCAATATCTCATACAGCTTAGAAAGTCAAGGCAAAGAGATGAGTTTTTAAGATTGATTTAAAATTAGACCAAGAAGTAGACAATTTATTTTGCAATGGAAGGTTGTTCCACATTTTTGGAGCTGATGCCACTGCTCACAATAAACTACAGTCTAGACGAACCACTGGTAAGCAAATCAAATATACCCTTCATCAGGTGAATGTTTACATAGGTCAGAGCCATGGCTGACTTACTGGAATTTATATGATTTTAGCCTGGAAATAAAGACACTTGTTTCAAACATTGCTGTAACCTCTAATGACCTACATTATTGATGCATTAAAGAACTCATATTGAATGTGCATGAATGCACAGAGCAGAAAAGGGGCTATGTTAAATGGCCCCTTTTCTGCTGGCTCTTATGCCAGCTGGAGAAAGCCTGGGCGGGGATGACAGGTGATGTGAACAATCTGCTGTTTGCAAGAGCAACAACAAATGCATTAAGAACCACAAAAGCCAAAGCGGGTCAAACGGAAAAGCTCCTTTGAAGGTGAATTTCTGCTTTACACTAAAATGTTGTAACTCCCGGCCTCAACAAGGGGGGTCCCATTAGGATTCTATGAAAAAAAAATAATAATCTTACTGTTTTAAAAGAATAAACTATTTCAGAGGGCTGATGGAAAAGATAAAGGACACAGTCGGGGTGTGCTGCATTCAATATTAAGTGATAACACATAAAAACAGCGGCTTAGAACAAAACATTTACAAGAAACACTCGAAAAAACATTACATTAATCTGTTCCTAATAAAAAAATGGTGACTTAGGAGGCTGGATACTAGAATCGAGTATATTTTTGATGTATTAAGAAACAATGAGCCAGACAGGAAGTAGGTCATGGAAAAAGAAAAGTGGATCTGGTATATTGGGGCTGCACAGTCGCACAACATGATGCTTTGACAATGTAAATTATGGAAAAAAAAATATAATTTTATTTAAAAAATTTATAGTGAGTGAATCTTCAGATGAGGTACAACTTTTATGGTATTTATGATGCGATTGAAAGTTTTTTTAAATATAGATATTTTAATTGGAAATACTCGTGTTTTGAGGCAATTATCACAAGAACCGCTGTTAACAACCACCTGTTAAAGAATGTTAACTCTGACGGAAAAATAATTAATCTCCATTTTTTGAGGGGTGATGTGACTCTTCCAGGGTTAGCTTTAGAATGCCCTGGTGCTGACACTGTTTACATCATTCAATTCCAAATTTATGAAAACTAAGAGTAATCCCAAGCGCTCAGATTTGCACATATTTAACTTTTAGAGAAACTGGTAAAAAAAAAAAAATGGTAGGTGGCTACCTCATGCTGGGTACATTGTAGAGGCCACATTGTGAGCTCTAACCTTTCCTTTGTTTCAGCTGAACCCGCCCTGGAGAGACCTCCTGGGGCCAGCAAAGCTAACCCATTCTCTTTCAGCTTCATCACAGTAATGCATTCCTGAGTCATTGTTCATTTTTCACGGTAAAACTGAATGAAGCTGCTTTGTTTTGATTGCATTCAGCATCTCTCTTTCAGGGTTTATTCACATTTATCTGTTGCTATTTTAAAGAACACGTTAAACTCACTTAAATGTTCCTTAGAGAGTCTTGAATTGATTTTTAACCCCCCCTTAAATTTGTTTTATTTACTTGTGTTTATTTTTGTAATGTTTAGTGTCTGTGTAGTTATTAGACATAATAATTCTGCGATAGGGATTATTTGCTAATAAAGGTACAGTTGTATTTTTACCAATGCTTATTTTATACAGTGAACAGTTTATCACTCAGACTGGATTCACTCTTCTTTCAGTGACAATTGAATAAGCAGAGACAGATTTATTTGGTTGGTGATTAATTACTCTGCTGATCGCCATAGTCTATATGACTAAAATGGTGAAGGCAACTGGATTTTGAACAACCACTCCAGAAGTACAACCTTTTATGTAAAAGACTAAGAACCGTGGTGAGTAAGCAAATTACAGTTATAATCATTATCTAATATTCATTGATTTGTTTTACCCTCACTTTTGAATAACTTTTAATAACTATAACTGTCACAAATGGGTGGTGAGGTTGCTTGAGGACCCAAATGCAGAGATGAGCTCTGATTGATTTCATTGGGTAACCGAGGCAGACATCAAAAATGCAAAAATATAAAGTACCAAAAAACCTTCAGGGAAAATGACGATGAGGAAATAACAACCAACGACAAGAAACCAGCACTGAGTGACTGCAGATGTGGAGTATTTAACTGTGCAATTTTTTTCAATCGTTTCACGCACCTACTTCTCACACTGCATGACCAACCGCAGGGTTTAGTCGTACAGTGTGAGCTCACAGCTCACGATTTATGTTCGGCCCGACACTCTGATGCAATCTACCTGCTCACACTGTACGACTAAAAACCACGTCGGACTCAGCTCTGCGGTGAGATAAAAATCGCACAGTGTATGTCGGGCTTTAGGGAAACACAACAAAGGATGGACTAATGAGCTGAATAAGGAGAAGGTGTGAGTAGGAAGCCAAGGGGAAAGGAAACAAGCACAAGGGGGCAACAGAGAGTAACTAAAGACTGCTTGAATATAATGGAAAATAAACCAAAGAAAAAAACAGAACAACTGATAACAGAAAACTAAAAACTCAGAGTCAAAAATAGGGAGAACCATAACAATAACTTCCAGTTCTAGTTATTCAATATATTCCTAATCTTCTGGTAAACTTTCTAATAATCAGCAGAATGATTTTTGCAATGTTTTGCCGTGATTTTATTTGTTAATTGCATGCTGCAAACATTATTATAAAGAAAATTATTAAAATGCAAAATTGCTTTTAAATTCCATTAGCAACTTTTTCAATCTTCGTGTTAAACAGAAAAACAGATACATTTTAGTATAAATTTGAAAGATGTCAACTTGCAAGGGAAAAAAAGTAGTACATTTTATAAACTTGATCAAAGTTTTTCATATCTGCTGCAAATATCCATCAGCCTGCACAGAGATGTGACTGTTTGCTGAATCTGTCCACTCAGATGAACTACGAGCAGAAACATTTCACCCAGAGTTAGAAATGTGACTTCTGGTCTGTGCTGTCCTTATCTTTGAGCAACTCTGACATTACTCCATGTTTGCTGACAGGAAGAGACATTTCCCAATTTTAACAGACATTTTGTAGATTGTAGCAAACAGACCTTCTAGCTTCAGGTTCAAATCTGCTCATAAAGGAGCTTTGAGTTTTCTGTCAACAGATTCAAGCTGTTTATCTTTGGTTGCTCGACATCTTCAACCACCTCACCCACCTGGTTCATTCGCTTTAGCTTACTTCACATGTCCTTTTTCCACTTCACTGTTGATAAATGAAGTTGTAAATTTGTGGGATGCTGCAGAAGGCGCTTCAGATTTCTATTAAGTTTATGTCCTGATGATGCTGTGTCAAAGTCATTTTGCAACTTTTAACACCCGTAACCCCCACGCCTTCTTCTTTCTGGTTATACTGTGAAATATTTTGAAATGTTTGAAGAAATGCTCCCTCAGAGGAAAGGATGAGAAGAAATCTGTTCACATGTGAGGTAAAAAGCTTAAGAGTAAATTCACTTTTTTAAAGACTGAACATTTTTAATACATTTCTTTGGCCCCCATGAAGGGGTTTGAATTCTAGAAAAACACACATTCTCTATAATTTCTCTTTGACACAATCTTTCTAGAGATTTCACTCTGATTTTATCCTCTTCACAGGTCAATACATGGGTTTCCCACAACATTTTGTTTTGTAGACTCACACAGCAATGGAAAAAATGTTATGTTGTTATGCTAATCAAACGTGTGGATCTGGTAGTTTGGTTTGGGTAGCGCTGGATCTAGTAAAGTTCACATAGAGGGGTAGCAAAGAAGTTACCAGACGTCTAGGGAAATTAGCAATGCTTGACCTCTTTATAAAGGTACATTGAAATCGTAATTTGAACAGAGTCAACAAAACATAAAAAAATAAAAAATTTTTACAAAATACTCATAGTATTATTTTCTTCTAAGAAACTGACATTTTTTTAGACATGGGCTAAATAAGTAAAAGAAAAAATAGTAAAAAAGAATAAAAAACAACAATATAGGACTAATTTTACAGCAGAATATATTAAAATATATCCATGTCTAGTGAAGTTGAGGAACAGTGGCGCATCTAGACCAAATTTACCAGGGGGCCAGCGTGTTTTCATGGGGGCCCAGAAAAGCATGAAATAAAAAAAATAAAAAAACAGGGCAAGGGATTCAAATATATTAAGAGAGCTGCATGAAGTGAAATTTCTTTTCAATTAGGTTCAATTAAAATTCAATTTCTTATGAGGTCAATATACATTTAAAATTTAGGAATTTTACATATTTTTGACTTAATTTAAGTTAAAACTACTGTTTTCTATAAAATTTAATTAGAACTCAAGAAAAACTGTTAAATTAATCTGTAAAAATTAGAGCATTTTTTTTTATTTGTTGTGAAAAAAAAACATTTAGCAGATGAAAACTGGGGCCTATCTAAAGACCACTGAAGCTATCACCTTGTTTTTGAATAATTATTAAAACAGAATTTGTATAGAAAAAGAAATAGATCCAAATGACATATCAGTAACCATGTCTGTTCCAGTGCATATCATCATTAGAACTTCTTTTAAGTATTATGTCCTCAGTACAGGGGCCATAACAGGGGCCAGGACATGATCTACAGGGGCACTGGCCCCCATTGTCCCCTGTCTAGAACCGGCCATAGTGAGGAATGATGACACCGTGGCAAGGTGCACTGTATGCTGAGGTCCCATGAAAAACAGAAAGCGCAACCGTTCAAGGCTACAAGATTGAAAGTATTGAAAATAAAATACCAATACTGTTCTGTTTAGTGTTTAAGAAATTACTGTTAATAACGAGGGGTGGGGTGCATCTTTTTGGAACTTGGGATGTCTGGAATGATGTGGCTAACAACATGTTGTGATTTCAGAATAATAGCATTTTGGGTTTTAGTTTTGAACACTGACTGATACCCACAGTTGAGAAAGGGATAACATTAAATTATATATCCTAGCTGGTTAATTTGATTAAATGTTTCTTTACAAGGTTTTTGAACAAAAAGAGTCATGTTGTTAAACAGTGTGAAAGTAAAAAGTAAAGACTCATCCTTCTGTGATATAACAGCTTCATAATAGAAAAAAAATCAATAAACACAAAAAGGCAGAAACCCTGTATATTTTTCAATTTGAACTGAGATATATAGAGTAAAACCAAGCTAATCTAAAATCAAAATAATTCTTTCTCAAAAATCACTAATATTTTAAACTTCCACACTTTTCACAAACCAGCAGTTTTTTTACTGGACAGTTTTTTTTTTTTGTTTTTTTTTATACACAAGACACAAACAATTCCCAAACCCAGGAAGCAGCAAATGGCACAGACAGTATGCAGCCCCCTAAATTAAGATTTCAGACAGGATGATGAAGGTGATTAGCATGTTTGATGTGTCCATGGCTTCAATAATGGTGGAACAGGAGCTTAGCGTGTTGGAGGCAAGCCCAGTGTCCTCAGCCAATCTAAGCCGCATTCTGCAACAGACATTTCTGCATGGTTACCTACATTTACTTTCCTGTTTGTCTTTCCTATATAGCAAAGATTTTTTCTTCTTGTCCTCCTTCTGCAGATACCAGATTTATGTTGGCCAATAGATTCTGTCAAAAAGTTGTCCCACCTGATCACTGGATTCCTGCACCTCCTTCAGCTACCATCATCAAAAAAAAGCTGTTTTTTTCTCTAAAGTTCTCCACCCCCCGAGGCTTTCATAGAAGGGCTGGTTTTATTATCTTACAAACAGCTGGACTCTTTCCTGCTAAGGTGACATTTTCTAATTGGAGAGTCCATTTTTCATTTTTTTTTTTTACTAAATTAATCAAACCATGTAGTTTTCTTTGCGTTCATGTCTGAATTATGTGGAACTGTCAGACAGGCCTTTTATCATCAAATCCCAGCACAATGATTTAAGTGTGCTGTAATTTTAAAGGATGTGAATGCTGTGTCCATGAAGGTTCATGCTTCTTCACCCAAGAGCTCCTGATCCCCCATAAAGGCCTAGTGTGTGTTGCTCACAGGGACCACTCCAGTTTTCTGTTGAAACTTGTTACCCCAGTGACTTCAGCCTTAGATAAGTGGGGAAAAAATGCATGAATGCTGATTATAAAAAGAAAATGTTAAACACAGTAAACAGATGAGCAGATGGTCTGAGGAAAGGTTGGATGGGGGCAGAGATTTAAGTTGACACATAGACTCTGAGGACTGCTGTGCCCCACCACATGGATAAATGCTGCTTCCCCCTTCTGTCAGCCTCTGTGTTATTTTACAATTTTCATGTCTAGGTTTTACCATGAAAACCCTTAGAAACTCATCAGCATGCTCATTTATGGTTTTAATTTAACCCCTCATGAAGCATCCGTTTGACTCAGAGCTTTATCTTTTTTTTAACTATGCAAAGTGTGGCAAAGCTAAATATAGGGTTTCATGATCTCAACTATCCTTCCAGTCTACTCCTGGAAAAGCACTCAGCAGCAGTTAAACATATCGCTGCAGGTGATCTTGAACAAAGAAACTTCCCTGCTGTTACAGTTACAGCTTACAAAACTTCTAATGAATCCGTCGGACTCTCCAGAGCCGCTGCTCGGGCCGATATCCTCCTGCTGTTTGCAGGTTGAGTCTGCTGCAGGTAATATGCAATGCACCACTGTCACGTCTCTCTGCAGAGTTTTATTGGTTGTTAAAAATAGAAGAATGTTCTGTTTCTTTATTTAATAAGGTTAAAATTTTCATCTTCGCTGTTGACCCTGAAATCAGCTGAATTTTAATTTTCTTCAGAATTTATATTCTGTATTATTTTACAGCATGGATCGATCAATTTTTAGTCATTCTGCAATTTATCCTCATGTAGTGAAGACAGTTTTGCCTTCAGCATATTTATTTTTATCATTTTCTACAGTTACTTTAGTCTATGTATTTGGAAGTAACGTATGTTTCCGTTGAATGTATTTTTTGAAATATGAATATATAGGAAAGTTTACATGTAGCATTAAAGATTTCAATAAATTCTACTTTTTCCAGATATGCATTCACAGAAACAGAAATATCAACCTTTTTCCTTCTTAAGACCAGTGGGCTGGTTCAAGAAGCATGTTTACTAAAAATCTTTCCGTTTTCTAAACCTGAAATCAGGGAAACTCAGGGTTTTCATTTCACAAAGTTTAGTCAACCTTTTGTTTCAGTTACCATAGTAACATTCTCCCCTGGATGGCATCCCCTCTGCCCCTCTCCCTGTAAAACTGCTCACCCTCCACCACCCTTATTTTTAAAGTAAATACCTAACTGATAATATTATATTATTTCACTATAATCCATGTTGAGAAAAAGGAATAATAAAATCCGAAGGCACAATTAGCAAGGCAATGGAGCAATATCATTGTAATTCTCAATTGGTTGATGCCCAATGCCAGAGGGATGTAGCAAGCATGAGATGTAGCAAGAGTGACATTTTGAAGAGTAATTACAAAGCATTGTCAGCATGAAATGAGCAGCTAAACAAAATATGCAATGTCAGAGACTTTTTTAGAAAACAACAACTGAGCTATAAATCAAGTGTCATAAAGCTTATGAATTTTTCTATATCCACAAAATTCGACAGACTTTCCACAGGTTGCATAAACAATAACAACACAGCTAGTTTTACAAAATGTAGCCTCCAGGCCAGCTGAGATTAGATGTGTTCCAGATGAAGAATACCTGGCCTGTAATGTCGGTCAGAGTATATGGCGGGATAAAAGTCTGTTGGGTACTTGAAAGAGTGTGATCTTATAAAACTCATGTATAAGGCACATAAAATGGTCTACCAAACAATATTCAAGGTACAGAACAGCGATGATTAAATGATGTATTTCTAGTATTGTAATGTATTTCTAAGAAGCTAATTAGTGCATTAAAGCAAGCTGAAACTTATTCTGTGTTTAACAGAAACTTGTTGGTCATTTTGAGGAGTCGGTTTGACAGTGGATAGGCTAATGTATACATTTTTTTTTAAGCCAACAAGATGCTGCGGGCCCTGCTCAGAGAGTAACAGACGCTGAAGTCCTCAAGGTCTGAGAACAGGCAGGAGATCGGAACCAAGCAGACGAAGGAAGGCAGAATAATCCAAAGGGCGAAGCCAAAGCTGGTCGAGAAACAGTTCCAGTTTTGGGTCACAGAGAAGCAGAAATCCAGCAGGAGTCCGAAGACAGGTCAGACAAACAGATCAGGACGGGGACAGGCAGGCTCAGAGGTCGAGAGGCAGAACAAGGCAGGATCAGATAATCAGAAACACTCAAGTATGCTTGAGAACTCTCACCACACAATAATCTGGCACAGATGTCTGGTCTGAAGAAAGGTTAAATAAAGGCTGGAACAGGTGGATCTGCTGAACGGTAATGAGAACTGAGAGGAGATAGGCAGGTGAATGATATGAGTAATCAGACCAGTCACTAGTGCAAAGGTCATGACACTGCCTTATTTTAATGTTACTCTTTAATGGAATATACGTGATAAAACAAATATAAAACAAACTTTCCTGTGGATTCCTATGTGCTGTGTTGAAGTGTCTCACAATTAGTTCTGTTGCATCTATTAATAATAGCCTGTATTATCGATCTCATTTATATGCTGTCATAAACCTACTCACAATTAGTAATAGCCTATTAATAAGGCCACATGTTACAACATCAAAGTATCAAACAATCATTTAAGCAAAGCCTAATATTGCATATAAAGGGGTGCTGTTTTGAATGTTATTTATATAATATCCATCATCATGACAAATAGCCTCCATATAATTGGCCTATTATACAATCCTATTATATGGGACGTGCAGGAACAGTTTTATTTACAAAACTCCATCCAGTCACCTGTCCATTCACATGTGACAGGAAGATGTTTTCCAGCATGCACTGTGCTGTGCAGCCTCCTCAATTGCTTCTGATCAACTGAAGCAGCTGGCTCAGTCGGCTGATCTTGTTCTGATCTCTGGAGCAATGGCACAACTATCGATAATCAGAGTATGCAGTTGCTTAGGGGCCCCATCACTGACATCTGGTAGGCCCCCTACACAATTGTGGACTACGACGTCTCTTTGCAGATTTAATGGTTCAAAATATTCCTCTTAAACCCTCTTAAACCTTAAAATCTGATACTAGACTGACTGACAGGACCATATTTATACCCCAAAATACGTCAGATTGCAACCTGATGGTGAGCAGTTTAAACACAACACCAATAGCAAAGCAGACAGTGGCACTTTTAATTAATATGTTAATAACTGTGTACAGTTCATTAGACGGTTGGTCAAAAATACACTCATATAATGTATTTCAAACCAATAAAGATCTTAAAAGAACATTGTTTTTGATTTGTACAATACAACTTGGAATTATGGGTAATTATGGGGCCCACCCAGATAATGTTGGTTGTTGTGTCGTTATGCCATTGCTCTCAAGGTTTAAATTGCTCACATGTTGCAAACATCAGATGCATACAGGAGCAAGTCGGACAGAAATCTAACCGGCAAACCAAAACTGATCGGAGTTGGAAGGTCTGGATCATCTGGAACACACCTTTAAACTCACATCACTGAAAACACAATGACTAAAAATATGGAAGCTGTCAGTCATCTTTTCACTCTGTTGCTGTATCATGGTGTTTAGAATACCAGACATTAGATCTTAAGCTAACTCTTTTAAAGAATTGATGTTTTTTTTCCTAAAGGCATCCACGATTAGTTACAATAGACTTTATTTGAGACACATAATTTTCTATGTAAATGGAGCCTAGGCAGAAGTTCAAATGCATAAACTGATAAATCGCCTTCATCCAGCTTTGAACCACGCCTCCAAGAAAGCCAATCAGCATCCAAAGTTCATCTTAAATGCCTCTGATCTGCAACTCGTCTGCTACGTGTGTCTGACTTCATTCAGATGACCCCATTTCAACCCATCTGAAGCCGCTCTTCCACCATCGTAGCTAAAGCTTTATCAGAGTTTCATTCCTCCCGGACTTTAACTGCGTTCCCTGTCTCATTTCAACCGGTGCTGCAGAAGACCGCCATGTTGAGCATGGCTCTGCCAGAGGTTTCTTCACAATAGGGAGTTTTTCCTCTCCACTGTCGCTTCATGCTTGCTCATCATGGGCAGGTTCTCTCAGCCTGTGTTATCCAGCTGGACTTTCATCTTCCAGGTCTCTGAGTGAAGCTCTAGTATCAGCTCACGCAGTGCACTAGATCTCCCCGTAAAGCTCACCACACCGTCTCGCCAACCAGCAGTCTACAGACTGACCAACTTCATCTATCTCCACTCCACCACCAGTTTCAGGCCTGGGGGGAAACAGCTCTGTTCTTTGCTCCTGTTCATGCATATTAATCAAAATTCAGCGCTATGTTTCCTGCGAAGGTCTGAGTGCCAAAGACTAAAGTAATTGTATCAGTACATTTCTTCTAATTTTCTTTTCCCTGTGTGTGAGTTTTTCATATTGAATTACAGTAAAAATACTGTAAGTTGTTTAGTTTTAATAAATGTAATTAAAATACTTTCATCCACACATCAACATGTTCAGGCTGCAGTTCTTTTGGGCTAATGCTAGTTCCGGCCAGGTTCCCCAGAGTTCTGCTAATTCAAATATTTAGCTCAGAGTATTGAAGAATCTAAAAGGTGCTGGACACTGGACCTGGAGGACTCAAATAAAATAACCTTGGCCTCCAACATGATTTCAGCTAGATTCTGTTTAGGTGATTTAATTGGCCCAGAATGAATAACAGTAACTTGCTGATGAAGGTTCTCAGTCATCCAGGTCAGAGTCATTCCGTAAAAATTCAAAAAAATATCCACTGGACTTGGTTTTCAAGATTTGAAGACGTTTCGCCAACTCTCCAGGAAGCTTTCTCAATTCAAATGTACAACAGTAACTTGTAAGGGAGATATTCTATTGTACGGGTGGATATGATGTACTAACAGCCAGGCTACTCTTGCCGAAACCAGTCGGGAGAAGAGCAAAAACATCTTTTCCTCTGAGAAAAGCCTCCAGAGCAGTGTTTTGCTCTTCTTTCAGTGAAGAAATGCTCTGTAGAACCGATAAAACTTGCTCGATAGCCACGCTAACGCTAGTTTCATCGGCTGAAGCCGCCATGTTCTTTAGACTGAACTGTCACGCTTCTCGTTGCGTCACACCTCAACCCACCTCAAAGCCAACGCTGATTGGAGGTTCGTTTGGTGAACGGCTCCAAATTTTCTTTAACAGAAAGTAGCCAGACTGATCTGCGAGTGAAACCTTGAAAGCTCGCGAGATCAGGATGGTCTCACGAGGCTAGATTAGTTTAACTAATCTGGATATGTGAATTAAGTCTTATGAAAACTGCATCAGGGCATTTTTTTCTGGCTTTCTTTAGGGGGAAAAACGTACTATTGCAACACCTTGTGCTCAGACCTGTATCTTTGGACCATCATGATGGACAGCAGCGCTCCTGCAGAGGGATTTAATGTCTGCTTGGAGGCTTGCACCCACCAGATAGAAGTCAGTCTATCAACCTTACATTTACATACTGACACCACTGTATACTCATTGGCATTTTACGCTTTATTTTTTTAAACAACAAATGGATTTAAATCAGAATTTAAAGGGATTGTTGCTTCTTTACTTGATTCATGCCACGCTTGGTTAGAATACCCTTCAATTTTTTGACCTTTCTGTGCATTTTATGATCCCCTTCCTGTCTATTTTCATCAGCCACCATGTAAAGGAAAAAAACGATCACCTAAATAAACCCCAGCAGGTTATCAGACAGGTGATTTTCACTCTTTTTTTTCCTCCAGCGCCAAAATCTACTCAAAAGCTCATCTTCAAATAGCACCAGCTAACATGCAAACTGATGTGACATTTATACCTTCCCAGGAAAAATCTTTTCTACTGACATGACCTTTTCTCTTCTTCCAACTTCAGGGCAAAACAGAACAAAACTTCCTTTAAAGCTTATTTACTGCTATAAAAGGCATTCTCTTATGAATGATTTAAGGGTCAAATAGCATTGTAGTCCATATTTGTTGAAGCATGTCTTTATAAAATAAGAATTATTCCCCAACACTGACCTCTTGTCTTCCTAAGTTGAAGACAGAAGAGAAATCCGAGCCCCACAGTAAAGCCTTTATACTTGTTGTGGTTTTTTATTTCTTTTGATGGCCTTATTCTGAAGGATAATGATGGAGACAATTACGTTGGCTGTCTAAATTAAGGGATAGCCATTTGAACACATTTGTTGTTTTAATAATTTTTGATGTATTCAACACATCCAGTAATTTAGCAAAAGAACCATTGGTTTACATTTGGTCCCAGGCCAGATTACCAAATAAATATTGTAGTCATAGGCCTTCCACAGATGGATGCAGGCTTGATAAATGGTAGGAACCCATAAGAAGCATAAAGAGGTTTATTCTTATTTTCTTACTTTATTGGACGCATGATTTGAACAAAGAAAAAAGACAAACACCTACAGAGTTGAATATAACTCTGATTCAGATAACATTTGGTCCACTCCAAATTAGTTTGAAATTTACTGTAAAGCCAGTGTCTGATTTTCAGACTTAATTTCACTTAAATTAGTGTCAAAATCAAGAAGATCTCTCAGAAATTGGCGGGTAATCGACACAATATAGAGTAAAAGTTACAATGCATGGCTGTCAAATTTTAAAGTGATTATTAACTCGAACATTTGAGCGGTTATAATTACTTCAGTTAGAGTTAAATAGGTTAGCTGAATTTCTACCACCCAATTTTTTAAAACTCATTTGCATTGGTGCAAACAGAAATCCCGGTCGCCATTGATCACTCTTTATGATAAGGAAACAAAATACCTTTAATTATCATTAATTATATAAAACTTACAAAACTACATTGTGTAGAAAGTTAATAACCACTTAAGAGATCTGTAGCCTATCCGAAATGTGATCCCTGTCCTACTTCCGACATCACATTTTTTGACTTTTAATTTGTATCTGTTGTAGTCACATTTGGTTTCATATTTGTTTTACGTTGTATCTAGTATATAGTGTATAATATTAGGAAATGCAGATAATCATGGTGCAATCCTTTTTTAGGCCTACTCTGTACATGGTGCCAAACAAGCAAAATAATGGAAAGAATGGAAAACATAATTTCTCTCAGAAATATCTTTTTAATATGTTACACAATATCCGTTATTAATTGTTAATTACTTAACAGTAGAAATAAATACTCTTTTAACTAGAATTACACAATTGAATGGCAGCCTATATATGTTTCTGGTTGCATATATGCAAATGAATAGAGGGTACTGATCATGCCTCTGATGCTGATCAGGTACTGACAACCTAAACAGATTGATATAACTGATTCGGTGCTCCGCCCACCTCACCTTGTTTAACTGAATATGAACTTCCTGAGAGTTTGTTTATTAAAGTGATCCAGCATGCATGTATGTAATTTAAGAGGGAATTACAAAATGTCTGTCTTTTAATAACACTTCTGCTATTAAATAAAATTTAAAAAACAACGTATTAATCCAAAAGGAAAATTAAATGTTGCTGAATAAACTGTATATAATACTGCTGAATGCTCAGGCCTTTCATATCCTTTATAAAATAGTTAATTCATGACATTAAGGCTAATAACTGACTTGTATGGTGACATTTCAGTTTAGTCTGCGACAAGGGGTCAGGTGTAGGCATTTGGGTTATAAATGATTATAAACTAGAAATAACTGGGGGTTAAGGATGCCGAAAAAACTGGACCTGAAGCCACAGTCCCATCCTCTGTGATTGGCATTAAGAACTTGCTGCGGAAAACTTTATTTTTTCTGTTTTTTTTTTTTTTTTTTTGGAATGTTCTGAAATAAGTTACGGTCTGAAAATTGAATGTTTGTCATTAAACCCATTAATGTTATGCTCTAAAATAACTTAAAACATTACAAAAAATAATTTTCCTTTATAATTCATGTCTATTCGTCATTTTCCAACTAAGACTACTTGTCCTGAGTGCCTTAAAAATCAGACTTTTATTGTGTTTACGGCTACATTAAATAAATGCAGTGTGTGAACAAACCTTTGTTTTTTAAGCCTGTTAGCAATATCAGGTTTTGCAATAACTTAAAGAGAATAGCGCTAATAAATTATCGACCCTTATGTTTTTCTACCAACTTAAAGCGACTTGTAAAGGAATTTTCTTAGAAATACAAAGTTAGATATCCTTGCTGGCTTTTTGCCTTTAATATAATGAACTATTAATTGATTAAAACCTGTGAGATTCAGGTGAGTCGTTTTTCAATTAACAAATGGAAACCTGTTAAAATCTAAGCGTTGCTCTGAGGGAACAATTTAACATTATAGAAAATGACATGTGGTGGTTTGGGGAAAAGATAATCCACCATATCGCCATGGTAACATGACATTTTTGGCACAGATGTAGATGCATATAATGTTCAAATCTATAACAGTCACTAGAATGTTCATGCCATTTCTACTCTCTGTAGGATGGAAGTCTTATATGATTGCAGACTTTACTTCAATGTATAAAGCACGAATTAAGCATTATTGTTGCTGGGTTTGACATTCATAAGGTTGAGCTGAAAGCACAGATATGGGTATCTCTACAGTAATGGATCGATCTGAAGAGGGATTTTTGTCCTTTTCTTTTTATCTTAAAGAGTGAAATAATCCACTGATACTATAACTGGCACGTTTCCCTTGAACACAAGTGGACGTGTTCAGAAGAGCCTTAAAAGGACCAGACAGATGTGATTTTCATAATGGATTAATAAATGAAAAGGGGAAAACATATTAATAATATAAAAAAAACCTGGATAACAAATTAAAGTCCTGCTTAAAGTCCTACTGCTTTCTCAATTAATAAAAGCTCTTGGAGGCATAATCTTATACAACCTGTTGAAGCTTTATTTAAAATCCTTGTAGTTAACTGATCATAGCAAACAAAGGCCAAACTTATGCAACTGGAAGCTCCAACATATTTTTGAAGAAAACGCACAGCATAAAGCACATTTGGGATTAACCTTTAATTCTATACAATTGACAAAAAAAAATAGGAAAAATATAAAAAAAATATAGGAATTGTCTGACAGTTCCTGTTGATTGCTGCTGTGCTTATCTGCTCATGAGGTCATCCACAGGCCTTTATCGATCCTTCTTCATTTCTTCAGACTCCGTTTTAGAAATGGAGCAAACAATAACAATGAAAAATCCACCCACAAAATAACCATTTGGGGTAAAGAAAGCACCATTCCAAACTTTTTTTATGCTTTCCACAACATCAAACTTTTAAATCCAATACCTACAATGGGCAAATTATATTCATAACTCACAGTTTTTAAAATAAAATTTTTTAGGTTATAAAAAATCTACATTTCAAAGAAGTGTCACCATGACTGACTTCTCAACAACTTTCTTCCTGGGTGTTTTAAGGGGGCTTCTATAAGAGCCTGCTTTTAATGAATGATCTGTTACACTTAGATTGCACAGAGGTGGGTATTACTCAACTAATTAGGTGGCTTTTATAGGTTACTAGTAGAAAATAATTAACATTTAGGATACATATGCAGATGCCTGTTTTTTGTTCTTTTATGTACAATCTTGTACTATTCTTGAACTATTTTGTGATCCTTCCTAGTAGGAGGGATTTGAACTATTTTATGCATATTCATCACATGATTCAGCTGCACATTACCACGTCACCAGTTGACCATGAACCCATTGAAGTATTGGATAAGTGCATGGAAGATATCTATGCATGGATGTATTGAAATTTTAAGAAAGGGGTAAATATTTTTCAAGCTGTGTTTATATCTCTGTGCATTAAAAAAAGTACTTCCAGTAAAAGAAGAAAGTGAAGTCTAAGATCCTAGTAGGAAGTGCCAGGATTTTTCTTTGATGAACCCAGAATGCACACCACATACACGGAGCTAGTCTTGAAGGTTTATTGCAAGTAATGAGTTTAGGGTAACCAGAGGCTGTACCGGATTAGAACTGGAGGTGTAGATGTGAGCATCTGCTGCATGAATCCACAGGGAACAGCAAGAGTTCCTGTAGAGAAAGAGGCTGCAGTAATCTGCAGGACAACAGAGTGAGTTCTAGGTGAAGCAGAGTATGTAATATATCCACAGGACCACAGAGAGAATAGCTGAAGTCGCTGAGCTGCTGTAAATTCCCAGGTGCAAATGAAAGAGTTCACAGGGCAGAGTGCAAAGATCCAGCAGCGCAGCAATAGAAGCACAGAGCCTGACTGACGAGGTGTTTGGTTAGTAGTGACCGAACCAGTGGGGAAGAGCTAACTGAGGGAGGTTTCTGTAGAGAGGCTGGCAGGTGGAGTGAGTATTGACTAATTGGTGCTTAACAGGTGTGACCCATTCAAGTATTGGATAAGTGCATGGAAGATATTGACGCATGGATGTTGAAATATTCTTCAGCTAAATAACAAACAAAAAAAATCGAAGTAATGATTTTTAATACTTAGTGAGCTTTATTCTTTTGCTCTATTATCTGTCTGAACCCCTTTACCAGAGCTGGTAAAGTTTATATAATGTAAACATGATTCTGCTCATTAGATCAGACATGACTGGTGTGGTGTGTTGACGTCTATACTTTGGGCTTGATGGTATCACATAATTAATCCAATCGACCAGGTGTTACACGGCATGCTGATCAGAGCTTAGGCCAGTTTAATGCAGGTTGCTTGCCGATTCCTTTGACCCGGGTAGACCCACGTCAATAAGCTGTTCCCACTGTATCTAAAAGTTGATTGTTCCTGGATTTAAAAGTTTTTTTCGGCCGGTAAAAGGCCAAGAACCTCCAAACTGATTTCGAGATGGAGCAGGAACCCCCTGATTATATATATTGTATGATTTATGTTAAATCAAACTGGTCCTATAGTCACTCTATTACAGATGGAGTAATGTAACTACAGTAATTCCTCCCTGGGATTATTAAAGTATTTCTGATACTGATTCCTGGTTGATGGGACAGGTGTTGTGAATGAAACGGTGCCCAGCTTGAAAGAGCTCCTGTGTGTCACTGAATGTGAGCATTGATGACTGAAAGACATCTTCTACCTCCATTTATCTGTTTACTACAGTGTGTTGAATTCATGTTAATGTGGATTTAAAGACATTTCAATTAGTGGAAAAAATTGCAGGGTGGAATATATATTAAAAAAAAAAGTCTAATCAACCAGAACATTCGTGACCACCATGCAGTACCTCCACGGACCCCCTAGGGGTTGCGGACCCCCTGTTGAAGACCTCTGTGTTGGTCTATAAATCACTGAATGGTTATTTATAGACTACTTTATATACACTTTATTATTTTTACCTAGAATAAGAAACCGATGTAGAGAAGCAGCTAGAGGTGGGTAAAGTACCCAGAAATTGTACTCATCTAAGAGTAGCATTACTTCAACATTTTTTGTCAAGTAAATGTAGTCTTCCAAGTAAAAGTAAAAAAAAAGATAATGATAAAAAAAACATCAGATTTAATGTTTATTATGCTGGTAAACAGACTATCTGTGCAAGTTCTGGCATTTTAAGAACTCAGATGCAGTTTCATAGATATAAAAACAACAAATTAATTTAGTAGAAATATTTTAACATTTTTTTCAGGATAAAATTAATAAAACCAATCCTTACAATGAGAACTATATATAAAGTAGGACAATTTAATAAATATCCACTGTTAATATATAATATTTACTGTATGTTTACCTGATTTTGGATTAGTTCAAATTACTCACAGAGAGAATTCAGAAATTTTACTCAACTAGGAGAAGCGATACTTTACAATATTACTAAGGTAAAGGTAAGAAGCATAGCGCAGTAAATCTACTCCCAAAAGTACTTTCATTAAACTGTTAGTCAAGTAAATGTAACTGATTAAATGTTAATAATTACTACTCCCCTCTGGAAACACAGTTTAGTTCTTACGCTCCACCAATCTGGAATAAACTACCAGAAAGCTGAAAAAGTGATGACGTCCAGAATTTCTTTAAACCTCTGACCATGCATCTAAACATTATTAGTAAAGTTTCCAGTCTAACTTTACTTCCATTTCCTTAATCATTTATTTATGTATTCTTTTTATATAATCCTCATATTTCAATGTGTCACTTTTATTCTCCATTTGCACAGCGTCTATGCCACTGCAACATACTTCTATTTTATTTTTTCTCATGTGCAGAAATAAATTCTGTTGCCAAGGAAACGTGCTATAAATTTAATTTACCTTGAAAAAAGGATGAAAACATTGATTACAAATGGTATGACACAAGATTTAAAAACAGCCACAAAGTGAATATTTTTCAAGCAGTGTGTATATATCTCTGCATTAAAAAAGTACTTATACTAAAAGAAAAAAAGGACATCTAACATCTCCTGGTAGGAAGGATCTGCAGTGATGCTATTTTTTACACCTAGGATGCAGAAGGACTAAAGGCTTATTTATACTCAGAAACCAACTTGTCTGTGTGTTTGTTGCAGTGAACGCAAATGTGACCCCGCCCCCTCCGCAGACACTCTGCTGCACCTCTCCAAATTTGTAGGTGACCGCAGAAAGGAGGCCTCTGATTGGTCAAATCTACATACGCTCTATGCTATTCGTATTTCCCGTTTGATATCTAAGCGGCTTGTTTTGTTTGTATGACCGCCATTGTGGAAAACGACTTGTGAAGATGGACCAGCTAGAAGAGCGAGATGTGCGCGAACGCTGGGACCCTTTTTCCACCTGGATCCCCGCTCTTTTTCACCCTCTGTTGCCGGACAAACTTGCCCCAAATTCCTGACCGCCTCAGCCGTATCTAAACACAGCTAGTTGCTGATTGTCCCTCTTGTGTTTTGTCGTGGAATGACATAGTGTAGACAAGTTCAAAATTAGGCATAAACCAAAATATCTGCGACAAGCTCACTGCGACACACTGCTGCGGGAGGATAACCCGACCTTTACTCTGAAACGGCTTCATGCATTTGGTGAAAACCATGATGTTGCTACTGTCAGCGCCCTTCTGTCCTTCATCAGCGTTAGATTCAGTGAGTTTTCAGAATGCACAATAAATGAACTGCTGAAACAGCAAATGGTGGCGAATGCCACCAAAGATTATGTTTAGTTTATCTCAACACTCAACAAACATTATTGTGAAAAACAGAAATGGAAAGTCATTTAATCTCTAACAAGCCATTGAAACTGGACTAAATGACATGAAGTAAAGCCATGAGTTCAGGGAATATGACTCAGCCTCCTGCTATAAAATTTAACATTAACTTAATTTGCTGAGAGGTCTTATCAGTATCCAGCGCGTTCTGTGCTTGGTATAACCACAGGAGCTTTAATATAAGAGTTATCAGTAGGTAAGTGCAGAGTATTGGAAGTGACAAGATTCAGATGAATCGAGTTCTCCTGCTCCAGCAGTAGTAGAGTTTCATGATGAACTGCAGAGCTGTTGCAGCACTTTCCAAAGTCTAATTCCTTAGTTCCTGGAATCATAACATTGACAATGGCAAAGCAGAATTGGTGCAGAAGGTTGTACTGTTTCAGGTAGAAATTCTCAGGAAAAAATGCAGAGAGAAACAGAATCACCTCTAAATGTTTTAATATGTGGTTTTTAACATTTCATCTGCAGCCGTGTAAAAAGATGTTTGAGTGAGATATTAAAAATCAACTCTTCTTCGTGGTTTAAAGCTCCCCTTCTCCACCTCTGCGTCCTCCGACACCATTCTTCCTGCATCTGTCTCTCGCCAGCTAAATGCCAACTGAAATGAATATGTTAATTCACAGGGCTGCTGGCTTGTAGCTGTGTGATCAATGAGGCTCCTCGCTGCTGGTTGTGTTTCTGCTCGGCATCCATAAGGGGCAGGATCAATAAAACACAAGGACAGAACCCGACCTGTGGCATTTGATTAAAAAGATTGCATCAGTCTTTATACATCACAAATATATAACTTTAAATAGCTTTTTGTTTGCTTCTCCCTTGGTCATTTGAAACCCTTTTCCTTTGTTATTTAATAAACTAAATGTTTTCAGCCGGAAGGGAATTATATCTGCAGTGTGATTCTGTCCATGAATGAAAATTATCGTTCCCAAATAAACCCACTGTGTATTGCAGCATGCTGACAAAGTTATAGAGCGAGTCGCGGCCAGTTTTCCCGCTGCCGTTTGAAAAACCTGTAGATTTGAAACAACCGTCTGGTTACAAAGTGTTCTTCACACCTACCGTTCGAAGGTTTGGTTGAACTATCCCACAGTATGATACACCCTCCACTGTGCCTGAAAACAAACATCACGTGTTTTTTTTTTTTTTTTTTTCTACAGATTTATTCTTTTGGAGTTTTAATTGCTAAAAAGATACATCTCTCCCCTCAAATGTTTGGCAAAACACAACATTTTAGTTTCTTTTCTTGCCCCTTAAAGAGAGCCAACTGACATTTAGCTGTTGTGAAATGAACTTACCATCCTCCTCTAATGTACCTGGTGGAAGTGGATCTTTTTCTCCAGCCTTGTCTGTAATGGTTACAGTTGTTTTAAACTTCTTTATCCAGTATTTTTTTTTTATTGTCCTTTTTGAAGAGGGACTAAAGGAAGTGAACAGTAGTGTCACATCTATTAGCCCATGGAAACAGGAAGTCATGAATTCCTAATTAAAGTACCTGAACGATCTGAATACCTTAATACAGCAAAGTGTTGTTTCAAGGCGCCGCTTTGTCTGATTTCATTAAAAAAAGAAAATGTTATATTTTTATAAACCTCAGTTAAAGACGTCTGCAGAACTGTGCTTAGTTCCCAATCTTAATAATTTAGGCTAGACATAGACCTGTGACCTATAGATTAACCTTGATCTCAGGTTAAAGCTACAGTGTGTAATAATTACAGGGATATACAGTCAGAAATGTAATATATTATACATAACTATGTTATTTATCATCATCTACGAGCTCAGCCTCTTAACCTTAATATTTGCGTTGCCTTAGAATTCGTTATTTATAATTACATAGGAGCGGGTCTCGCAGCCATGGAGGCAGACATCTTTGCGCTACGGCAGCGCAGAGCCAACAAACTAGCGATTGCGAGATCGCCCATTACGCTCGAAAGTAACTACGGCAAGTTGAGAGAGATGAACTGAGACGGTACTGAACAATAGATGGCAGTATTATGCCTGAGAATACTATCTGTAAAATTATCTATGTAAACAAACCTCATCACTTGAGAAGGTAGGTGATGCAGACGTCCTGGAAGACATTTTGTCCCGTAACGCTCGCCGTACTGTTGGGGGGGAGAAGCGGTGGGGGGAGATGTTCATGTTGATGTGGACGTTAGATGTCGCTAAAAATTACACACTGTAGCTTTAAGTCTGAAGTCTTTAGTTTTTATCTACTATAATAAAATTGGAAGGGAAGGCGGTATGTGAGCTACACTCTGCAGCTCCAGCTTGTTTTACTACAACAGGATATTCTTGATTATTATCCAGTGATGTTTTTTATTTTTTTTATTTATTCCTTTATTTAACCAAGAAAAGTCCCATTGAGATTAACAATCTCTTTTTCAAGGGAGTCCTGGCCAAGACAGCGGCAAAAGAATACATTACAGTTTACATTACAGTGTACGATTACATCTATCTATCATTAGAAATTCATAAAACAGTTACAAACCATAGATCTCATTTCCAAACCTTTGAGCAATCTTTTAAAATGTCCGATTGGAATCAAATCCTTCAACTTCCAGTCTTTCTGAAGATTGTTCCATGCTGTGGTGGATTATTATGGGATAATAACGGCCCATAACAATCGGGTTGTTAGTTGTAGCTGAATAATAATGGTCACATAAATGTCTCTAAAAATAAACGCTGCAGTAAATGACTTTAGATCATTTAGGAAACAAAATAAATGTTATTTAATTTTTACTAAGGTATCTGCATTATAAGGACACTTCCCACTAAAAATATATTAATAAAAGCAATTATTTTCATTCCAGAATTTATTTATCTGCTTTTTACCTGCTGCTGAAATAAAATATCTCTCTGTAGGGATGATAAAGTTTCTCATCTCCATATTGGTAATTATGACAACCTTTTTTCATTTTTTTCATTGTTTAGGTGGTGAAAAAGAAATCGGGTCCTTTTATTCCATCTTCTCTGCTTCAGAAAAATAAGTTTTCTTTAGGAGCTGTTAAGGTCTAGGTTGCTTTTGACTGAGAGAAAATTCTCAGAAAAAACTTGTTTTTTTTCTCCTAAAACTGCATCATTAAGAGCTTCTTTTAGTCATTAAGATTAATCTCTACAGAGAGATAGAGGTGTGAAACCTCTTTTTTTCTTTTCTTTTCTTTTCAGATGAAAGTAAAGTTTGCATTTCTTTGGGAAATCAAGGCTACACCTTCGGCAAAAGGAGCAAAAAGGACCAGATTCTGCGTTTCTTAGTCTAAAATAAAGTTTCTAGAGTGGATATTTATTGGTTGTTAAGTTAATGAACTCTCTCTTGCCCCAATTTAAAGAAACGCTTAACCTGGGAGATTGTGTGGGATAAGTTTGTCCTCTCTTATAATCTCTAGATTTATTAAAGACAATATTACTGTATATTGATAGCCTTCAACAAGGAAAGCATACATTGCCCATTTACACTTCACAATGCCCAGTCAAAAATGTAAACAATTTGTAATGTATAATTAGAAAAAGTCATTTTTAACATTATTATTTACTTAAATCAATCACAGATTATGAATCATATTGCATTTAAAGTAGGTTGTTATATTTAAAGTTAAAATCAAACAAACACAGAAAATATACATTTTTGGTGGCTTGGGATTTCCCGAGGTGACTATGCTAACTGAATTGCTGCTACTTGGGTACTCAGATCTGCATGGACCTTGTGTCTGCCTGTGATTGGCTGAAATCTGCCAAAATGACTTAAAACACTGTGGATGGTAGGGAGAGCTTTAATAAAATGATGACGTGTCTGTGTGCTGAGTCATGAGCACCTGCAGCTTTTTCTTTAAAAATTGAAGTTTTACGTGTGTTAAGGAAATATCTGTGTTTACTCTATGAAGCTTACTCTCTCCAATTATTTTCCTGAGAAGAGGTCACTTGGGATAAACTCTTTAAATAACACTTTATAATGTGTATGTATTAAATAACCATGAGACATGACAACAGATTTTGATAAAAATTGTAATCTTACTCAGATCAGAGACGTTGCTCTGAGTTACAAAAGCAGTGATGCCACCAGGGGGTGGCAAGGGATGGCCACGGCCACCCTGTGCAATGCCATTCACCACTCTCCAGTGTTAACTGTAGTAGCATCACTTTAGCATTTCATCCCATTATGCACAGCCAGTGACGTAACATTAAAAATCACACAATAAACCAAGATATGAGTAGGTGTTTACTTAAGTCTTTATGATTTCTACAGGCAGGTTTACCACAGTCGTCGATTCAAACCCTGAAATTATGGCTTAGTTTCAGTGTGCCATCCCAAGATTTTTTGTGGCCCCATCTGGCCCCTCCTATGAACAAATTCTAGAGGCATTACTGTAAATAAGCCAACTGCTTACCAACCGGGCTCACCTCTCCTTGGAGTGGCCTCGATTCAAAGTTAAAGAACCATCCTATACATCTCCAGTCTGCCACCTTTACATAATATACCAATGCCAATTCAGAACACGTCATCTCAAGGCACTTTAAAGATCTATTTGATTCAAAGTTTTCTATCTAAGGAAAACCAGTTGATTGCATTGTCTCATTGACTCGAAGGCAATCCCTCACACTTAGCATTCTTGTAGCGACAGTGGAGAGGAAAAACTCCCTTTCAACAGGAAGAAACCTCCAGCAGAACCAGGCTCAGTGTGAGTTGCCATTTGCCGAGGCCGAGTGGGGTTCAAGGAGACAGAAGCAGAGATACAAAAGCAAATGTAAAACACGCCCCCGTCTAGGAAACACACAGCCAGACAGACGAGCTCCGAGCCAACTCTCCCGTCAGAGGATGAAGAGAGCACATCCAGCCAGTCACAGTCAGAGAAACAGGACTACACTGAAAAAAGGCTGAAACGGATCAGGAGACATCGATGGCTCTAGCCTCATCAAAAATATCACTGTTTGTTCTTAGATCAAGGACACTGCTCTCATTCCATTCCCAAATCTTTGGCACATACATAATGAAGATGATAACTGTAGCTGGATAGAGGAGGTGTCCTAATTAGATTAACTACTTGGGAAAACATTGTTCTGACACACAACATGCAGATATTATTAGGGTTAAACAGATTCACACATGATCAATAAAAAAATCATAACACCTCATGATATTTTCGCAAACTAAGTTTATGGAAGGACATGGTGTTAGGGGCAGAACCTGGGTAGTGCTCTACCTAGCTGTACCCAGGAGCTAACATGTTACACTCTTTTATCTTGCACAATTACCGTTACACAACATTTTACTAGATAAACACAAACCTGGCAATTTCTATAAGTAGAAGAGCTATTGTTTTCTCTTTTAAAATCTTCACAAAATAATTTTTTGTAATATGCACTATTTTCATTTTTTGTAAAATTTATTGCATCAACTTGTTACATGGCAGAGCTCAGTCTTTCTTATGATTTTCTACTTTTGGCTCAACAGAACCACTGACTGATCATCCTCAGATCGATTGATTCTTGATTTTCCAACTTGTTAAAAATTATCTTCAGGTCTTAATGATGGGTAGGTGAGTTTTAAGATGAAGAATCTTCTATGTTTTTTAGGGAGAACTGAGTAAAAAAAAAATCGTATGAAAAAGAAACAAGTTTGAGTTGATAAAACTTGAATAAGTCAGAGACTGGAGGACACTCCATCATGTTGTTAAACTCGGATTAAAAAAGCCTGCAGCTGCAGGGCTGGGTTCCTGGGTGAAAGGGACCAGTGAGGTATAAAGGAGAATGAAGGCAGTTAGTTTAATATGAGGAGGTTTTCAGAGGTGCTGGGATAAAAAGGGAGCCCTTTAATGGAAATGGAGCAGAGCCGAGAAAACCGAGCTGGAAAGACTTCGACATTGTCATTATCGCAGCTCAGCAAAGTGGTTTCCTCCTGAGACGCTGAAAATGACTTAGAGTTTTTCTCTTGTTGCCAAAGGTCGCTGGATCAGCTGCTGCTCTGATAACGCACTCGAAAATTAGACTGCCACCTGGGTGTGATTAGAGGACAGTGATTTATTGAGGCAACGTCCGTTGTCGTTAAATCAAGGAATAAATATTCACCAAATTTACCCCTCGTCTTCCCCTTTCTCTCCTCCCCTCCATCTAGTTTCCCTGCTCTCCATCATACAGGTGGCGAGTCATTTAACAGCAGCTGAAGGAGCAAACCTCCTCTCTGCTCAAATAAACCAAAACCAGTCAATAAGGCGTTAATGGAAACAATATTTATGGCTTTAATTTGACCAAACCGGGTCAAACCTCTGGGTTTGTGAGGGGTGGGTGGGTGTTCCTGCGGCCTTTTTATCTCAAAGGGTCATAAATTAACAAACAAAAGCAATCTAAAGTGATGTAGATACAGAAAATAATGCTTTAATTCATGTTATTGATTATTTTTATCTAATTAACTGATTAGTTGTCTGGTTAGGTCAGAATTCTTTGCATACTTTTCCCAAGTTGGCTCCTTATTTGTCCCCTGGAGGCTTTACATGAATTAGAGGCAAAATATTCAATATAATTACAGTGACTATGGGTAACAATGTGACGCGCTGATGGGGAAAAGTTAAAGCAATCAGAGTTTCAGTATTGGCTGCTATAAATATAAAATTACTTTAGTGATGGAAATATAATGACGTGAAATCTGTTAAATAAAAAAAAAAACATTTAACGAAGTGGTGGCAGGGTTCAGCCTTCTGCTTGTTTTCCATTTCTTCTGCTGTAGGCAGACTTTGTAGCAGGTTTTCAACTTTATGTGAAAATCATTGTTGCATCTGTAACATCTAGCCTGACATTAAGCACGTTTTGATTTAGTTGGTCATCAAAGTTAGGCAGTAACTTGTTCCTTTACTTCTCTGACTTTTTTACATCCACTTGATTAACGTGGTGTCGAAGTGTTGATACTTTTACTTGATGAAATATCTCTAACAGCCTTGAGGTACTTCACTCAATAAAGATAAAAATCAGAGATTGTTTGGCACTGTTTTACTGTAATTTGTTAAAGTAAGAATTTTTGTTTCCACCCAAGCTTTCTTGGTCTGCTGTGTTGTCTAGAGGTAAAAGGAAACTGAAAGTATTTTGCATCATTCTAACCTAAACCTTTTTTTTCTTTTTTTGTAAAACAATTTGATTAGAGTATGGTATAATAAGGGGGAGACTACTTTGGAGTGATTTGTGTCCCCTTATTTATTTTTCAAAAACGGACATAAAATAGCCAAGGCTGGTTTTTGTCCATTTTTTCTTTTATCTGCTTTGCTCTGCCCTGCTCTCATTATCTCATTATCTTTATCTTGAGGCTATTTATGCCTCTGGTTCCCATCCATTGGTGCAAGATTATTCAAGCTCCCAGCAAGACTAATTCTAGCATTCCTGTTTGTATTGTGTTCTGCCTGTTTCTCCCCCAGGAATTCTGTGTTTTGGCCTCCCCCTGTTTGCTCTGTTTGCCTGGGTTAGGGTTCCTGGGCTGTTTCCTGGATTCTGCCTGTTGTCGACCTTGGACCTGACTTCTGACCAAGGCTTGGATTATCCTCCTGGTTCCTCTGCGTGCATTGGCTGCTGCAAGAGGCTGCTCCTCTTCCCTCCTCAATCTCTGGTATACTGGTTCAATCACTGCCAGGTTGGTGGCTTTCTATCTCATTGTCATTTCTTGTTTGAGTTTAGAAGTCACTGACCTCAGCCTCTACTCCTGCAGAGTTTCCAGTGAGCACACCGGAGCAGACGAGCAGCCGCACTCTTCGTTGAATAAACGTTTTTTAAATATATTACTGTCTGTCTTACCTGAATTCTGGGTCCAAGTTTCTGACCCTTCAAGCTACTCATACAACCATTCTTTAAACTTGTTTAATCTTAGTTTTCTTTTAGAATTTTTTTTCAATAATCTTGTAAAATTCTTTAGAAAAAGCTTTGCTTTTTTATTTATTTTTTTACGGATTATGTATATATCCATTTATTCATCCATGGTGCTGTCACGGTCGCTGTGGGGCAGGTGTCTATCTACGGCAGCCTACAGGCAAGAGGCGGGGTACAACCTGGACAGGTCACCAGTCGAGCGCAGGGCAACACAGAGACACACAAAATCACAACCTTGCACACACACACTCACACCTAAGGAGAATTAAGAGAAGAAATCAACCTAACTGTTATGTTTTTAGACTGTGGGAGGAAGCCAGAGTACCCACAGAGAACCTATGCACACACAAAAAGAAAAAAGCAAATGCAAATGCTTGCTTGAAAAGTAACCATGTTGTTGCTGATGTCGATGCAGACCAACAGAAACTAGCCGCACTAAAAATGAAAGCCCGCCTCAAGAAGTTTCACTTTTTTAAATGTCACCAATTAAAAAACTTTTTTTTTCTTTTCCAAAATCTCCATCTTACCAAACTTGTTATTTTCTTGTCAAAATTATGGAACAATATTCATTCGGTAAAACTCCAAGGAACTGCCTCCTCCTCAGGAAGAACTTTGATAAAATTCTGAAACATCATTAATTTAAGTTTGTAGTTTCACTTTTACTACCTTCATTACATATTAAGGTATTGCTACCTCTAACTTAAGTGCAATTTTCATGTCCATACTGCCCTTTTCTGACACATTAAAGTGGCACCAGGAAAAAGTAGAAACAAACAAAATAAATAACCGGTTTTATCTTGAACAAGCTGTTTTTTTTGTGTTGTTTTTATTTACTGCTGTTATGCCTGTGAAAGCAATAGTGGGTGGCATCTTGTTGCTCAATGGAGATTTTGTAACCCCGGGGTTCCACTGAATGCATCAATGGAGCGTATCATCTGTCCCTTGTCCAAGCCCTGCTACCGCGACTGATCACTAACCTTGCAAAACAAGCTGGTTTGTCGTGAGATCTGAGTTTTCAGTTTCACAACAAATCTATCTTGAAAGACTCGTAACAACCAATCCAGTCGGACCAATGACATGCCAACAGTGTTTTTTGGTGCAGGACATGTAGGAATTACGACAGTTAGAAGAGCCTTGCGGGGCATTACAAACATGGCTACGCTGGAGGACTCACCTGTCAATACTGCTTCTGACTCTATTTTAGCGAAAATAGCAACAATTTCTTGTTTAAAGAGGGATTAATGAGAAACACTTTGTGCATTTGTAGATGGGAAAGATGTCTGTGCTTTTCTTTCGACACGATTTGTAAAAAGTATGATTTATCAGCTTACTCCGATAGTTGTGAAAACACTTAAGAAGCTGCAGACGATTCCTATTGTGATCATTGTGTTCCTCCTTTTTACAGACACTGCATGAAAAGTGGGATTTTCGTCAATATGCGGCACTGTAGATTGTGGTGGAAGTTCAGGTTAACGGCAGTTAACGGTAATTTGCAGGGAACACCGAAAACTCCCACAAATTGTCAGAAATTGACGTGGGCTTTCTTAGGCAGTGTTCCCCCCATGCCTCCCCCCCATGGAATTCTAGGGGAGGCTTTAACATGTAAATGAAAATGCTGTGAGCTATACAAATGCAAATCAGGGTTGCAGGGGGAGTTTTACCCCAAGTGACATTTTTCTAAAAGATAAGAAAATCTCTGATACAAAGAGATCAGGCTCAGTATAGACTCTTACATTTTAGCTTGAATTGATTTATGTAATTAAAGTATAGAGACCAAAACAGATCTTTAGCTGACAGAGCAATACATTTAGAGCAGTAATTATAAAAAAAAAAATTTGCATTTAAGATAAAAAATAAAATGTTGTCTATCAATATGCTCAATTCACAATTACTTAAGTGGAAAAGTTTCAAGAAATGAGTCTGAGATGATTCACTTTATAACATGGCGCATTATCCTGCTGGAAGTAGCCATCAGAAGATTGGTACACTGTGGTCATAAGGACATAAGGTCAGCAACAATGCTGAGGTAGGCTGCCTTATTTATTTGATGCTAAATTGGTATTAAGTGGCCCAAAGTGTGGCAATAAATATCCCCCAAATAGATGGTACAAATAGATCAGGCTCAGTATGACCTAATTATAGACTCTTACATTTTAGCTTGAATTGATTTATTTAATTAAAGTACGCTAGATTACTGTGTATGCCATTAGCAATGGCAAATGTTATGTAAAAAATACACAAAATAATTTATTTCAAAAATTTGTTTTAATCAGAATCAGCAAGGTAAAATGTGCATTCCTTGCACAGTGCTCCTTGGGATTTTTAAAGCTTGGGAAATCTTTTTGTTTCCAAATCCAGCTTTAAACTTCTCCACAACAGTGTCTCGGACCTGTCTGATGTGTTCCTTGTTCTTCATGATGCTCTCTGCACTTTAAACAGACCTCTTCTTCTTCTTATGAGATTTTATGGCGGTTGGCAAACTTGTGAAATGTGCATTACCACCACCAACTGATATGGAGTAAAGCAAGGAAACAGGAAACGATTCACCCCAAAAAAAAAGGAACCCTGTGTAACTTAAACCCACATAATACTAAATCACATTTGCCCGTATAATTTTAATTTACTTTAGGTCATTATAACTCTGCCAGTTTCTGATGGTCCCATCGGTCCTCCCATCATGCTTCCAACCATCTTTCACTTGTCCGGCCAGGTCAAGATCCGCAATTGCAATCGCACCAAACAGGAAAAAGAACATCGAGAAATTCCGGTTCATCAAATTAAAATATAGTAGCAACATATCAGTAACTAGAAATTATAGCATAACTCTTATATATATTTAAAAAACAAAACTAACACTGTTTATTTAAATGATACGATGCAAACTATTGGATATTCACCAACCAGGAAGCATATTTCACATCTCCATCAAAATATTTATTTTATACCAAGGGACTTAAAGTTTAATCAAATCCATTCAAAAGAAACTTCTTATTACAGGAATGGATGAAGAGATGCTGAGTTTGAGAATAGAGAACAAACAAAGTTCATTCAAAAAACTTTGTTATATAATATATATATATATATATATATATATATATATATATATATATATATATATGTGTGTGTGTGTGTGTATATATATATATATAAATAAATAAAAGGTGCATGTCACAGGAAAGACTAGTGTTGTTACAAATATGACAATTGCTTAAACTACAGAACAGTAAATTATTTAATCTATAATTAATGTGACCCTTAACATCCCCAGCTGTACACAATAACCCGTGTTGGGCACGTTACTTTGAAAAAGTAATTAGTTATAGTTACTAGTTACTTCTCCCAAAAAGTAACTGAGTTACTAACTGAGTTACTCCATAATAAAAGTAACTAGTTACTAGTAAAAGTAACTATTGCGTTACTTTTGCGTTTCTCGCCCCCGTAACCCTCACCACCCAGCCCCCACCTTCTCGCGGTGTGATTCAAAAGCCAGATGAATAGAGCAGACGACAAAGACAAGAACCTGCAGAGAGTTTTGCATTTATTGCAACTCAACGTAAATGACATCAGGGGGGAATGCAATGTGAAGTTTTTTAACAGGGCATTCAGATCTGGTGAAATTAATAACTGGGGATGTCTAATTCTGAAATCCTGTGTGTTTGGGTTGTTATAGATACTGCAACATCTATCTATACATCTATCTATCTAGATGTATACTCTGTCTGTGACATAAAATATGGATCTCCATCCCTGCCACAAAGGCCATCAAATAATGTTTAAAATAAAAAATACAGTAGGTTGAGAAGGCAGAGTATCCATCCATCCATCCATCCATCCATCCATCCAGATTTCTCCCTTTCTCCATATAGGCTATCATTTGATCGTTCACGCTCTCCATAGTTCTCCTGTGGCGCGAGCACAGGGCGACTGGTGCGCGCCTTTAGCGAGCATGCGCGTTTCCTGTCGCTTGCGCGGCGTTAGTAACACCGTTACTTTCAACGCCGTTAGTCCCATCACTGACAATAACACACATTAAAGCAATGTTAATACAAAGCTGTAAAGCAGAGTGAGATGTTGGTAATAACTTCCTTATGTTTTTTGAATGTATAACTTAAATTATTAAGGACTAAAACACCTAAAACTTATGGGTGATTTTACAACATTTAAAAGCCTGAGATTTTCCTGAAATTCAAATTAAAATGACCCATCTTCAATAAGGTAAATAAATACTCAATATAAGGGGAATGTCCCCTTCGACAGCTTAATACTCACTAGTTGTTCAACTCCACACGATGGATTTATTTATATATATACACACACACATATATATATCTATATATATATATATGTATATATATATATATATATATATATATATATATATATATATATATATATATATATATATATATATATATATATATATATATATATGACAGAGAGATTCTTTCCTCCGGGTTACAGTGACATAGACAAACTTGAAGATACATGACATCCTCAAATTTCTATTCTATTAAAATTTCTGTATCTGTATAATGGGTCTGTTCTATATGTTGTCTTCTCAATTCAGAGGGCCCCATGCCTGTCTTTGCCTAGGGCCCCAAATTTCCTAAATCCGCCCCAGCTCGCGAGTCCTTCCGTATAACAATGACGTCGTATGTGATTGGAGGAGCTATACTCAGAAGAACTTTATCTCCAGTTCCTTTGTTTGGATTTTGCTGGTACGTGATCAATGGCCGGACGTCTCGCGTTCAACTCGCCTTCAACTCCTCTTGGATGCGATGGCGACTCTGCAGTCGAACAACTGTGCGGGAGAGATGAACTCAAAGAAGAGAACCTAGCGGTAAATATATGTTCGATTACTGCTAGCTAAGCTAAAAGCTAAAGCTACAGCTAATAGTAGCCTAGCCTAAAGCTACGGCTAATAGTAGCCTTGCAAGAACTTAGTTAGCTTAATTAAAGTGTATTTTTTGTGATTCACAGGAAGCAGTACGCCGTCTTCACAACTCGGAGACAAATTGCAGGCGCTATGAACCGGAGCAAGGGTAAGAGTTAAAGAATATTCTTTCATTCTCCGGTAAAAGGAAATAGATACCGATCATAGCTGTACATTTTGTTTTCACAGACTAATCTCGCCTCACAATGAGGTGGTGACTTATTTGCTCGGAGCTATATCAGCAAGTCCAGATTTGCACGATGTTGATAAAGACGACATTGTGTGTAAGTGACTTGTTTTAATGTTTTCTCCTTCCCTGTTACTGTGACTTGCGTTTGATTTTTTTATTCATACCACTCTCATTTAATTGTTTTCCAGCTGCCTGTAAGACGTATTTTGAGACGGTACGCAGGAGCTTCAGATATACGCAGCCAGCCAACACGTTGCATGCGGAAGCTGCCAAGCTTCTTCTAGCTCGGAGTCGAGTTAGAAGAAAGTGGGTAAGACTTTATTTTTCAGGTGCATTGATAGATGTGTTGTGTCCATACGCAGTGCGCTGATTGATTGTTTTTTTTTACAGCTGCTGAAAGCGAGGCAGAGTGTGCTAGCAGATGAGGAAGTGGAACTCTGGAAGTCCGCCAACGTCGACGTCATGTCCGACGAAGACGATTGAGTCGTTGGCGGTGTCTCTGGATGGATTGTACGGTCGCCGCCATTTCGTAGGCCGGATCTCACTGAACTCTGTGTTAAGCTGCAGTCCCGGTTAGAAGTGATGCCGAAGTACAGGGCCACGCACAGTAGGCGTCTGCACATCGGACCTGCCTCGGAGGGAATGCTGCCAGTTACCTCCAACCCCGAGGAAGCAAACGGACCGTTCACGGACTTGTAATTTTTAGATACGCATGTGTTTGCATACGCATTGTATATAGTTGTGTGTGTTTTAATAAAGCTCTTTCTTTGCATAAACAGCTTCCTGGCAAATGTTCATTTCCTGTATAAATTCATTCATGTCCTTGATGGTAGCCTAATAATTGTGTAGTAGTGTAGGATAACATAAATACACAGCATATGAATGAATAAATATATGAATGAATAAATAAATACATATATATTTTTATATATATATATATATATATATATATATATATATATATATATATATATATATATATATATATATATATAGATAGATATTTATGTAAATTTATATGTAAATATATATATATATGCCAACCAATCACGAGCGACTTTACTTGTTTAAAAAGAAGTGGTTCCGTCCAATACTCAGTAAGAAAATTAAAGCCTGGCGTGGCCACGTGTGGTTTTGCTGCCAATCACGAGCGATTTCACTTGTTTGAGAATAGTGGTTTCAGCCAATACTGAGGAGGTTATTCAAGCCAGACCTGGCCAGCCGCGCGGGTTCGCTGCATTCATATGCTAATTAGGGCCATTAGTACAGCTGATCGCTCTCCACATACGTCAGAGTCCGTTCCCGACAATTTGTGGCACTGACAACGGGGACAAGCGCAGGTTGCAAATTGTCGGAAACTGACGAAAATCAGGGAGATCTGCGGGAGTTTACTGGGACGAAAATCTCACTTTTCATGCAGTGAGACACGCTGAAAGACAACCATCCCAGATTGATAACTTAGAACTCAACTCAGTTCTACACATATCAATCTGACTACTGCCAGGTGAGCTGCTCACAGCCACTCTAGGCTATCAGAGTTGTTCCACCTAGCGTGTCGTGAGGAATCCCAAAGCCGTGCTCTTCTGGACGGTTCAGTAAAATCTCAACTGGTCTATTTTTTACGTGTGATGCTTCAAGCCCTCGTCAATGTGGATCAGAGTGGATAATTTAGGCAGAACATCAGTTGCCAAAAAGCGAAGTGGATTCGGTGGATTTTCAAAGTTAAACACAACATGTACAGACTGTGGATCGTATTTTACATGAAAACCATGGACCAGAAATGTTTATTTCAGAGGTGAAAAAACCCAGACATTTTTGACAAGACTCATGTGTGTTATAAATTTCACACCAGAAACGAAAAGGCACAGGCTGAGAAGTCTGAAAACTAGACAATCAACAGTCATGCAAGACACCGGTTGTACAGGCCAAATAACCATTTTATTTTTCTATTAAAAGCCAACATGTATAGTACTGCACTAGGATGAAATCCTCACATGACCAGAGTGTGATCCGAGACGCTCCTGGTGTAATAGGGTGCTCTGCAGAATCGGCAGCGTGGACCCTCAGGCGTGTTTATCACGCCCTAATATGTTTCATTTTCTTGCAGTTGAAACCAAACTAAATATAATTTTTTTATATCTTATAATATTAGTAACACCACGTCTGCATCATTTTTTTTTTTTACTGAATTTAAGAAATTATAGGGTCTTAATTTGTTAGAATGGTGGAAGCATCTTAACAAAGCAGAAAAACTCTTACAGTTTTAGTGTCCTCAAGTAAAAAGATATAAATAATGAAGCAGAGTTATTGAATATAAAAAGCAAAAACTCCTAAGTTAGAAACAAAAAAAGTTTAGTTTAGAAATTAAGATATGCATTATTGACTGATGATTTTTATTGCGGCTATAATCAGTCATTTTTTCAGCATTTTTTTTTTTTAGCATCTGTGGCTGATTATAAAATCTCCGTAGCAATTTTGTTTTTTTTTTGTTGCACACACCTTCTGCTACTGATAGCAAATTGTTGTGTTTCATCGCAAAGGTTAATTGACTTGTGTAGTCAAGATACATTATATACAATAATTGAACTAAATGGAACAATTTTCCAAAAACTAGATAATGTTTTCTTGTCATTCTTATTGACAACAAGAAGGAATCTTTAAAGTGAAGTTAAAGAGCAACCTTTGCTTTAAAGCATCATCTTTTTTATTCTTGCTTTTATTTCAAAGGTGGACTTAAACACACATTTGCATGGAAAATAGTGAAAGGAGGAAATATTTTTTAAAAAAAGTTAATTTTGTGTGGTTAAAAATTGACGTATTTCCCATTTTTCTGCCAGTGCCACTAGAGGGCAGTGTTTCCTTCTGCTCACCAATCTAGAGTTATAGGTGGTGCTGATCTGAGATGAGCTTTTAAAGCAGTTCAGTCTTACATGAAAGTTAATTAGATAATGGAGACACAGCTACACAGACCAATAGACAAACTTTGATCCCACGCACATATTCACACATGGTGAATAAAACATCAGTGGAACAATATGTCCCATTTGGACAGAGGGCAAGGAGCCCAGTGGCAGTGCTGGTACAGAAACACCCACATCAATACCCACACAGGTTAAAACACCTGAAAAACTCTGTACCTGCTGAGCTTTCCTTTTAGTTTGCACCTTATGCAGTTTTTCTGTAATCATGAGTGTGTGTGTGTGTTCAAGTGTGTCCCATGGGGCTGGTTGCCATGGGGACAGTGATAAGGCTTCTAAATGGAGCTCAATAATTCATGAGCTCTTGATAAGACGTCCAACAAACAAAAGCACACGTGTGTGCGGTGTGTAGAAGAGCATATTCAGATACAATACATGTAATTACAGGAGAACATGATGGACATCCTCTCTCACTCATAGCAAAAAAATTATACCCTGCATAAACACAGAGGCTCACACTACCCATTAATAAAGCTGAGGTTTGTCAAAATGTAAATCTGAGCACATTAACCATAAAAGTCTGCAGAGTGTTTTTTTTCCTAGTGAAACTGAAACCGCCCAGCCAAATCTTGTCATCGACACCAAACCAAGCTTTGACTGTAGACTTGCTCTAAAGCTGTATACATCATGACTACAGTTGATCCTTAGATAAAAGAAAACATAAAAATAAAAAAATACATCATGTCATCACTGAGAATCCATAAAACGTGTCAAAATATGAGTGACTAAATATCATGATGGCGATGGCCCAGAAAATGCTTGACTATTTGTACTATTACTTTAAAGATTAGGTAGGAAAGGTTGAAATCCGGACATTGAAAAAATTTTGGTACTGTTAAGGAAGAAAATATTCTAAAATAGTTAACTTTGGAAAAAAAGTTTGGCTCTATCTCTTCCTCTGGATCCCAGGTCCTCTCGGCAGCCACGTGTAGCCACAAGGAAAACAACAATGCGTGTTGATGTCACAGAATTACAGAGTTTAATCCAATATAAGACAATGCATAAACTTAGAAGTAAGACAATGCACAAACTTACACCAGAAACTGCAGAACAACGGAGACATACATTCAATTACCTGACATAAATGGAGAGAAGGAAAGAAAGCAAAGACGTACAAAGACATCTTTGGAGAGTTGCAAGAGCAAATCTGATTTGTTACTTCTGTGTAGAAAGTTTTATAATGTAGGTGTGTCTTTCCTTTCAGTATATTCAGTTAAGGCGTCCCTCCGCTTGAACAATTGGAAACTACCTTGGACACTCAGAAAAACTTAGAACTTCCCCTAATTTACGGCAAAAATCTGGGGCCATTTGCTCCTTTGTTTTAACAAACAGAGCGGAGAGCTTGTCCTGGCCTCCAGGAATTCTAAGGTCATCTGGCTAAGGAAAACATAAGATAAGATTTCACAGATAGCTGTGGAATGCGGGGCCTCTCCTGCCATCCTGACAAACAACCGGAGCCTCATTGCGAGATCCCCTTTGCTCTACATTTTCCTTCCTGTACTTTGAATACTTACCCATCAATAGTTTAGTTTTTAAATCATTAACACAAACTTGTTCAAAATTAAGAAATATGTTCAAAATGAGAGTGTTCAACATACCTTTTACACATGCCATAAGATTAACTGTATTAAAAACTAAAAATAATCATTTTTCTTTAACAGTACATCCGAAAAAGCTGATCAATTTTATTTGGTTGAAGGAGGATCAGAAATTCTTAAATATTTGGTTTAAAAGCATTCATCATTTCTACGAAAATAAATTAATGAAACATCCCATCACCTGATGCAAGCCTACATTCTGTAGAGCGACGGTCTTCAACAGGGAGTCCGCAACCCTTAGGGGGTCCATGGAGGTATTGCATGGGGGCTGCGAAAGTTTTGGTTGATTAGACTTATTTTTTTATACTCCCCCTGCAATTTTTTCCACTAATTGAAATGTCTTTAAATATACATTAACGTGAATTCAACACACTGTAGCAAACAGATAAATGGAGACAGAAGTTGTCTTTCAGTCATCAATGTACACATTAAGCGACATACAGGACTCCATCTGTAATAGAGTGACTAGGACCAGATTGATACAACACAATTTCATACAATAAATATAATTAGGGGGTCCCCGCTCCATCTCGCCATCAGTTTGGAGGTCCTTGGCCTGTAAAATGTTGGAGGCCCCTGTTGTAGAGAGTTCAGTACCTTTAGTAGGGAAATCATATTTAACTGTTAAATCATTCTGGCTTAAACATATACATAAATGTACTCTTTATGGAACTAAATTGTCCCAAAATTTTGAAAATTTCTATTTTAAAAATAGATCCTGTCTTAAAATCTCTGTGTTTTTTTGTTTTTTTTTGTAATCTTATGCAGGCTAGTTAGTTATATGTCAGCCTGAAGACCTAAATTCAGTAAACCATATATCAACGGTCATCTGTCAATCTAATTTTTACGGTCATAGCATCTTGATTCATATTTCGCAGCTAATATGCGCAACGGTTAAAATAAGAAATAAGAATTATTTACTTTACTATTGAGTTCCGTCCCAGTGTTCACGGGAACGGACGTCTGTGTCTTCAGCAGGCGTAGAGCTAACAGAACTGGCAGCGTTGCGAGGCAAGGGCTCAAACATGGATGGATGGATGGATAGAAAGGTGTCAAGTTAAGCAGTTTTATATTTGAGAGCTGTAGGAACTTCAGAACCGCTAATATGCAAACTGCTAGTAGTAGAATGTATATATATATACACTATATTGCCAAAAGTATTTGCTCACCCATCCAAATTATTGGAATCAGGTGTTCCAATCACTTCCATGGCCACAGGTGTATAAATTCAAGCACCTAGGCATGCAGACTGTTTTTACAAACATTTGTGAAAGAATGGGTCGCTCTCAGGAGCTCAGTGAATTCCAGCGTGGAACTGTGATAGGATGCCACCTGTGCAACAAATCCAGTCGTGAAATTTCCTCGCTCCTAAATATTCCACAGTCAACTGTCAGCTGTATTATAAGAAAATGGAAGTGTTTGGGAACGACAGCAACTCAGCCACGAAGTGGTAGGCCACGTAAACTGACGGAGCGGGGTCAGCGGATGCTGAAGCGCATAGTGCGAAGAGGTCGCCAACTTTCTGCAGAGTCAATCACTACAGACCTCCAAACTTCATGTGGCCTTCAGATTAGCTCAAGAACAGTGCGCAGAGAGCTTCATGGAATGGGTTTCCATGGTCGAGCAGCTGCATCCAAGCCATACATAACCAAGTGCAATGCAAAGCGTCGGATGCGGTGGTGTAAAGCACGCCGCCACTGGACTCTAGAGCAGTGGAGACGCGTTCTCTGGAGTGACGAATCGCGCTTCTCCATCTGGCAATCTGATGGACGGGTCTGGGTTTGGCGGTTGCCAGGAGAACGGTACTTGTCTGACTGCATTGTGCCAAGTGTAAAGTTTGGTGGAGGGGGGATTATGGTGTGGGGTTGTTTTTCAGGAGCTGGGCTTGGCCCCTTAGTTCCAGTGAAAGGAACTCTGAATGCTTCAGCATACCAAGACATTTTGGACAATTCCATGCTCCCAACTTTGTGGGAACAGTTTGGAGCTGGCCCCTTCCTCTTCCAACATGACTGTGCACCAGTGCACAAAGCAAGGTCCATAAAGACATGGATGACAGAGTCTGGTGTGGATGAACTTGACTGGCCTGCACAGAGTCCTGACCTCAACCCGATAGAACACCTTTGGGATGAATTAGAGCGGAGACTGAGAGCCAGGCCTTCTCGTCCAACATCAGTGTGCGACCTCACAAATGCGCTTCTGGAAGAATGGTCAAAAATTCCCATAAACACACTCCTAAACCTTGTGGACAGCCTTCCCAGAAGAGTTGAAGCTGTTCTAGCTGCAAAGGGTGGACCGACGTCATATTGAACCCTATGGATTAGGAACGGGATGTCACTTAAGCTCATATGTGAGTCAAGGCAGGTGAGCAAATACTTTTGGCAATATAGTGTATATATATATACATTCTACTACTAGCAGTTTGCATATTAGCGGTTCTGACGTTAAACAAATCAAATAAACATTTTTGCCAAATAAAACAAAAAAATCACCAAGGAGCCAGCGGTACTTCAGCTACTGCAGACGGGCTAAAATTAGCCCTGGCTGTGGTTATAGTAATGTTCTCGCCTCAAACACACACACATTATATATATATATATATATATATATATATATATATATCATTTTTTTATTCTCAAATTTTGTGCTTTAGCTTTAGTAATCCATACCAAATGGCTTAAACTAGCTTGCATTCCTGGTAAGGCTGCTTGTGGAGGTTAAGTGTTTGTTCATATGTCGAGAGTTTATGAGTGTCTGGGTGCCTGTAGGGGAACCTTTTGTTGAGCCTGTGTTTGGGAGAATACAAAACTGATCTGGACTGCAGTGTATGTTACTTTTTTCAGCTCATTTAATACATTGGACAAATTGATAAACTAAATATAAACAGGCATCATCATTTTAAGCTGATCACCTTTGGCTTCTTGGCTTTGTGTGAAAGGGAAATGTAAGCTTAGTTACACTCTGTGTGACTGTATAGGAGAAGGGGTTGGTGAGCCAAGTTCATTTTCTAGTAAATTGGATTTGAAATCATGTTCTTGTCTTTTTTTTGCTCTGACAGCATGTTTGAAAAAGCAATCTTTGATGTTGGTAATTTGTTTCCTAATTGAATACTTTGTGCAAACTTTTAACTTGGCTGAGTTGTTAGCCTGTGGTGTTGTGTGTATTTTAACATTAGTTTCAGGGTAGGTTAAGATTAGAACAGTTTTTTGATGCAGACACTAACCGTAAATGACAGTCATCTTAGCATTTAGCTTTTAAGAAAACTTATTTTTCACTTTCTTTTACTTTTTAGAGCTTAAAAAATTGGGTGTTAAGAACTCAGAGTTAATCAATTCAACTATAAATGGAGTATTTACAATTATAATGAGTGTAAATCTGCTCAAGTGTTTAAGTTAATATTTAGTGTAAAATTTGACAGCCATGCGGTTTAAATGTTACTCTATATGGTGTAAATTACCAGCCAGTCTCTGAGAGGTCTTCTTGATTTTGACACAAATAAGTAAGATTAACCGGAAAAAAAATTGACACTGACTATAGAGTAAAGTTTACACTACTTTGGAATGGGACCAAATGTTATCTGAAAAAAAGTTATATTCAACTCAACTAAGTGTTAAAGCTCATTTAATTGATCAGATCATGGTTTAGGAAAAGCTAATTGTTTTGACTAGCTGTCCCCAGAACTGAAGTCTCAAATATAAGGTGACTGTATGCATGATCTCAATGCTGGAAACAGTACCCACATTACAGGCTGGGGTCCCTCATGGCATCACAAAATTAATGAATGTTTACTTTTATCCAAAACACATTTTGGAAAATTTGTTTTCATTTTATAAATCATTAAAATGTATGATATAAATCTTATTTATAAATCGTATTATTTCTAGAGAAAATGTTTTACCTGAGTAAAACATGTCTTTTCTAAACCTGCCGATGGCACCACTGTTGCATCAACCAGTTCAGCCTCATCAACCCAGGGGGCTACCATCCTCACAGCATCATCATCATCGTCCTCTTCCTCCCCTGGTCAGGAGAAGCGAGTGCTTCAGGAGCTGGAGGCAGTAGTTTCAGCTCAACAACAACTGCTGCTTACCTTATCAAGGCTGCACTTTAAAAAATGAAAGAGCTGTTCTAAACTAAATATCTTTTTGTTTACACTATTGTATACAAAAGGACAAAATAAATCTGTCTAAGTCTAAGTCTTTTATCCCTTTCCACAAGTTAAGTTCCCAGACATTTCTCGGCTAAACTTTGACTTTGTTTCAAATTATTAGGGGTAAGTATTTGTGAGGGTGTTTTGATACAATACGCATCGTGATACTTGGGTCACGATACCATATTGTAACAAATTACAATATAAAGATATATTGTGGTAAACTACCCAGCTAATATTAAAATTAAATGTAGAGATTAAAAAGCAAGTGCTGTGTATTCAGTAGAATATATTCATCAGTTATTTTGTTATTTTGGTAACCATATTGCCTCTACTATATGCACAGCAAATGGGCTCCAATGTCCCATCTACCGGAGCAGGGGTGAAGAAGTAATGCATATTCCCCTATTATTTTAGAGAAAATTTTATTTAAAAATAAAATCAATATCATAAACTTAAGGATCAATATTATATTGGAACACCAAAAATCGCAATATATTACCAAATTGATTTTTTCCCACACCCCTATAAGTTAATAATAAGATAACAGTGGAGAGGACAAACTCCCTTGCATCCCTCACCAGAAAGAATTTTCACACTGCTATAAAAAAAACTGAAGGAACAGAATATAAAAACAAAGTAAAACAATTCTTTCAAGACAACATTCATGGGACATTTTTTTTCACAATATCTGCAAATTTAAATTTTAAAGGCTGTATTGATTTCTAATGCGTAAAAAAAGGGACTGTTACTGTACCTGCCAATAAATTAGCTAGTCTTGCCATAAGAAACTGTGATTAATAGATGACATTCCTTATAAACAGGAACTGGAAAGGCTGGTTCATACTTTTGTTAAAGGGGTCATAGAAAACTTTATACCCGCCGCCCTGGGGACGGACAAAAGTACAGGCCAGAACCAAATAAGGTAACATCCCCGAGTTTGTCAGTTTGAGGCTTCATTTGGATTCGCCCGTTTTATGGTGGAAGTTTAGAATTGTAAGATTTGCAGAGAAAGGAGGTGTCCATGAGGTTTGAACTTCTCTGTACGTCCATTTCACCCAATGAACTATAGTTATTCATCTATGGTAATGGAAACTCGGCTTTATATTCTATGACCCCTTTAAATTAAGTTTTGTCATGTTCGGATTAATGTGTCTAACCCACATGCAGAACACTCGGAGGCAGATGAAAAAGTTCAAAGATTTATTAATAATAAATGTACAAAGTATGTTCAAATCCAAGAGGGGGCTTGACTGGTCACGAGTGGGTTCACTGCTGAGGAGGACGGAGAGATTAGTGGAGCTCCAGGTCTTTTTCAGGTTGTGAGTGTTCAGGTCTGTACCTGTTCGGAAATGGAGCAGAGCTGCAGAGGGGGGGAACCTTGAGGGTCCAGAGGTTGTCGGCAGGCTGAGGGCAGAAGCGGAGGCAGAGCTTACAGAGTGCAGGCAGATCACAGATGAGTTTTCCTTCCAGTAATCTTCTGAGAGCGGGCAGGCAGATACTTGACTGAGGCTGCTCTCCAGAGTCCTACTGAGAACGAGCAGACAGATCACCGGCAGAGAAACTCTCCAGAGTTTCAGGTATTCAGGCAGAATCAACCTGGGAGGCAGAGAGGAGAAAAACGGGATCGGGTTTGGTTTACAGAAAGTCAGAGTTCACAGACAGACAGGTTGGCTCAGGCTTGCTAACCGTTACAGGCAAACACTCTGGCACTGGAGTGAAGCCCTCTGCCTCCTTATGTACGGATCTCCTGATGAGCAGATGAGAGACAGGTGGTGCGGTCAGCTCATGCTCCAGGAGATCTCGTGCGCCCTCTGGTGGAGAAAGTGGACAAACCTCCAGATCCCGACAAGTTTTTGCTTTTTTCATATTTAATTTTTATATTTATAAAATATACTCTAGCACCGGTAAAGATAAGGATGCATTCCCTTAACTGTTGTGCCTATGTCTCAAGTATTTGAATTTTCTTTTTTGTTGTATTTTTTTGCTAAGCATTCATGGAATGCTGAATCATATTCCTAATCAAACACAAGTTTGACACCCTGCCATGTCAATTTAAACTCCCGCATTATGATCCCTTTGAAAAGCCAGTTAAGTGCACAGTCAATGCTTTCTAATGAATCTCCCAACGTGTGGTCTGCTGATTGGACGGTGTAACCTGTATGACCAGAAAGACCTTGGTTGAACAGGTGATCGATTGGTCAACTGATTAGTCGATCAGGCCTGAAGCAAAGACATTTAGCCAATAAAGCAACCCAGTGGTGCCAGAGCTCCAATCACAGCCGATGATCAGCTAATCGATGATATGCTGAGAAGGAAAATTTTCATTTCCCTTCTCCTTTTTAACCTTCACCTTCATCATACTTTACATCCTCTTTCAGATCAATTATTTTTCTTTCTCATCTTTTAAACCACACCTCTGCTTTATTCATTTTTTCTCTCTCTCTGTTGTTTCTCTTCAATTATTTAGTTCTCCATTTTTGTCCTTCTATAATTTCAAATTCCTTGCATGCTTGAGTTTTATTTATATTTATACATCTACAGTTATTATTTTCTTAACATAAGACACAAATCTGTCTTTTCCATGATGATCTTGATCTTTTCTTGGCTTTGGGTAAAAACTTTCTTAGAAGAAACGTCTTTTCCTCACTTCCCTTCCATTATATATTTGTATTTTAAGTTCTAAACTCTTCTTCTCCTCCCCTTTCTGCCATGATAAAACTAATATAAGTCCTTTTGTCTGATCCCATTGTTCTGACAGTGATGGAGAGTGTTTTCCTCCTAACAGCAGCATTTATCTCAAAGTCTGTTGGTTTAATTGAGATTTTCCAGAGTTTCATTTTCTCACCAAAGTAGAAAAAGCTGCATTATATTGGACACATGACCTTGGATAAGGCCTATTTATTTATAGGTGGTCCAAAACTTGGTTAATGTTGTATTAATAACAATTCTTTTGACAGATTTTATGACTGCTCTTAATAGTATATTGAATTTTGTTTTGCGATTTTGGTCTTTAACCTTCTTTTCAATCTTGTTCAGATGCAGAACAATGATTTGGGAGGAAGCTTCTGTCAGTTTCTCCTACTGAATCTTTATAAAGATGGATTATCATTAAATATGGGAGAAAAGTTGCAGGAAATGATAATATCCACTTTTTATAAATTTGATTCATGCTTGTAGGTTAGATGTATTCAGCCTTTTTATATTACTTATCATGACACATAAAAATGGCATTTAGAATACAAAGGAAAAACAAAAATAAATGGGCAACCATCTAAATGGTAAAATAATGAATTGGCTACTGCAGGCAAACTAAAATATCAGAATAATACTTGTACTTTTTGTATCTGCTGTTTTTTGTAAACTTTTTTCATTGAAACATAATATTGTAATTAGAAGTTTAGATTTGAAATAAGAGCCTTTATTGTGAGATTAAATGCTTATATAATGGTTTCTATTTTATTTCGGTACTTCAATTCTTCATTATACCATTCCCAATCATTTTTATTTTTTAAGTTTAGCACTGACATGTTTTTCTCTCTGAGGCTGTGTTTTTTTTATTTTTTTTGCATGTTTCTTTCACGCCTCAGACTCAGACATGTGTTGATGTTGGCACAAATTCATTACCAGTTGCAGCCTGGGAATTATGGCCCAGGTAATGGGCTCATTAGTGTCCCGGTTTACCCTCAATCACTAAAGTCATCATGTTGGAATTGTAATTTACTATAAAATCATAGTCTTTTTATCTGAACTATAAATTTTATGAGTGATGTATAGGATGAAGGGAAATAAAATTTCCTTTTTGAAGAGACTGTCCTTGCACACTTTTCTGAGATATAATAGCATGTCTGCTTCCATGTGTTGGAGGTCAAACGGAGCTGCCTGGAAATAAATGGATGTCAATGGAGTGTCCTCACAAACATGATGGATCAGCCGAAGTGTTGGTGTATGTGCTGCAGGCTGTTGTGTTCGGTTAAATGGGGATGCTCTGTAGCGTAAATGAAGCGGCCTCCGGCTGCTGCGGGCTCAGATGGTGTGTTGGGTTTGTCCTTCTGCTGCCGCCTTCAGGGCGACTGGAGCCGGGTGGAGCTTTATGATGAAGAGGAGGAGAGGTTGTTCTGCATCTGTGGCTCTTCTTTTGTCTCAGCAAGTTCAGTTTCTTCTAGGTTTTAGGACAAAATATTAATAAGTTGATAACTCAGCTGAGTTCATCTATGATTAAGTCAGTTTTTGATTCTAGGTGTTCGGTAATGTTTGCCAAATTACGTATGGATGTTTATGTTCATACAGATCTGTGAAAATTTTTTTAGGTCGTGGCAAAATACTTTTTTTCTTTTTTATATTTAAATTTCTCATATTGGATACATTTTATTATCAGTAAAGATAACCTGAGTAAATACAAGCAAGTTTACAAATCCTGATTTTATTCATGGTGATCCAAGCCAACCCTACCCTGTTTTACCAAATAACAGGAGTTTGTGCTCACTCAACTTAGCAGAATTGATTTATTGCAGGCAAACCTTTATGGTGTGATGCAAGTAAAGTCTTTCCAAAACTTAAAGTTTTTATTTTTTTTAACTAATTTATTAATCTTATTTTTTATTTCCTATTATTTATGTGTTTGAGGCCATTTAGGAGGTGACCTCTTTGTGTTTTGAATCAAAATCTTTGCCTGAGAATTGTTTGTTCGAGAGTCTTTGTAGAAAAGCCCTTTAAAAAAAGTACCACTTTTGTCTTGTTAGTCAAGAAATCACTTTTCCAGAGCTTTAGATATTTATCTAGGTTCTTCTGTGACCTTATGGATAAGTCATCAACGAGGTCTTGGGGTAATTTTGAAAGAGCAGCCACTCCTAAAGAGGTTTTCTACTGTTCTTTGTTTTCTTGGTATGTGGATTATGATTCTCATTGTTGTTCTCTAGAACAGCGGTCCCCAACCTTTTTTGCGCCACGGACCGGTTATATTTCAGATAATATTTTCACGGACCGCCCTTTAAAGTGTGGGGGTAAATACGATCAAATAAAATGATACGACTGGCATAACATCAAATACAAATAGTATAAAAATAAAACTCACCATTATGTTGAATTAGTTGGAGCCCTGAGCTTGTTTCTCAGAAACAAACCGGTCCCGGCTAAGCATAATCGGAGACAATGACACATGAAGTGTGCTCCTGATGTCCAGTCTGCTCCGTAGCTTTGTTTCGGTCGCTGTAACCGCAGAAAATCCCGCTTCACAAAAGATAGGATGCGTCTTGACCTGAATTAACCTGTGTCAAGAGGCACAGATGCACCGACTGATGTAATTGGGAGATAATACCCTAATGTTTTGTATTTTTCAAAATAAAACACCACTCAGACTCTGATTGTCGATAAATTATATATATATATATATATGTATGTGTATATATATATATATATATATATATATATATATATATATATATATATATATATATATATATATATATATATATACATTTATTTTATTTTTTTTCTGTGCGGCCTTTGACTTTTATTTTGAAGGGCAAGTTGCTGCGTGACCTAGGTGACAAGCAACCACCAACTCGTGTTCAGTTTTTCTTTGAACTGGAAAGGTGTGTTTTTTGTGAAGACAGGGAGGAGTCTGCGGGGCAAACTTTGAGAGAGGGAGAGTCTTAAGTTGTTAGGAGCTAATTTTGTGTTTGGATTTTGTAAAGAAGATATGTCCGGTTCTCGATCTGTCCCTGTATGGAGACGATTAGCACGTTAGAAATCGGGACTTGACGAGAGAGATTGATGGAAAAATAAAAGAAATGTAGAAATGTTTGTTTAAAAAAAAAAAAAAAAGATACTTGAAACGTTTTTTGTGATTGTGTAAATCTAAGGTATTGTTTAACATTGCTTTATGGCAAGTAGGTTCCGGGGTCAAATCACGGCCCAGGTTCTTTCTGCATAGAATTTGCATGTTCTACCTGTGGATGCGTGGGTTCTTTCTGGGTGACTGCGGCTTCCTTGCACAGTCCAAAAACATGACTGTTAGGTTGAATGGCTTTTCTAAACTTTCCTCAGGTGTGAGTTTGGAAGAGCCCATGAATTCAAATTGAACCAAAGACCGGAGTGACGATTTGAGTGGGAACAGGTGTGCTGAGAAAGAACTAGAAGAAAACCAATAGAAAGGAACGCGAAACTAGTGAGCAATGGAGAGCAACTGGGAAATATAACCTAAAGATAACTGTAAACACTGAAGGACGGTAATAGAACTAGAGCAAAGACTAAAGACTGCTGAATAGGAGATAACTGAAACAAACACCAAACAGGAACATTAATACTCAGAAGTAATTGAAAAAAGATGACTCTTAACAGTAAAAACAGAACAACATAATTCCAAGCCTAACTGAAAAAACAAGGATCAACAAAACAGAATAACTTTGATACCTGAAAACTCAAAACTCTAAGTCCAAAAGTGGAGAACCATAACGCTGGGTGTTCACCTGAACATCAAACTGGGCTGAACTCACAACACTGAAGCTCTCTACAAGAAAGGTCAGAGAGGACTCTTCCTGCTGAGGAGACTGAGGTCTTTTGGAGTGCAGGGTATCTGTAGCAAAAAGAAAGCGGCTGGATAAGCTGATCAGGAAGGCCAGCTCTGTGATTGGATGCCCTCTGGACTCAGTGCAGGAGGTGGAAAACAAAAGGATCCTACCTAAAATAACATCTCTGTTGGATAATGTCTCCCACCCCTTGCATAAATCTGTTGCTGAAATGGAAAGCTCCTTCAGTGACAGACTGCTGCACCCTAAATGCACCAGGGGTCATTATCACAGGTCCATCCTCCCAGCAGCAGTAAGACTCTATAACCACTTTTCATGCTGATTTTTGCCCATTTTCTATCTTACTCATTTAAAAAACATGCTGCTGTCATTTTTTTTCTTCACATCTCTGTTGTTTCTATTTTTCACATAGCCATTACTGTAAAAATGTCCACAGCTGTTATTTATTTTTTTATTCTCCCGATACAGAGTATTTATATTGTAAAAACACTGTATAGTACAATACGAAGCCAATTTGTTTTTTTGCATAATTTTCTAAGGTGCATATTGTGTGACCACTTCCAGTGCAACCGTTTGCTGCAGTAACACCACAATTTCCCTATTGTGGGACAATAAAGAGATATTCTATTCTATTCTATTCCAAATGGTATCTGTTGCAATGCTATTTACTTTTGTGTAAATGTAAAAGGTTACATTTACTACCAGTAAATACTCAAACTAGAAAGTGGATAGATCAAAAAATTAACTGACCAGAGCAAAGAGCTAATGTGAACTAAACCAGACTAAAAGGGTTACAACCTGTTACTAAAACCTGATATTAAGTCAAACTTAAGAGGTAATTTCAACACTTAATCACTTAGCAAAAAGGAGAAAAAAAATGTTAGAGGAATTTGAAATTGCATTAATTGCTGTGTGTAACCTTTTTAAAAATAAGCCGGCAGATTAAACTTAGCTTAAGCTTACCACACAGAGGTATTACACTTTGTGTCTCCTCTGTCCTCTAAGTCATTTAGAGTGGAGAAAAATGTGTTTGTTTTTGATGCCTAAATCAGGATGTCAAAGTGGTTCTATTTCGACAGGTTCTATCTAAATATTTAGTGTTTTTATGATGCCAACATTAACATGAAAGGATCTGCTCCAATAGGAGTACTCAGTTGAAGTCACATGAGATGGACCTCAGACAACGCTAGATATAGTAGCTCCATGATAAAACTTGTTTTATGATTGGTGCCAGCTTAAAAAAGAAAAGAGGATTTGAAGGCAGATGTGGGTTTGCACTGTTTTTATCATCAGTTCATTTAAAAGTTTGTTAATGATGAGGTTAACATAGATGCCCTTTGGTAATTTGCTAGCATTAGTATTAGCATTTGCGGTACAATAGCAACATGTGTTAGCCCAAAAATAAATTAGGTTTGATTTAAAAAATGCTAATGCAAATAAAATTCCATAATAATGGTTTGTATATATCTTGTCCTTTTTAACACCTAACCCTTTATCTCTAAATAAAGTAGTCAGGGTGATAATGACTTGGAGGTTTGTTTACTACGGATTTTTAATTACAAGAATCACGCAGAAAAGCACTAACTCTAATCCTTTTCACTAATGAAACCACTTTAAAATAAATGAGCATTCAGACCATCATCCAAGCTGATTAAAGGGTTTAAATCTTTTGAGGTTTTTCCTAATCTCTATTTTAAGAAATGGTTTTGGCCCTATTTTGATTATGTAATTTAACTCTAAATGTTGAGGCTAGAGACAAAAAGATGATGAGGCTTTGGTCTCAGAAACATCGTTTTCAATGTGACCTTCTCGTATTAGAACCTTCCAAAATAAAAGTATTGTATTTGTTTGCTCCAAATATTTGTTTTACACACAAAACCTCATTCTAACTACAGTGTGTGTGGTTTTCACATTACGTCTTTGGTTTATCATAAATCTGAAGTTCTCTGCAACTAAAATTTAGACAAGTTCATGAGGTTTGTTTGTTTTTTGTTTAATGGTTCTCTTAATTTTTCTTAGTTTGTTTTCTTAGAAAATTAAAGCCATTAAAATCATTCAAAAAAAACAGTTAACTTTAGGTGCATCCTCCCTAAACTACTGAAATTTAGGCCCAAACTCCCTCTCTTTTGGCCTTTTTAGTTAGCCCTGCTGTCAGCAAAACATGCCTACAGCATGATGCTACCACTGCCATAAATGCCAATTTGCAAAAATTCTGTTTTAAAGTGTCTCTTTGAATCCAAAAGACTTCCCCAACCCATGTAAACCCCCAGATCTCCATCACAGAGCTCCCCTAAACTGTTTGGACTCTAAAGTAACTGCAGAGAAATGTCTGAAGCTCCTCGGTTAGTAATATGTGGAAAAGTATATTAGGCGGACATCCTTCAAATCTCTAGCTTTCAGAAATATCCTCAAACTGCCCAACTAGTACAGAAAGTACAATTTGTCTTTCCTCCACGCTCCCCTGAGCTGATTTGAGGATTATTATCTCTGTGGTACGAAGGGCTGCTCTTCCCTGAACCACGGTGAGGTAACGGTTTGCAGGTTTACATGGAAATAGGAATTAATCCCCATCATTGTGACACATTTAGACATATTCATGACAGGGTTGTGTGAATTACACACAAATGAAAAGTGACAGTTGAGATAAATGTTAGAACAGGGACTCTGACAGATTAATCATCAATGGATAATAGAAAACATGAATCATTCCAGGATCACCTTAATTACGGGGCGCAGCGTGACTGGAGATCAGTGATTGTGCAGATGGTTTAAAAATAGGGACTTTCTGAGGGTTTATGGCCATCTCTAGCTCAGATTGGTGTTGGATAGAGGGTTCCAAAAGGCTGTCCCGCGGCCACTAGTAGCCCTTGGACAAATGTTTGTTCCTCCTACCGAACACCGGTAATATTTTTAGGGAAATATTTCACTTACAAACCAGTCTATGTGATTTTGTCCCACATTCCTCTAAGTTTAGTTGCACCAACAGCTGAAACCAAACCACCATGTTTTTGAAAAAACTGAAACTGAAACCAATTCCTCTTCGCAGAGGAGCTCCAGTTCTGCCCAGTTAGATTAAAGCCTGGTTTATGCTGGACACATCCACAAGGTCAAAATCAGTCATTTTTACCATCACGTACTGTGGGGCCTCAAAACGGTAGAATTCTCTTAGGACGAAAAATCAACACACTAAAGATGATTCACTTCATCTTCCAGAATGGATGAGGGGAAACCATTTATTAACACGACAAATTTCTAAAAAGTTAATTTCTCCACTGTGAGATAAATAAAGTCAATTAATCAATCAACCACCCAAGGCAGCCAGGAAAATTTGTAGGTAGGCCGGCAGCACACAAGTGGCAGTTGCATTCACAAATGTTACCATTAAGAGACATCTTAAGATTAACATATAAATATCACCATCAACAAATTGTAAAAAAAAAAAAAAAAAAAAAAAAAAATTGCCTTGTCCAACTTATTGTTGAATAAGGCTGAGTCTTCCACTTCTACATGTTGTGGAGGAAATGCCAAATCAAAAAGTAACAGATGCTGTGTTCACTCACTCATCTCATTTTTGCCCAGATTTTACGTACATGTGTCAAACTGAGACTTTAAGGGTGTTTAACACTGACTTTAAATACATCCAGACAGTTTAAACTTAACTCTCTCTTCCATCAAAGGAAAATTCTGGTCAGCAAGGAATATTCAAAGGATTGTTATCTATACCTAAAACTAATACATTTGCAGTGATTTAATGAATTTAGTGTTAAAAAGTAAAAAACTAAAAGTCATAATTTTCTCCGCGATCACTGTGTCTGAGAGCGGCCATTTTTGCCCAAATATAGTAACACCTCCCTCCTGCCATCTTCCAGCAGTGACATCATGGTGCGGTAAGCCTAGCGCCATTCTCCCCGCTTTACAAGCAAAATCAATGGGAACTACTAGACACATCTGCAATCAACAACAATTATTGAAGATTTCCAGAGGACTTCACCATTGAAATTCACCAGAGCTATAGTGAAACTGATAATGCCCACGTGCATGGCAGCTGGATGCTGGAATACATCAGGTAAAAGTGAAAAATAAAAATTTGTTATTTCACCTTTTCGCTTCATGATCCACTAAGGATTTGTCGTTGGATCGCCAACTTGAAGAGGGAGGATTTGCCATCGAACTTCTGGCCAGAGAAAAAACATGTAATATGTAGCCAACATTTGAAAGAAGAATGTTTTCAAAAGGACTTGAACACCAGATACAGCGCTGGGACTTGATCAACAGCCTATACCGCACCGTGACGTATCAAACCAGTAGGTGGCAGTAGTGTTCTTTGACAAACATGGATGCCTCCAGTAAAGCACGATCAAATGAAAATTACTCTAAATTAAAAACACTTATCATTTATTGAACTGCATGTATTCATTTTATTTAAAGTACTTTCATAAGTCTGAATTCTTAATATGACCAGACTTTTCGTTTAAAGCTTTGGCTATAATATCCTACTGATCTAATGCAGCTTCTGACAGGGGTTCTTTCACGATTTTTACAAATTTATCTCCACTTATCTTCATCCGCTCTGAGCAGCTTCTGTGCCCCTTGTTTAGTTTTTTTTTTAATGATCCCCATAGCATAATGCTACCACCACTATACTGTCTGATTTCTTTTTCCTTTGCCACACAAAGTAGATCAAAGAGAAGACTCCCTCATCTAAGCTGTGGACATTTGCAGGTCCTCCAGACTCTAGGTGGACGCCCATATATCTAAATGTTCTCCATCCTCTCCATGTTCAGATTATGAACTGAACAGAGCTCTGAAGATGTTCCAAGCTGTAGATGGTGTTCTAGAACCTAACTCTAAATTTAATTGAACTAGAATTTTGCCTTCTACCTTTCTTTTGGGGTAATTTGGTCTTCTGGAGCTCTAATAGAGCTGCTGCCTTTGATGTGTTGTATTTAGCAATAGACCATAGGGTAACTGATGTCTGTTAAGAGGCTGAAAAATGAAGGAGCCCAAAGGCAGACGGGCCGGGTGAGTAAGAGGAAGGGCGGGGGGAGGGCAAGACTGCCAACTGGATGGTAGATGGTTGAGACTGAAGGTTGAAGGTAAGAGAACTTGTTTGTCAAATATTCAGGGATTTTAATGGATTAGACCTAAAGGAACCCGAGTGACTGCTTGTTACTAATGACCACTGCCTGAAATGATGATGCCCCATCAGTTTTGATATAAAGTTATCTGAGGTATAAACTGAGATTTGACATAAGCCTTTGATTTATTAGGAAGACATGATGAATCGGAAAAAAAAATGTTAGCAGTCTGCACAGAACAGCACGTTCAGTTTCCCAGGATTTACAAAACATCTCCTGCCGAGAAAAGATTATGATGGTCTTCCCTGAAACAATCAGCCAGTGACCTGTGTGGCTTAATCTAAAAATGTCTGCTGTATCGCTGAAGTCTCTAATTCTGCTGCTGGAAAAAAATAAATGAAACAAGCTACAGAACATCTTCCTTTATGTGCAGGAAACTAAAAAAACTTTGCAATGCACCCAATTTTCTTCCAAAATACTATTAATTGTCTTTGACATTAATCTCTGTTTCCAGCTAAACTATATTGACTCCATATGGATCTCCAATCATTTCAGTAGTTAATTCACCGTTTCCAGGTCTGTTAAACCTTTAGGACTCTTATAACTGCTTGGAACACCTTGTTAGGACTGTCATTGATATGCCTCTTCCTCCTTTGTCTCATTTACGCAACTGAACTCCCTGACTCACAATCTCCTCTCAATCTTCCTCTCCTCTTCCTGCTGTGATCCGACTCCCTTCGTGCAGCTTAATTTGTAGTCTATACTTCTTCAGTTCACCTCAGCTCACCACTTCTAATGTAGTGTGCTACCTCTTTGCCTTTTTCACCTCTTTATTACATGGCATGGAAAAAGGGTTCTGTTCATCTATTGTTTGCAATTCACAATAATTAACCTCAATCTTCATTTTTCAAGAAATTATTATCGCCCCTTACCCTTAGCAGAGTCATTTCATCCTTAACTTGCATTCAATAAATATGCTACTTTAAAACTAACAGTTCATCATAAGAGGTCAGATATTTTGGTAGAGATTTTAGCATTTTCATATAAATCCTTCACTAGACCATCAGTGCATGCATGTTTCTGTTTTTGATTTGATCTTTAACTTAAATAAGTGAATGAGTTATGTCATTATTATGTGACACATTTTTACTACAAAGGCAACAGATTTTGTTCCTGCTTGTTAAAATTAAATGATGGTTTAGATAAAGCAGAGCACAGAGGGGTGCAGACAGCAATTGACTGTTTGACTAAAGTGATCCAAAAGCTTTAAACCAGAACCAGAAAGAGGTAAATGGAAATGTATACTCTGCTGGATTGTCCAGATAACAATCAAGGAAGGTCTACAGTTACCTGTGAGGATTGTAGGAGATCCCTATATAAACCAAAGATCATCCTGGTAGGTTTAAACAGAGTTCATGGGCTGCACACAAGTTCTCTGAACTTTTAAACCTAAAGACTCACCAGTCTTAGGGAAGCTTGGTGGGGGAGGCATCATGATGTGGGGAAGTTTCTAATAGTGCTTTCACACAGATTCCAATTCCATTCACAGAATCACCATGTTTTGGTGCTGTCACCAGCCTGTCATATCATCTGCAATTCACACAGTGGGGGACAGGCTCCATTATGTCATAGAATCTGCTGCTTGCGAGTTCTAGCTCAAAATGGCGGACCTGCACTTGAGAACGCCGGTTATGCCCTGCTCTGGGGCTAAGGGAGTGTTCGATGGATGTACAACAGTTGTAAATGGGAGCAGTCCTTTGGGCAGAGAGCACCAAAGCGAGGAAGAGGCTGTGGCTGGCCAGGATCTGCACTGAAATGAATGATTAAACAGCCGTTTTACAGGTTATATTAAATGTTTTTAACAAAAGCCACCTACAAGGCTTTTGAAGACATTCCTTATGTTATCCTTTGTCACATTATTACCTCCATTTTCCATTTTTACTGACAAAAGCTTTGCTTCTGCTCGACTCCTTCACTCTACATCACAACCAAATCTAGTCCATCTAGTTAACGTGACACATGTTACAACTTTTTTCACGCCAGAGATAATCATGTTGCAAATTGAAAATGTGGTGTTGCTAGAAATGTGTCTGTCTCTTTACTTTGTGATACATCACTCATGTTGCAGGCCTGTACTTGGAGATAACATGTTAATCTGTAGCTCTGGAACAAAACCAGATTCAAGGTGAACCCACCACAAAACTTGGGTGTTGGACAACAGGAAATTCATTTTGTGATATACCGAAGCCTAACCATGCTTTGAGGAACAGGAATACCCCAAGCAGGCCAGTAAGGGGTACTATCTTGCCTTAGGAATCTCATTGATATGGAGCATTCTGGTTAATTCCCGGCTGTTAGGCCTAGCCCACATGAAGACAAAAAAGGCATCCTTTCCATTTACAACTTAGAAATGATTTGCACCCACACAAGTGCGCACAGCACCACTGAAATAACCGTAGTACATATGCCAAGCCCATAGTTGGGGATGTGGCAAAGCCACAGAATCACACCAAAGCCTTGGACAAGTATACCGAGAACACAAAGACAGCTCCTGCGAGGTAAATATAGTAGCATGAGAGACAAAGAGGTGTATGCGAACTACAAATGGGGACTGAAAAGGACACTGCTGGCATATATACACTCTGTGGCACCACCAGCGCCACCCCTGGCCACGGCCACCATGTGCAATGCCCTGGCCACCCTACTGGCCATTGTAAATTGTAGTTGAATCAGTTTAGCATTTCATCCTATTATGCACAGCCAGTGACATAACATTAAAAATCACAGAATAAACAAAGATACGAGTAGGTGTTTACTTACAGTAAGTGTTAAGATTTCTATAGGCAGGTTTACCACAACAGTAGATTCAAGCCCTGAAATTATGGCTTTTAGTTTTAGTGAGCCACCCCGAGATTTTAAGTGGCCCCATCTGGCCACCCTTAGGAAATATTTCTGGAGGCGCCACCTTATACACTGAAAACCTAAATGTGGCATAAAATGTTTCTCTTGGTGGGATGCACTAACAGTTCATAGTTTTACAAAACACCAGATACATTTTGATACACAGTCTTAATGACAAAATACCCTTGCGGTTTCACCTAATCTCATCTCCCTGTATAAAGGGGCCTTAATCTTTGTGTGACGATGGTAAACATGTTGGTTCTGTGAACAAACCTGGATGTTAAAAAATAATACAGTCAAACAGTTACTTGGTCAAATCAGAAACAAAGGTTATTCAGCTAAATATCAGTTCATCGATTCACAGGGGAGCTGAATCCATCAGCTTTCATTGTTCTTTAAAAAAAACTTGATTAAAAACCATTTCCTCGGGTAGCCTCATAGCTCCCATGTAAGGAAATTAATTAAAATGTTAATGTGGTTTCGTCTAAAACAATAACAAGCTAGAACATGCGGTTCGGTGCTGTTGAAAAAAGTCATAACTCAGTTATAAAGTTATAATATGGGACCAGTATAAACTTTAAAAAAAAAAAACTCTCCAACCAGAGTCAGTTGGAATTAAGAGGTAACAGGGAGGCTAAAGGGAACCCTGAGGGGTCTGCACAGATTGAAGTTTCTGTTAAAAATGACCAGTACAGGCTGTTCTCTCTTTAATTCTGGGGTTTAAGGTAGAATAAGTAGAATATCACATTTGGAGCTAGTAAAAGTTTACTCTTCAAACTTTGGAAAACATTTAATTCTTAGCAAACTTTAGTTTTATTAGATAAATACTGTGAATAAAATACACCAGGATGTAATCAGGATGAAAGATTAATCAGTGGAAAAGTAACACAAGTTTTAACAAACTAATTTGAAGTATTCTAGTATTTCTAACCCTTGCAGAGACTTACAAATTAATAGAACTTAAAATCATCTAAAATTGCTCGATAAATTTCACAAATTTAAAGATTTACCTATACTTCAGTGTTTTCTTTTAATTTCGGTGGTAAAGGTGCACCGTCCTCAAGCTTTTATGTGTTTTTCTGCTTTACAACACTTGATTCATGTGATTAGAGTTTAGTAAAAACCTGTCTGTCAGTCAAGAACCTAAATTAGATTTGAAAAAGCAAGACGTTTTGAATCCAAGCTTCAAATCAGCTTATAGGTGGGGGTCTATGGCAAAAATTGCCTTTTCAGGCCAAATTGAGCTTATTTTGGCCTTTTCTGGCAAACCTTCTGACAAGGATTTTAACCCTAAACTAACATAAAAAGTAGATTTGAGCAGAAATTGTTGGATCTAAGCTTCTAATCAGCAGTTGGTGGTCTATGTCAAAGAAAGACTTTTCCAGATTTTTATATTATTAAATCATATGCATTAAACCAGGAAAACTGGGTGTTGCTGCTTTCTTTCTACATGGCCAATGGAATTCCAATCAAACCACTAAAACCCTCTTCAACATGATTAAGCCTAATTTTTAACAGCATTCTGAGAAAAATCCTTTTGGAGCTCCTGAAACAGTTACTGTGTGACTAGATGTTTGCCAAAAAAGAATAAAACCACCAGTTAGGGACAGATCATTACACTTTGGGGGAAAATGCTACAGAGCACTCAAGAAACTTGGATTGTACTTTAGTTTTATGTTAATATTTAAAGACTCAATACTAAAATAGCATTCGCCTTTATTCATTGTCAAAGTTTTTTGTGGTAACTCTGTTTTCTACTTTGGTTTCTCATGCAGTCACAATTTTAAGCCTTTAGTTTCTTATTTGTAGTGTCCTGGTTTAGTTCTATCTGCTCATGGTGCTAACGACGGCTCCATTTATCTTCGGAGTTTCAATTAGGGTGGCCAGATGTCCGGCTTTAGGGCGGACAGTCCGGATTTTCATTGCACTGTCCGGCGTCCGGCGCCGCATCCAGCCGGACGTGTATTTGCCCTCCTTTACACCCAGATTCCACATACTCTGTCAGTGCTCCGCTCCGCTCAAGTACGTCGTGCGAAGTACTTGTCTGTCATGTAAATCAATGAGAGCTGTTCCACATCCTCCGCTACTCCTCCGCACGTCTCTGTCCACGTACGTCTTCTCCGTCTTTCACCGTCAAAATACGGAACTGAGCTCTTTTTGTCTCCGCTCCCGTCAGTCCAGATCAAGACCCGCAATTGCAATCGCACCAAACAGGATAAAGAATGTAGTGAAGACCCGGTTTGTCAAATTAAATTATAGTAAAAACAGGTCGGTTACTAGAAATTAGAGCATAGTTCGTATATATTCCCAAAATTAAGAGCAATTAATTAAATAACTGGATGCAGACTATTGGTGCTTCAACAGACCAAAAAATTCTTATTGCAGGAATGGATGAAGAGATGATGAGTTTGGAAGCGGAGAACAAACATAGTTCATACAAACTATGGATGATCCTGTTTATTCCTGTTACAAAAATCCACAGCAGAAAGAGAAAATATTTGGGCAGAAACTGAACATCTGCTGGATGATGATGGGGATTTTTTTTAATATGTCATATTAAATTAAACGTTCACAGGGTTTATACCGGAATGAGGAACTCTAATTTAATGCTCTTTTAATGCTATTAGAAATAATTTTAATTTCATCAACAAGTATCATGTACACAAGTTATTAGTATACATGAAATAAGGAGCTGTAAGCACAGTTCCATGACTCAAGTTTGTGTATATATATCTATATATATACTATATATATATATAGATATACAGTGGGGCAAAAAAGTATTTAGTCAGCCACCAATAGTGCAAGTTCTGCCACTCAAAAAGATGAGAGAGGCCGGTAATTTTCATCATAGATATACCTCAACAATGAGAGACAAAATGAGAAAAAAAATCCAGAAAATCACATTGTCTGATTTTTAAAGAATTTATTTGCAAAATATGGTGGAAAATAAGTATTTGGTCAGTTACAAACAAGCAAGATTTCTGGCTCTCACAGACCTGTAACTTCTTCTGTAAGAGGCCCCTCTGTCCTCCACTCGTTACCTTCATTAATGGCACCTGTTTGAACCCGTTATCAGTATAAAAGACACCTGTCCACAACCTCAAACAGTCACACTCTAAACTCCACCATGGCCAAAACTAGAGAGCTGTCAAAGGACACCTGAAACAAAATTATAGACCTGCACCAGGCTGGGAAGTCTGAATCTGCAATAGGTAAACAGCTTGGTGTGAAGAAATCAACTGTGGGATCAATTATTAGAAAATGGAAAACATACAAGACCACTGATAATCTTCCCTGATCTGGGGCTCCACGCAAGATCTCACCCCGTGGGGTCAAAATGATCACAAGAACGGTGAGTAAAAATCCCAGAACCACACGGGGGGACCTAGTGAATGACCTGCAGAGAGCTGGGACCAAAGTAACAAAGGCTACCATCAGTAACACACTACGCTGCCAGGGACTCAAATCCTGCAGTGCCAGACGTGTCCCCCTGCTTAAGCCAGTACATGTCAAGGCCCGTCTCAAGTTTGCTAGAGAGCATTTGGATGATCCAGACGATGACTGGGAGAATATCATACGGTCAGATGAAACCAAAATAGAACTTTTTGGTAAAAACTCTACTCGTCGTGTTTGGAGGAGAGAGAATGCTGAGTTGCATCCAAAGAACACCATACCTACAGTGAAGCATGGGGGTGGAAACATCATGCTTTGGGGCTGTTTTTCTGCTAAGGGACCAGGACGACTGATCCGTGTGAAGGAAAGAATGAATGGGGGCATGTATCGTCAAATTTTGAGTGAAAACCTCCTTCCATCAGCAAGGGCATTGAAGATGAAACGTGGCTGGGTCTTTCAGCATGACAATGATCCCAAACACACCGCCCGGGTAACGAAGGAGTGGCTTCGTAAGAAGCATTTCAAGGTCCTGGAGTGGCCTAGCCAGTCTCCAGATCTCAACCCCATAGAAAATCTTTGGAGGGAGTTGAAAGTCTGTGTTGCCCAGCGACAGCCCCAGAACATCACTGCTCTAGAGGAGATCTGCATGGAGGAATGGGCCAAAATACCAGCAACAGTGTGTGAAAACCTTGTGAAGACTTACAGAAAACGTTTGATCTCTGTTATTGCCAACAAAGGGTATATAACAAAGTATTGAGATGAACTTTTGTTATTGACCAAATACTTATTTTCCACCATATTTTGCAAATAAATTCTTTAAAAATCAGACAATGTGATTTTCTGGATTTTTTTTTCTCATTTTGTCTCTCATAGTTGAGGTATATCTATGATGAAAATTACCGGCCTCTCTCATCTTTTTGAGTGGGAGAACTTACACTATTGGTGGCTGACTAAATACTTTTTTGCCCCACTGTATATAGATATAGATAGATAGATAGATAGATAGATAGATAGATAGATAGATAGATAGATAGATAGATAGATAGATAGATAGATAGATAGATAGATAGATAGATAGATAGATAGATAGATAGATAGATAGATAGATAGATAGATAGATAGATAGATAGATAGATAGATAGATAGATAACATGGTGAAATCATCTTTACTCTCGACAGGCTGCAGCCATGTCACGAATTCCTCTTTTCCAGCCACTTTTTGACATGTGTATTGTCCTATTCTCTAGCTCTCTCTCCGCCTCAAGCTTCTTTTCCAAACAACTGCTTTATGATCAATTGCAGCAGTTCTGCTCAAATTAATCGTGTCAAAAAATAGTCACTTTTTAAACACCACAATGTATTAAATAAATACAAATGCTGGGAACCAATTCTTTTTTTTACATCTCTTTAATATTTTGTTCTATTCAACTACACAAGCATCATCTTTAAACTACTAAGAATTGTACTATAAATGTGACTTTACCCGATTCTTATGTACACCTTAGTAATTGATATGCCGCACAATGTCCTCCTTTTTGGTGCTATAGAAATGGCCACCCTAGTTTCAATTGACAGGACGCCAGCTAACAATCAGTCATGTAAGCTTGTTAGCAAGCGATCAACTGACGACCTTGATTTGTCCCGAAGTTAAACACTCTTCCCTGCAGGAGTGCACTGCAGCAACATAACCACGATTTTGCATTAGGATGTCATCAATTATGAACACGTATGATAACAAACCCTAAGGCAACTTGCTGGCAGGGGCTTTAAATATTGATAGACAACCTGGTTATACATTTGATTTAAACAAGCTTCATCTTCACCCTGCTGTTGTTTATGTACTGTATTTTCACGACCATAAGGCACACCGTACTAAAAGGCGCAGTCTCAGTTATGTGTGCCATTTCTGTATTTAACACACACATAAGGCGCACCGGACTATAGGGCGCGTTTCTTATATACAGGTACATGTCCTTTACTACCTTTTAATACCTCTACTGCGTATTTAAAAATACAGCGGGAGCAAAACTGAGTATGATTGTGCTTTATTCATGTATTTATTACAAAGTATTAATCAAACCTGGGAGCTGGCCGTGAGACAGACACATCGCAGATGACAGAGCGCTGTGATCACTCCTAAATTAACTTAAAATCCTGAAACCTGCCGACGGAATATGTTCTCTTTTATTACCGGTATCCTGGTGCCTGCAGTTTAAATTATTTAGATGAAAAACACCAGCCAGCCACCGCGGTGAACCCGGAGGCTACTCGGCCCAGAGGCTGCTGTTGAAGGGAGTCCTACTGTCGGCGCACCGCTGGTATGTGGGGGTCTGAGCGCCTCCGACAGAAATAGTATAGGCAGGATGATAATCTGGATGAACTGACTGCAATTATTAAGTTTTCAGGTGGACTTTCTCACTTAAAAACATATTAAAACTACGTTATTACCACTGATCACAGCAAATATAGCTGCAAGATTTAGATTATTTAGATGAAAAACACCTGCCAGCCGCCGCAGTGAACCCGGCCCAGAGGCTGCTGTTGAATTAAGTTTTCAGGTAGAAAAATAGAGCGGGAGCAAAACTGAGTATGTTTGTGCTTTATTCAAGTATTTATTACAAAGTATTAATCGAACCCATCAAAGTCATCATCTTCTGTTTCTGAATTAAACAGCTGCGCTAAATCAGACATGCCAATTTCCCCTTCTTCGCTGTCAGAGTCACTTTCCGTGCCGTGCGGCTCCTCAGAAATAATGCCGGCTTTTGCGAAAGCTGAACAACAGAGCCAGCAGACACGTTAGTCCAAGCATCTACAATCCATCCGCAAACGGTGGCGTAACTTGCCCGGCGCTGCCTTCCAATTTTCCTGAAACTGTGGTCTCCGTCTGTCATCCATCGCTCCCACGCTGCTCGCAGCCTTACTTTGAACGGTCAAGATGGGCACGAATGGAGTCACAGATTAACAGCGATGGTGATGTGTGGAAAAAACCACCTGGTCTCCTCACATACACCTGCCTCAGCCACTCTTTCATCATCTCCTCATCCATCCAGCCCTTTTCATTTGCCTTAATATCATATGTCATCAGAGCAATGTGTCTGTCTCGCTGTCAGCTCCCAGATCAGCTTCTCTGATTGGTTGATGCGGCGCTTCCAGCAGCAAAACTTCAATTTTTCCATCTCGAGCAGCAGCAGCTCGTCAGATGCTTAAACGCTCCCGACGTACTGCGCCCGCTGCTCAAAACGCGCTGCGGGACCTTTTGCTGCGCCTATACGCGCATCAACCATTGACTTTGCATGTAATCTCGCTGATTACATGCAAAGTTCACACCGATGTCAAGCGGTTGAATAACAGCGAGCACAGCATTCATTTGTTTCACCATGTTTTTCACATCAGCTGTGAGATGGGCACGCATGGAGTCACAGATTAACAGCAATGGTGATGAGTGGAAAAAAAACACCTGGTCTCCTTACATTCAGCCACTCTTTAATCATCTCCTCAATGAGGTGGTCTCAAAAGTCGCAGTTAAAATCACACATAGGGCGCACCGCACCAAAGGGCGCACCGCACATTTTGAGGGAAAAAAAGACGTTTATGTGCGCCTTATAGTCGTGAAAATTTGGTACAATGTTCAGTCACCTACTTTTGTTCATCTAGAAGGGGATGGACATAATTTTACTCAGCCAAGATCCATCTCCATTATCCTTCCTCCAGACTGTGGAACTCGTGGTGTAAGTGCTGTTGAATTCATGTTAAAATTGATTTATTCCTAATTTTACGTTGTTAAATAATTTTGAAAAAAACTTTAAATGAATACAGGTGCTGGTCATAAAATTAGAATATCATGAAAAAGTAGATTGATTTCAGTAATTCCATTTAAAAAGTGAAACTTGTATATTATATTCATACATTACATACAAACTCATATATTTCAGATGTTTATTTTGTTTAATTTTGATGATTACAAATGACAACAAATGAAAATCTCAAATTCATCATATCAGAAAATTAGAATATTGTGAAAAGGTTCAAAATTGATGGCCCCTGGTGCCACACTCTAATCAGCTAATTAACTCAAACCACCTGCAAAAGCCTTTAAATGGTCTTTCAGTCTAGTTTTATAGGCTACACAATCATGGGGAAGACTGCTGACTTGACAGTTGTCCAAAAGACGACCATCGACACCTTGCACAAGGAGGGCAAGACACAAAAGGTCATCGCTAAAGAGGCTGGCTGTTCACAGAGCTCAGTGTCCAAGCACATTAATAGAGAGGCGAAGGGAAGGAAAAGATGTGGTCGAAAAAAGTGTACAAGCAAGAGAGATAACCGCACCCTGGAGAGGATTGTGAAACAAAACCCATTCAAAAATGTGGGGGAGATTCACAAAGAGTGGACTGCAGCTGGAGTGAGTGCTTCAAGAACCACCACACACAGACGTATGAAAGACATGGGTTTCTGCTGTCGCATTCCTTGTGTCAAGCCACTCTTGAACCACAGACAGCGTCAGAAGCGTCTTGCCTGGGCTAAAGAGAAACAGGACTGGACTGCTGGTGAGTGGTCCAAAGTCATGTTCTCTGATGAAAGTAAATTTTGCATTTCCTTTGGAAATCAAGGTCCCAGAGTCTGGAGGAAAAGAAGAGAGGCACTTCATCCACGTTGCTTGAAGTCCAGTGTAAAGTTTCCACAGTCAGTGATGGTTTGGGGTGCCATGTCATCTGCTGGTGTTGGTCCATTGTGTTTTCTGAGGTCCAGGGTCAACGCAGCCACATACCAGGAAGTTTTAGAGCACTTCATGCTTCCTGCAGCTGACCAACTTTTTGGAGATGCAGATTTCATTTTCCAACAGGACTTGGCACCTGCACACAGTGCCAAAGCTACCAGTACCTGGTTGAAGGACCATGGTATCCCTGTTCTTAATTGGCCAGCAAACTCTCCTGACCTTAACCCCATAGAAAATCTATGGGGTATTGTGAAGAAGAAGATGCAATACACCAGACCCAACAATTCAGAAGAGCTAAAAGCCACTATTAGAGCAACCTGGGCTATCATAACACCTGAGCAGTGCCACAGACTGATCGACTCCATGCCACGCCGCATTGCTGCAGTAATACAGGCCAAAGGAGGCCCAACTAAATACTGAGTGCTGTACATGCTCATACTTTTCATGTTCATACTTTTCAGTTGGCCAACATTTCTATAAATCCTTTGTTTTTATTGGTCTTCAGTAATATTCTAATTTTCTGATATGATGAATTTGAGATTTTCATTTGTTGTCATTTGTAATCATCAAAATTAAACAAAATAAACATCTGAAATATATGAGTTTGTATGTAATGTATGAATATAATATACAAGTTTCACTTTTTAAATGGAATTACTGAAATCAATCTACTTTTTCATGATATTCTAATTTTATGACCAGCACCTGTATATTTATGCATGATAGAACATAAGATTGGGTTAATTTAAATGTGTATTTTATATATGTATCGCTTCCATGTTTTGACTAGGAACCAATGTTCATACCTTTGTGTATCTAAGGTATAATTTATCAATGCTATGCTATGAAGCTAAACTGTAAAGCATGATCCACATGCGGCAAGAACCTTTCTTCATGGCAAGCTTCTAATGAGTTGTCACGGCATGAAAGGAGATGCAATAAATGCAAGTTCAAGAAAAACCGATCCGTGTCTGTTGTGACAAGAGCAACACGTGGGCTTTCATTTTAATGCGTGTTGCTGCTTCGAAAAAACTTTACAAACTTGATGTGGGGGGAAAAACAGCCTGTTTTATTTGCCTTAATGTTTGCTAATCAGACAAAATGCCTCAGGTATCTTGGCGCAGCTCTGCGGAGCTCAGATTTGAATGGCTTACGATTACGGGTCGGCTGAGCTACCTGCAGTTAGTGTCACGTAAATTTCTTACCTTTGAGAAAAGTTGGAATTTTTAGACAAAAAAGTAATTGCAGCAGGATTTGTTACAAACTTCGTTATTTAAAATGGATGCTATTCTCATTGATATTAAAGTTTCCCTCTTACAGTAAGTAGCTTTGTAGGACTAAGTCACTCATCCAGACAACTTTTAAATGTGAGACATGTTTCAAAGCTGTTATATGCACATAACATCTGATAGAACACAGTTTCTGTCATTGTTACGGTTGCAAAAGTAAACCGTATGAACAATGCAGACTACAAGTGCAATATTTTTTTTTTTCTGTTTTTCTGTTTTAACGTAGTTTAACCAAAAGCACGAGTCCATCAAAAAACAAAACCGGTGGTCGAAATATATGAATAATTCTTTTACAAAAGATTACTACATAAATATCTTGTTTTGAAAGTCTTTTTAGGAGATTAAAAGCACAGATTAATACTAGGAGCAGCTGCATCAAGTTGTAAATAAGGAAATTGTTTTAAAATAGAGTTAACTGATTTCCACTCTTTCCAAAGTTTGGGCTGTTTGAATCATGATTCAAATGGTCAAACACAAAACCCATAAACAAAGAGAGACTCAATCAACCCAGAAGAATGACAAGTTGGTGTTTCATTTCCATCTAAATTGGAATATGCTTCGGAGGATGATGCTCCATGTTACATCTGCTCTCCAAGTACAGGTTGCTCTTGTGAGCCCACAGATCTGACACAGACTCTTGATAAATGTCAAAACGTCTTCAAAAGAATAGGCAAAAGTCTGTTTGGTGGTTGCCAAGGCCCAGATGACTGAGAAATTGTACAGCAAGTCTCATAAATCATCCAACTTTATCCAGAATCTTCTTGTGGGTCTTCATCTGCTTTGAAGGAATCACAGAAATGATGAAATTTGACTTAAGGTTACCATACATATAAAGTGGGCTTGCTTTGAAGAAAATCCATGACGTTATGTTGGCTTCAGGCCCGGCAGTCAGCGCCATGGATTTATCAATATTTAGCTTAGTTAAGGTCCTCATCTTTCAGATCTTCAGTCAGGGACTCTAATTTATGCAAACAGTCTGAAAAAGAATCAATGACAGGTCAGGTTATATCTTTATACTGAGATTAAAAAAAAGTTAAATTTGCAGTGAGGGAACGATAAAGTGTGTTGGGCTGAAAGGAGATTCAGGACAAATATAAGACATGATGTTCTTTGTATCCACAGCCCTTAATTTAGTCGCCAACACAACAGACTGAGAGTGTAAATAAAATGACCCATAAACTGACTAATTGGGCCAAACAGAACACTAGAGCTGGAATGTTTAATTCAGATATCTCAACTGAAGGAGGTCTAATATAATTAAGGCCACTTGACTTTAACTTATGCATCACTTTGGCATAAAAGTACTTCTCAGTTGAGTGGATGTATTGGAATATAAAAAAAATATATAAAAAAGAAAGGTCTAATGAAACTTTGGGAATCTTTTTTGTCTGTCTGACAAAGTCGCAGTTGTTTTTATGTGAATTTAACATTGACATTTTCTTTAACATTTAGGTTCACAATGTTCTGATCTCTGAGTCACCACAGTATTACTGAGGTGAGCTCTACATTCCTCTGACTTGATCTTTAACTTGTCTGTCTTTTCTCTTTGTCACTTTAAGGCTGTCTTTTTAAGTCTATTGCTGTACCTAACTTTTCTTATACACAAACTTTTATTCTATGCAATGGCGTTTCTTTATTTAATCTAGAAATAAATCGATTATTGATTAGTTTTATATCATAATATTGGGTAACTATGGTCTTAAACTTAAAATGTGTTAACAAGGGGGGTGGGGTGAGGTTGCTTTAGAACCCAGAAGCAGAGATGAGTTCTTATAGATTTAATGAAAAAACTGAGGCAAACATCTTAAACACAAAAATACTGAGAACCGAAAAACTAGCTAACATCAGGAAAAACTCATGTGGAGAGCCAGAGACGTGGAAACAACCCACAATCAACAAGGAAACAGCAAACAGTGACTGAAAATTAGGTGTATAAATGGGAGACAGGACAAAGGCTAAACAGCAGATATGGAGCAGGTGTTGATGTAACAGACTAGTTGATATTGAGTTGTTTAATGGCTCTGTTTGCGATAAATGTTACCTTTTATTATTTCTTTTTTTTCTGGAAAAGCGGCTGCATGCAATTTTTTTTTTCCTTCAAACTTTGCACTTGTGCTCCATTTTTTTTCCACCCATTTCCATGAAGAGTTCAGGGCCAGGAAGCTCCAGAGATGAGAAAGCTTTAAGAGATTAATGCTAGTATCTCCTTGGCCTCGGGCAGACAGAACCATGACTGGACCAGAAACCAGCTATGTGTCAGGATGAGTCAGAAACGCCCCCCCATCTGACCCAGTAAGGCAGTTTTCATTGTGATGTTTCTTCAAGTATTGAATATTGGTCAACTACAATTTTCTTTTTAAGTGCTTTATTGATCCTAAATAGAAATTAAATAATGTTGTTACTCAAAGTGTTGTTTAAACAGGTTGGTGTATATGTTTATAGCTATAAGCAGGAAGGATCTTCTGCAGTGGCCTGTCTCAAGCCGGATCTTGAGCAGCCTTTCACTGAAAATATCCTGCTGGTGTTTAAGTTTTTGAAAAAGATACTTGTAGTTGTAAAACTGAGCCAAACATCTTTATCAGTTCAGGCTTTTTTAAGTAATTTGTTTTGATTCTGTTTCCCTCTCAAGTGAAGTGATCAAACCTAAAGTGTTTTTCTCAAACCTTCCCAGAAGCTGGTGGACTCTTAACCATATTTTTGGACAATTTTATAATCACTGATATTTTGCAGTTAATGAAACAGTTTTTTTTATGAAAAATTTAACTTAGTTTGAGGAGTAATACTTGATACTCAATTTTTGAAAATAATTATTACCATCACCTTTTTAAATAGGAACAAAATACAAAAAGCTCAAAAGCAGTAAATAGTCAAACACCGCCTGGCTCAAAGAAAAAAAAATGAAAATAAAATGGCCACCTAGATGTAACTAAGCAAATTGGTACAAACCTTAAACCTCCCTTTGGATAATTACTGTGTGGGCAGTTATGCTTCAGCTGGCAACAAGTTATTTAACCCAAACTGTTGTAATAAGCTGATTCTCATTTCTTAAACCAACATGTGTAGCAATGCATCCCAGGGTGATGGAAAAGATGTCGGTCTTTTTCAAAAGGGTCAATTTAAATCAAGCAGAGAAAAATATCTAAAGAGACTCTGGCCGTTTCTCAATATGTGTACTTTTGCCTTCTCACGTGCTTGTGAACTTGTGAAACGCCATCAGCCTCAGCCCTAGTACTTTTCCAATTCACGAGAACAGCAGACCGAGAACCAACAAAATCCCCCGATGTTGTTCTCGCACCTCCCTATTAACCAAGTATGCATCAGAGCAGACTTGTCTTCTCTTGATATTGACAGCTGTCCCAGCATGCACTGCGGCAGCAGCAGCTTCCAGTGGAGCGCTCACAGACCTCGGAGTATGACGTTAAAAGTTCTCTTTTCTGTTCCTGTTGTTCAATAAGTATATATTAAGTATGTTTTAAGGTCATTTAAGGCGAGAACGTTATACTTTTAAGCGTCACTAAATGGCCCATTTACCGATTTAATGCATAATTTAAAAAGAAATTCAAAAGTTGAGAGGACCGCGGCAACCAGTGGACCTCCGAGGGTAACAGCAGCCAGGGCTAACGTTAGCCTGTCTGCAGCAACCCTCTGTCAGCATAGCCGTGTGCAAAGTACCACTGGCTCTGAAGGCGATTTTTTTTGTCTTATCTGGCAAAATGTTCATTTGATCTGTGTTTATCTGACTGTGTTCATTATTATTCCCCCATTAAATGAACACAGTCAGAATGTATTATTATCTAGAGACTATTAATAACAGGACTGTCCATGAGCTCAGTGATGCTCTGGTCCAGATTTGGGAGGAGATACCCCAGAACGCCATCCGTCATCTCATTAGGAGCATGCCCCCACGTTGTCAGGCATGCATACACGCATGGGGGGACATACAAAATTGTAAAAATATATATGTAAATATCTTGCACATAAGATAAAAACAACGTTTCAGTCTCTTATATCCAAAACCCCACAAGTGGAAAAGTTTGACTTTCACCTGATTTAATTCTGTAAAAATCTTTTTTTTTTCCCATCTTATTATTTATTGATTAATCAGAAAAATTGACAGATTGATCGATTAGCAAAATGTATACATGAGTTATTCTCAATAACATCCACTAGGTCACTGGGAGTAGTTAGCACTGAAGAGCACCTGAAGTGAACATTGTTTAAATAAGGAATACCTTAATATAACTAACTGACGTTTGCTTTGTGATGTGATTCTTAACCACTTGAGAACTGTAAAGCATAGGCCCCAATTTTAATTCAAATACACTGGTCCTGAACAGAGAATGGAGGATTAGCCCCAGATATGAATTTCCTCAGGAAGCATCACTACTGATATGGATGGAGAGCTTCTACAAAACATTTAGATCAAAATATCTTATAAATGATGGATGTCTTGTTTTTGAAATGGTCTGAATGCACCTGGATGCTTTTTATCCAATAAGCTTGGTGTTTGTTGCAGAGCTGTTGAACATAATAAAGAAATTAGCAAATGTGAGATTTTCGACTTTGATCTAATTTCCTGTCAAGGTTGGAAATGTGAACTAGAGTGAAAATAAAGAAAAAAGACTTTAGAAAGCTAAAAGGACCACTGATAAAGAGCGATTCTGGCTCTATGGTGTAATTGTTAAAGCAAAAGTTGAGCAATTCTGACAGCAAGTCTTCCCTTATCGAACCTAAAATGTGGCCTGAATCCTGCAGCAGTGCACTTATCAGCTATCAAATACAAGCACCAAATCAGTGAGCATGTCTCTGAAATTTACTCTCATCGGAGACAGTAACAAGACAGAGCAGCTGAGCATGAGTTTAGGACTGTGTCTCTACAGAGAAAAACTGACACCAATCTGTCAGACATCCCACACATAAACACACTGCTACCATAATGAAGATAAAATGAAGAAAAGCTAGAGGAGGAGTGGGAGAAAAAGGCAACAAAGAGGAGGAAGAGCAAACCAGTAGAGACAGTCTGTCATTGAGTGACAAATTATGTGTTCAGCTTGTGATTAAACTGTGGGGTTATTTCTCTCCGTCCGTCTCTCTACCTCAGGCTGTTCAGACTGCAGCTTGTTTATCTCATTGTTATCGCACCAGCCCCTCCGCCCTGCCTGTGTTCACGTTCAAACTCCTCTGCAGGTGAGCCTCGGCGACAGCTCTTAGATCTAACGAAGCGGCTCTCTGCAGATATAAATATCACTTCAATTTATTAAGAATCAGAGCGTGGATGGCTGTTTGTGTGGGAGAAAGAGAGGCAGCAAACAGAGCTTGGATTACAGATGAGCAATACAAGTGTCTTCACAAGTTGAGAAGTAGTCAAGCCAAATTTAGATGCAAATCCAACACAGTTTGCACATCAATATTAACGTGTTACGGTGCGACATGAACTCTCAGAAGAAATAACACTGTGATAAATAATGAAATAATCCACTCTGCCTGTCATTTCAGCTGCTTGTCATGAAACACTTGCAGAAGTTTTATCGTAAAGGTCTCTGAGGAAGAGATTAAATTCTGCCCTCTCAACATGCTTTTATTGGGATGGATGGCTGGTAATGATCCCCTTTGGATAAAACCCAACAGTCAGTTAAAGCTCTGCAGGTTTGGCTTTTAAACTGCAGTAACTAGTTAGACAATAGAATAGAGATAGACAATAGAATAAAGGGTGTAGAATTGGAAAATGAAGAAGGTTAAATCAGTCCTGGGGATCCAAACTTTCCATCCATTCTTAGCCAGCATCAATATTGTCATCAGGCCTAAAACCTTCTGTTCTGGGTTTATGTCAGAGCTCAGAACAGAGCACCAAGAAGTCAGGCAGACAGACATCATGATATCTCATAAAGCATTTATTTAAGATGACGGATCTGCAGTGAACAGCTTGGACATCTAAGACAGGAACCTCTGCAGGAAGAAAACACAGATAAGTGACCTGGCAGAGGAAGATCATGAATATACGTGTCATTAACCTGGTTTTTAAGCTCAGTTGGTGCCCAGAGGACGAGGTAGATTCCAGCAAGTCGGCCAATGACATGACGTGGAGAACCCTATCCAAAGAGTCCCAGATGTTGAAGCCCCGAAGACAGGAAAACAGGCAGGAGATAAGATCCACCAGACGAAGGAAGGCAGGATAATCCAGAGGGTGAAGCCAAAGCCGGACTCGCAGAGGTTCAAAGGACTTTTGGCCAAAATATCTGTGATCTGCAGAAGTTCCAAAGGGAAATCCAGGATGGTGTCAGGAAGCATTTTCAGGTTCAGAAAACAGGCAGAATCCAGCAGGAGTCCAAAGACAGGTCAGGCAAACAGATGAGAACGGAAACACGCAGGTTCAAAAGCAGAATGTGTCAGGATCAAGTAATCGGAAAACACCAATACTGAGTAGATGAAACAGATGAGCGGTAATGAGAAACTGGGCGAGGCTAGGCAGGTGAATGAAATGAGTAATCAAGCCAGTAATCAGCGCGAAGATCATGATAGTTTATCATTTACAATAGAGTATGATAACAACAAGTTGACAATTAGAGAAGATGAAGAAACTTCAGTTAGGAACGTACTTCTGGAATTGATAAAAAAAAGATTAGGACAATTTAAATAATACCCACAATACCTCCTTTACCTAAAAGACAGTTAGTTTGAAACTTGGTAGTGCCAGTTTTGATCCTGGTGAACCACCAGGGCTAAAAAGATAGAAGGGATCAAGAACTTTAAACCTCCAGAACACTGTTGCTGGTGTCCAGAATAAACACATTTTTAAAATCACAATAAAAAACAATCTAAATGTCCTTTAAAAGGTTTTATGATTTGATTGGACAAATATCAAACTGTTTGGCCATAACCACATGAATTATTTTTGAAGCATCCACTGTCCAGCATGGAGAAAATAGAGTTATGCAGTGTGTCTGTTTTGCCTCCATCTATAATGACACACTCTACAAAGCTGAAATTCCTAAACTTTAACTAGGGTGGACTAAAGAACATCCAGAAGTGCATGTTTAGTCAAATAGTGGATAAAATATATTGGTTAAAGCCTAAAAAGGATATAACATGTTTGCCCAGATGAATGATCTCAGTGATGTTTAACTTCTTGGCTCCTGAGACAAATATATGTGAGTCCATATGAGTTGCCAAAACAAAGTACAGTATTTCTTATTTTTATGTTGGAAACAGGACAGGAGCCTTAAAACATGGAAGACAGCATCCCACTCATCCGCCCCCACCTGACTTGACAGCAAATGATGTGCTGACATGTTTGAAGCCTTGAAACGGATAAAGATAATGTTATGTTTAATGGCTTAAGAGTAAACACACATATAGATCCCAGTGCCGCTTTGCCTTAATGTCAGCTCTGCACAACTGGCAAAATTATACAGTCTCTTAGGAAAATTTAATTCCATTGACTTCCAACGTTATGACGAACGTGACAAGAGGAAAGTGACGTATGCCGTAAAGCAGTCTGCACATTAATCGTTGTTTTCTGTGGCAGGGTTACTCCCATCCAAGCTTCTTGATGCCGGTGAAAGCGAAACAGAACTTCTTGGGCCATGACAGATGGCTCTTTCATCTAGTTCTAAGTCGACATATAATCACAAAAGTTATGAAAGGTTTAAAGTTACTTAGTGTTGGTTTAAAAAGTTGCACCAGTCCTCTGCAATAGGCTGCAGACTGAGCAAGTCAGTTAGAAATAAAAATGTTTGCAAGAGAAACTGCAATTTGCTAAATAATCATTTTAATAAGTTGTGATACTTGAATCATAATCAGTTTGATTCTTTGTTCGGACAAAGTTTTTTCTTATCGCCATGGAAACTAAGCTCTCTCTGGGTCTATTAAATGTTTTCCTCTCATCTACTTAAAGTTCCTGTCTAGATTTAATACTCCCCTCAGTATTGCACTCCTTTCTTATTTGTTCCTCCTCAGACTTTACTACCTCAGTGTCATTTATTTTTTGAGAGATTAACAGTTTATTGAGATCTAATGTAATAGTTATTCTCTGTATTTCTATTATTACATATTGATTTGAGCATATTTCTTCCTGATCTGTCTGTTTTCTGGTTTGGTGTTGCTTTGTCTGACCTATGAATTATTCAGAGAAAAACTGATGGATGGATGACCAACTCAATGATCCTTTATGCGTCTCACGTCCGCTTCGACTCTCCTTCCCGACTCTTTGGTTCCTCACACTCTACTTTACATTCATTCATTTTTAATACACATGCTGCCAAATCTGCTGTCAGAGGTTAGGTATGAATTCATTTAATTCATTCCATGATGAAGATAAACTGCACCAATTTGCTGATTCATCTTATGAGATATAAATTAGATCAGAAATGTGTAACTTGGGCTGGAGGGGCAACGAGTGAAAAAAGTTCTAAAGAACAAAGAAGATTTTCCATTTTCAGATTAGTAGGAAGGTTTCTTCTTAGAGTGGTAAAAAGTCCTAGATGATTTGAAATGTAGAAATTTCTTTAATTTGTTTCACTATGGCTGTTTTGCCATTTAAATCTTTAATAACTTTCTCTTTTCATTTTTTGTTTCCGCCTGCAGTTTAAGACATTGAAGTTGGTGGCTTGTTTTTTACATAACCTTTACAGTTCAATTCTCCAGTACTACACACTTGTAACTAGGGCTGAAACAATTAATTGGATTAATCGTGATTTATGGATTATCGAAATAATTATCAACTAATTTAGTAATCAATTAATCGTTAAATGGAGTGTAGACACGAAAACATGCCTTTAGCTGACAGAGTAACCCACTAACAGCAGTACTTTTACCAAAACTGTGAAAAGAAAATATGTAAACATTTTGTATTTAAGATAAAAAATATTTTTCGTCTGACAACATTATCTATACAGAACTCCCTCAAGTGGAACAGTTTTAGTTTGTCCTGTTTTAATTTTGCAAAAATCTTCTTTAAGGAAACTTTTGGCATCGCATAATCGTTTAATAGAAAAAAAAAAAATAATCGAGAGATTTATGGATTTGCAAAATAATCGTTAGATGCAGCCTTTCTTGGAACCGATGCACACGGGTCCTAACCCAAGGGAATAAGTTAATCAAGTCCAGATTTTTATTTAAAAATTAGCATTTATTTATTTAGTAGTGTTGGGGGTTAGTCAGTCCTACGTCTTTTTCCATATTACTCGTCATGCATGACTATAGTAAACAGGAAGTAGAGGCTGCAATCAAGCACAAAACAAAGATCAGTGGTGGGGTTTAAATGAATGTGATGCAATAAGGGAAATTGTTCCTGCATTAAAGTGTCTGTGAGTAGTGGCGATATTGCTTCCAGCCATGTCTACGTGCATCACAAGAACACCCAGGAAGACGCCAAAGTTTGCAACATCATGGCTGATATGGGGAAAAAAGAGGGTTTTAAACTCATGTTTTGAGCATAACCCCTTTTTTTTGCAAAAGCCAAAAACCACCGGAATTGAGTATGCAATTTTTTTTACAGATTTAAGGGAGGGATTTTTTTTGAATAATGTTTTTTTCCATTAAGCTTTTCTGATGCGATACTTTAAAATGTGCAATACAAGAATCTTATGGAAACTCACATACGGGAACCAAATTAAAAAGAGAGATACTACCTGTGATTGGCTGCTTTTTAGGAAATCCCACCTCTACTATTATCTTTCTACTGCAGCCTGTAATAGTAGTAGTAATATTAAAAAAATAATCTTTTGGCTAATACGCATTCTCTTAAGGCAGACATATAGTGTACGATTCTTTTGCCCTTTTCTGGACGATTCTCCAGATGTGTAAGAATTTTTTCGATTGGGTCAAATTTCAGCCTCATTGTTCATCTGGCATCGTGTAGTATACAGGGGGCTTCAAAAGGCGATCAACCCCTCATGACCACCTCTCGATCAGAAATTGTATGGTTGAGAGGAAATCAAACATTTGAAATTCAGTCAGCCGTCGTAAGGTGTTCGTGGGCAAATCCTACTGTTGAAGCAGAGCTTGTCATGATCTGGCCTGTTTGCTCTCCCTTAAATAGTCATTCCTTTCACCTGTTTTCCCTCCCTGCCTCAATTATAATTTATTCCTCTCACCTGTTTCCTCATGGTTATATTCAGTTCAGCCTGAGCATTCAGTGCCAGATCATTACTTGTCTTTTTGTTAGTCTATCTGTTCAGTTTGATTTGATGGTTCATGTCCTGGATCCTAGCAGCCAGTGGAAAGAGGGTTTTTGTGTTTGTCTCGTCTCCTGATCGTCCACTGTTCCTCCCCCATGGAGTCCTCTGGGTTTTTGGCTCAATATGCAGGGAGGTTCAGTTTTTATCCAGTAAGCCTGGCTACAGGGAGGAGACCAGGTTAAAGTCCTGCTTCAAGTTCCGGTTCTACGTCCTGTCTCGGCTACCCTCTTCCACTGAGCCTGCTCAGCTGCACCTGATCCTGTCTGCTCCTGTGCGTGACCACCTGGTCATGCTTCTGGTCCCAGTCAGACTCTGAACCCTCCTGGGAGCCGGTGGATGCCTGGAAGTCTGGATCCTGCCACCTGTTTCTGTTCCTGCCTGATCTGGATCCTGCCTGTTCTGTCTGTTCCTGTCTGTTCTGGATTCCTCACCAGGATCGGCTTCCAGCATGTCCTCTGGGACTGCAGCACTTGGGGACATTCTTGGTCTGGACTGTTAAACCAGTTAAGTGACCAACTCAGATAATCTTCAGTCAGATGATCGTGGTCATTTACCTGTGTTTCTCCCACTTCAGAGTGTTTGAGATTGGGCGGTGCCCCGCACCCCCGCCTGCAGTGTCCGCGAGCCACAGCTCCGCTTTTGTTTTGTTTGTTTATTTAATAAACGTTTTGAACTTTCCTACTGACTGTCTCTCCTTGAATACTGGGTCCATCTGTCCGCGGTTCATGACAGAGCTACGACCGATTTACAAACCTCACGCACTGCGCATGAGCAAGAAGTCCAACGTGTGGTTTCTGGAGTACAGTATGAGCAGGTAGATTGTATCAGAGCGTTGGGCTGTTCAGTGTAAGAACATGCATAGTGAGCTTTGTTTGAACCCTGTGATTTCGTTGTACAGTTTGAGCTGTGGCTGAGTACAATGATTAAAAATATTGTACAGTGTATGCCTGGCTTTGAAGAGTTAAAATTAAATGAGGTCATCATTAAATAACTTTAACACAGTTAAGAATCTGTCCTGACAGCATTAGCTGTCAGGCTCTGAACAGAAGGACCCAGTGTTCAAGGCGAACAAACAGTTAAATCTCTCAGAACGTTTAATGATATTAGAATAGGAGTACTCAGTGTCTAAATGCCAGAACCCACCGACTCCAATTTTGCGTCCGATCCGACAGAAAATCGTGACGGATGACGTTGTGGCGTTTATTGCTCATTGAAAGTCAATGGAGATAATCACGGGTGACAAGACTTTGCGTAGCTCCAACTGAGATTGACCCCAGGTCTATTTTAGTCAGACTATGCAGCATTCAGCGGCAATGTCATGGGTCTGAAAGGAAGAGAGACAAAGTAAAACACATGCCCTTTGGGAGAAAATACAAAATAAAATCTGTTAATGCCACGGGTAAAAAGTCAGTTTTGGAATCGCACATTACGCATGTATTAAGCGCGAAAGACTTGCACAAAAACTAATAAAACCATAAAAACACGATACTTTACGCAAGGTAGGAGTTTAAGGGGACAGAAAACATAAAAAGTAGTGATCCTCTATGAGCCTCTTAAAAACAACGAGCAACAGAAACCGCAGTTTATCAACCTCCTCAGTAAAAAACAACTTCAGGAGGAGAAAAAACAGATAACAGTAAAATACTGATCCTTGATGAGCCTCACAAAAAGCAAAATAACAAGGGGCAGACAGAGCAGGTACGTGCAGCTTATCTTTCACCTCTTTATGAAAGAAAGAAAGAAAAGCTTTGATAAACTTCCCAGATATCTCACTGAGAATCACCCCTCGCTTAGCATATAAACCGCCCTGCGGCATTTATTGCTGTGTTTTTCTTTTCTTTAGATGTATATCTCATATGTTTTTTATATAGACTTATGAACATTCTCTATCTGTTCAGGCTTGAGACGCTGCACAGACTTGTTAAGTGTGCCTTTGCTTTATAGCTGCACAGTGTTTAATAATTTTTCATAATCTGTCCAAGGCAAATGTGAAAAACATGTGAGAAACAGAAGTGAAGTGAAAAAATCTGTGCAGATCTGCCCACCCTGCCAAGTCAGAGCTTCTCTATACTCAGTCGGTGTGACATGGAAAAAAATCGGATCGGAGATGACAAAGTCTCACCCAACCGGTGTGTTGAGGCCTTAAGGCAGGAACCTCTGTGGGTGGAGACAGCAGGTTAGTGACCACGTCTTTCTGGGAGTGATTGATCATGAACATGCAAGCCACTAACCTGATCTTATAGTTCAGTTCATATCCAGAGTTGGAGAATGGTTCCAGCCGGCGGGCTGCCAACAGGGTGGTCACCACACAGAGAGTCCCAGACGCTGACATATTGGTGGTTGGAGGACAGGCTGGAGGTCAGAACCAGGCAGACAAATGTAGACAGGATGATCCATAGGGCGAAGCCAAAGCTGATGTTGGTGATGTGGTCGGTTGTCAGGCCCAGGAGGTCAGGGATCCCGTGAGGTGCTGAAGGAGAATCCAGGACGGAGTTGGGTCACAGTTCCAGTCACAGTACAAAGCGTTGTTGACAGGCTGGACGAGGGCAGGAAGGATCAGTGGTCGGGAATCGGTTCCTGTGGGTACACAACTAGACTGAGATTAGGCAGGAAGTCAGATCAGCAAGAAGTCAGAAGACAGGTCAGGCAAACAGATCAGATGGGGAAAAGGCAGGCTCAGAGGTCAAGAGGCATATCAACCAGTAAAGGTGCAGAGACATTTTTAATGATCTGTTACTTTAAACTGAATTTAACACTAAAATAATATTAGGTATTTATGCATCCATGTTATACACTGAATAAAAAAAAGAAATATATAGAAATAGAAATTGCCAAAAATTGCATCCAGTGTTATCTCAGAGGAGTTGACACTTGTATGACTGTATTCCTTTATATCCATAGGTAGTTCAAGGACAAGGATCAGCAAATGCAAATTCTGCCCTGTAAAACAATGAAAGCGTAATTGTGGCTGTATGATCTGAAGCCTCATTTGGAGCTTTTAAACAGGCTTTTGAAAATCTTTGATAATTTGCTGCTGTAGTATTATAGATTTTTTAGAATAACAGGCTAGCAGCTGTGCATAATCAAAAAAAACAAAACAAATACTATTATAGAGAATTCAGTACTATAAGAAAGCCCACACTGTTTCTGAATAAATACATTATTGTATGAGTTAAGTTCTTTTCTGTTTATGTCTCTTTCCTTGTAAGTATGAAATGTCTCATGCTCCTGAAAGCACCATAGCTATCTGATGCTCGTGAATGCATCACACTGGTCTGTGTAGATACGCGTTTGATTTTCCGCTTAAGACAAAGCTTTGCAGTTTCCGAACTCACGTCGGCTATCACTGTTTATTGTTGCGTGTGACAAGAGACTAAAACAAAGAAATCAGCCGTACCTAGGACAAAAACTTTGGGTTTAATGTTGTTCAAAACACCCGTACTGGGGATGTGTCATGATGGGTCTAAAATGCTGAGCCCACATGCAGAACACAACGGAGGCGGGGTAAAAGGTTTAACAGGGTTTATTGGAATGTGCAACAGAAAACAAGTTAGTACAGGATCTTGAACTACTCCAGGCTGGTTCACTGAAGTCTGCAGGGATGATAGTTCGGTTAGGAAGGCAGACAGATGAATATGAGTCTTTAGATAAGTCTGAATTCTACCTTGACTAATCCGGGCTTCTCTTTGAGAGGAGGAACCGTTGGGTCCAGAGACTGTTTGTTCAGCAGAGTTCACAAGCAGCTGCAGCGTCTTGCTTCTGACTTTTAATGGCTGACCTTGGTCAGAGTTTCCAGCTCTAGTAAGAGCAGCAGGGGAATCCACATAGGAATCTTCAGGTTTGGCTCACAAGGGCAATCTCGGCAGGTTAAGCTCACCTAGAGCTTCAGGTTTGAGACAGGTTTCCTGTGAGGCAAAAACAAGGGAGAGTTAGAATCAGATCTCTCTTAGAGACAGCAAAGATTCTTCAGGTTCAAGGCTCAGGTCGCTAACCAAACTAGGTCAACACTGCGGCGTCGAAGCAAGGTCTGTCAGCTGGTTATAAAGGTGAGGTCCTCTGATGAGTAGATGCGTCTCAGGTGTGCTGGAAGACTCGAGCCCCAGAAGACCCATGGCGCACTCTGCTGGAGGAAGGTGGTACAGCTCCAGATCCCAACAGGATGCATATCTAGGCAGGGATGCACTTTTCGGCATAACACCGGACCGTGGTCCGCTAATCCCTGACCTCTGCATTAAACTGAAGCCAAGAGTAATGAGTAACGTTTGTTTTAAAAATGTAAGGAATAGAAAGTACAGATACTTGTTTGAAAATGTAATGATTAGAAGTCAGAAGTAGGAAGAAAAATAAGTAATGGAATAAAGTATAGATACCTAAAAAGGGTACTTAATGAATTATTTGTTCTTCGTTACTTGACACCTCTGGTAGTTATAACACAAGCACGCTGGAATAGGTCTCACCAAAGGCTCAAAATAACCTGGCAGTGATGACTGGTCTGAAGACTGGCTATATAGTGACTAATGGAGGTGGATAAGATGAGCGGGTAAATAGAAATGGGCGGAGCAAAACAGGTGTGTAAAAGGCATGATCAGACCAGGCATCAGTGCTAAGATCATGACATTAGCCACATGTAAGAATGATTGTTAAACTACATTTCAACTATGCTAATGTTAGCTAGATTGTTTATACTAAGGAATGTGAGTCTTAGATATACACTAGCTTATCACTGAACACAGAAATTTACATTTCTAATCAGAATGGAAACTACTTTTAAAATTATTTTTTGTCTCCAGCATTTCATTTGCAAATTTGTCATCTGATGACAGAGATGGCTGTTGCATTAGAAGTCAGAATTAAAAATTTGAAGAAAATAGCTATTAGCTATTGAAGATGCTTTGCTAATGTTTCTAGCTGCTTTCAAAAGAAGTTTACATGCATGTGCTTAAAAAAATTGCTTGTGTTAGTATTTATTGTGTATGTGCCCTTTTGGGAGAAATCTGACTTCATATAGTTTGCGATGTGGGTATTGGGACAGGATCCTGGAAGATTAACCACAGCCATACTGTACTGTAGCTGTATCTCGTGTGCACAGTTCTTCTGCTTTCAGAGATGATACAGAAAGGTTTTTTACTGTGTGTCTAAACTATAAACAGGGAAAATCCCCCCAAAATAACTTTTTAGTAAAGTAAAGATATTGCTTTACATTCTGGGTTGTTGTTTTTAATTGATATTGATATTTTGCAATGTTGGAACCATATAAGCTTCGTTTCATTTGTTTAGTTTTTTATTACTTTAAAACAATCAGAAACAGCATTAGGGCTTTTCCCCCCACATTTTCTAAAAAGCTGTAAGCAGTCAGCAGCTGTTAACAGCATTAGTAAAATTCTCATCTCAGCTGCAGAACCTTGTGCAACTTTATGAAGGTGTTAAATTTATATTAAAGCCTCCACACTTGCAGTTGAAGTGTTATGAGAAGACAATGATCCAGGAACTAAAGTGCAATATGTCAGCGATGGAGCTGAAAGAAAAAGCGGTTATCTCAGCAGAGGTAATGTGGCAGTGAGTTGTTCTTGTTGCACTTCAGAAAGGCTGTAAGAGGATGTAACGTAGGAGGAAAATCTGGCTGGAAATGAGCAGATTGAAAGCCTCCATTTAGAGACTCCCTGTTGATCTGCAGCATCTTCTAGCAGGAGGCGGGTTTGGTCAGAACAAACCACAGCAAGAACCAAGTAGAAAAGCTGAAGAAATGCTTGGTGAGGACACCAGTATGCTGCAAGAGATGGCTGTTTTTAAAGAACCAAAGTCTTGCTCACATTCAAAAACAAAGAAATAAGTAGACTAACAAAAAAGATTTCCAAACCCTTCTTTAAAGATGAAGAAATAAAGAACCTTTTTTTATGATTCATCTTCATGCTTTTCTGTTCCTCTGAGGTTGTCTCCTACGTGTCGACTCACATTTCTTCTCTGCGGCAACTGAAAAGGTCCTTTGAACTCTAAAGCGCACGTCGTTGCAGCTGCACCAAAGGAAATGTCTCCAACCTGAAGATGTAGAATAAAACATAGACTCGGACGTGTCACCTGCAGCTTTCTGGAAAATGTTCTCTGGAGCTTTTCATGTATTATATTATTATTATTATTTATTTTTTTTATGAACGGTTTGCCTAGTTTAAAGCCATGCTCTTGACATGTAATTTCTTCAATAGAAGCAGCCAGAATGGTGCAAAAGGTGAAATCGTTGGATGAGATGAGGCTATAAGTAGTCATATGTAACATTCACAGACGGAAAGACATATGGGTGCAGACAGACGGGTGCTTTCATGGATTAAAACTGCCCGTCAGACCTTCCAGTGGCAGACGGATGATGCAACAAGTAGAAACGACAGCGAACACAAACTTGGTTTTTATATGAGTCTGAATAAACGAAAGGGAGACTGAGCCTTCTGGCAGAAAGCTTTTTCTTTTTGAAAAATAAAAACATTTACACGCTCATGCTGCATTAATCGGAATCTGTTCCTGTTTGTTTTGATGTGCATTTGACTGACTGACAAACCTGAAGTCAATCCTACTGACAGACAGTTAAGGCTGCAGAAGGAACAGTCAGATTTGGACTGGCAGAGTTTGATAAGGCTTGTTTTGTGTATCTGTTGGAGCCTGGGTGGTCGAATCATTCAAATTCCCAACATGTGGGCCGTAATCCTCCTACATGCTGGGTGTCTGCATGTAGCCAACATCATCCCACTGACATCCGTATGCCCCTGTCGCCTGCCATGGTCAGCACTATGAGGAACCGCTGATGTCTGTTAAAACATCAAACGACTTCACCACAACGAAGGAACATGGACTGATTCTCCTAAAATAAGATAAAACTATGAACCAATAAAAAGGCTGGTTTACATAATCAGTACAACCCATTTCTTCTTAGGGATGTATTGGTTTATCGCACAAAGAGGTTGTTATACGCGTTGCTTCAACACGGGCCCCCTAAACCTCTTCCTTGATGGCAAAAGTTCAATTCACTGTTCAAAACATGAGCTGAGATGATAGAGAATCTGTCTTCCAATGGTAAATGGCCTGTAATTATATAGTGCCTTTTTTCAAGTCAGTAGACTTGACAAAAGCACTTTACACCACATTCAGTCATTCACACACACACTGATGGTGGCAAGCTACATTGTAGCCACATCTGCCCTGGAGCTCACTGACAGAAGATGCCATACACTGGCGCCACTGGGCCCTCTGACTACCAGGTGAAGTGTCTTGCCCAAGGACTGAAAGTCAGTGCCGGAGCTTGAACTGTCAATCCTTCGATTTCAGGGCAAACTCCTACATCCGACGCCACTGACTGGCCTTCCAGTCCTTTTGCCCATCTTTCTGGACAGATACTCCGACAGTAGGTGCTTAAATAAATTGGTCATTTGACAATCACCTAATGAATGACAAGTGAAGTAATGGTGAGTTGGGATTGGCCAAGGATGAGTTCCTCAGTTTTAACAATATCTATAGTAAGTGCCTTTTGCTTGGACCGTTCAACCAGGCTCCTCACACGCAAACACTCTCCATCCAAACCATTCTTAGTTTGATCTGGTTCACATACAGCAAAACTATGGAGCCAGTCTCTATGGAGACATTCCCTAAAAAACTGCAGCTATAACTGCGGTAGAAGGTGGTTTAACAAAGCAGCAACTTAGGAAGTGGAATACATTGTATGTAGTGCTGGATGAATACTTCAGCTGGCCACTGCATTAGCAAAGAAACGACACACATTTAAAGTGAACCAGATTAATTATGCAAAGTTGAGGTTATAAACTCACTTTAAGCTTTTTCTTACTTCAAAAAGTTATTCTTATCTGCTCTTGATAATATTCACTCCCCTGTGATCATTTATTAATGTTTAGGCTTTAATTTTTCACAAAAGCCTTCTTCCGTTGAAGCTATTAGAGGATGTAAATATTAAAAAGGTTTGTAAAAATCACTGTGGTTTCACCTTATAGCAAAGTTTGATCATTTTCAAACAAAGTTAATTCCAAGAATAAACCTCCTCTAAACTCTCAGAAATATGGAAGGAAAACTTGAGGTTGTGCATTAATATATTGCAGGCTTTGCCTTTTAATAGGATTAGAAAAAACACTTAACTTCCTGCAGGAAATACTGAGCCCTCAGCGAAAATCTTTGGGCGACGTGGCTAAAAACATTGTCCTCTCATCCTGGATGTGATTCATCATTTATGAAGCTGAATGAGTTGGTGACACCTCTGCAGTCATCTGCATCGCTCCGGGTCGCTGCAGGGGACAAAGAAATAAAATGGCTCTTATAATGCAGACAACCTTGAACATGGAGCGCAGCAGAGCTGCCACTTTACAGTCGGATCGCTGCTGAGGCCCGGGGTGATCTATAAATACAGCCGTGCACAGATTCAGGCAGGGATGGAACAACAGAGCGGCTGGACTCAAGTGGGCTTAACAAAAAGCTTTACTGTTGGAAACAGGGAAAGTATGGAGAGAGATATCAGTCAAGCTTTGAGTAATTCAGCTTCTAAATTACCAAGTGGTTTAATTAGAAAATGAAAAAACTGCAAGTCATTCTGTGTGCTAGAGTGGGCTCCCAGGCTATGCTCTCTCCTGCCATAAGAGCCGTTTGCACATATTTACATTTGCATGGGCCCTCCGAGCAGAAAGAAAAACTTTTGAAGAGGAGGGAGCAAAATGAAATGGAGAGCTCCACCCCCCAGCATCTAAAACTAGCTGCTGTAAAGAACAGCTTAACGACATGCAGGAGGAGCAGAGCCTCTGCTCTTAGGCACAGAACTCAGCCAAACAAGGCAGCCGCAGTCCAAAACTTTTCACACCTGTCATAAGGTTTTCTTTAAAATTCCAAATGTAGTAGGGTTTATGTGATAGAACAACTCACATAGCCTGTAATGATGAAGTAGAGGGACACCCCTTAATTCTGAAGCTGGATGTCTTTCAGCTTCATTTTTTAAGAAGATGCCTTTTTGCAAAATTCCACAGATTCTTCCATGGATTTAAACTTTGTTTAGGGTCGGAGGTCTTTAACAGGGGGTCCGCAACCCCTAGAGGGTCCACAGACGTACTGCATGGGGGTCGCTAAAGTTTTGGTTGATAAGACTTTTTTTATATTCCCCCTTTCGATTTTTTCCACTAGTTGAACTATCTTTAAATCCACATTAACATGAATTAACATTTTAGTAAACAGATAAATGGAGGCAGAAGATGTCTTTCAGTCATCAATGCACACATTCAGCGACACACAGGAGCTCTTTCAAGCTGGACACTGTTTCATTCACAACACCTGTCCCATCAACCAGGAATCAGAATCAGAACCAAGGTGAAGTTATTTGTTACATTACTCCATCTGTTATAGAGTGACAATAGGACCAGTTTAATAAAACACAATTTCATACAATATATATAATAAGGGGGTCCCTCGTCCTTCTCGCCATCAGTTTGGGGGTCCTTGGCCTGGAAAACGTTAAAGACCCCTGATTTAGGCTATTCAAACATGAACATGCTTCTCTGTCCCAAACGTTCCTGACCTAGCTGAAAAAGCGCAACCCCACAGCATGATGCTACCACCACCAATGGTTCAGTGCAGATGGGAAATGCGACAAATGGTCTCATTTGACCATAACATTTTTTCTGTGTTTCTAACATCATTCTTCACAAACTCAAAACAAGACTCCGCCAGGTTCCCTTTTCATCCATACAGGCTAAGTGTGTGCTGTGCTTATCTGAAAATATCTCCGACTAGATGAGCTATGGCGTGGGAGGTTCTCCAACCTTAAACTTTTCCTGACCTGTCTGCTGGATTCATTAATTCCCACGATCTGCTTTTCTTTTATTATTCTCTAACAAAGTCCTTGACAGTAAACCTGCCTTTCTACTGATACTAACTTAGTTGAACTTCTGGTAGTTCTGATATCACTGGATTCAGTTCAGTGATATTAGAGCGAAAGAGCCAGAATAGAAATGCAGGCCAATTTAATATTTTATTTTAAAGAAAAATCATTCACATTTATACACTCAGTAACCAGCATTACTTTCGCTTCACACCTATTGCCACATCTACCCTCATATCAGGAGAGTCTGAAAATTGACCACATCTTGCTTGAAGGGGCAGCCGCCATCAGGCATGACTTCATTAAACGGTGCTGCTTTGAGCAGTTCCCTTTATTTTCCAGGTTAAAAACTACCAGTAACAATGGGGGTTATGAGGGAGTGGCAGCCTAGTGTTTACGGCATAGAGCTTGGACTCCTGAGGTTCTGAGTTCGAGCCCCACTCTGACAGACTGGTTCATGCTGGTTATATTCCCGCAGCAGTGTGTTGCAGTGAGCTTGTCATGGGTATGACACAGACATTTTTTTATTTATTCCCAATATTGAAGTTTTGTCTACACTGTATTATTCCACGCCACAACGCAAGAGGGAAAATCATGAATTAGGTGTGCGTCTAGATATGACTGAGGCAGTGAGGAAGTGGGGGCAAGTTTGTGCAACAATAGAGGGTAAAAAAGAGCGGGGATCCAATAATAATAATAATTCAATAATTCAATAATTCAATCCAGGAGGAAAAAGGTTCCCTGCGTTCTCGCACACCTCGCTCTTCCAGCTGGTCCAACTTCACGAGTCGTTTTCCACAATGGCGGTCATACAAACAAAACAAGCCGGTAAGGTACCAAACAGGAAATACGCATAGTGTAGAACAGATATAGATTTGACCAATCAGAGGCCTCCTGTCTGCGATCACCTACAATTCTGGAGAGGTGCAGCAAAGTGTCTTTGGAGGGGGGCAGGGAAGTCTCTGCATTCACTGCGACACCTAGCCTGGGTGCCATTCCGAACTTAGTCCCGCCCACAACGTTTGAGGTCGGGAAGTTCGGTCTGGCATTGCTCAGTAGTAGCGCGAGTATGCTCGCACAATATCTGGCGGGCCAATCAAATTGTCAGGGCGGGCTTTATACGATGATGGACAGATGATTAACAGTAACGTAATCAACCACGTGACCAAAGCGCGCATGGGAGACAACAACAATGGCTGCCGCTGGAGAGCTGAGGTGAGTAGATTCTGCAATTAGGTCTGTTCTAGAAGATATCGACAGCAAATTAATTTTAAAAAAGGAACAGAGAAACGCGATCAAGGCTCATCTTCTTATTCTAGGCGTGCAACTGCACGCTTTGATTGTTGTTGACAACAACTATGCGTCGCTTAACATACGTCACGCACTCCGTTGCTCTTATTGGTTGTAGGTCTATCCAATTGAGTGCAGAGGCATTTTTTTTCCTGGTTAGTTCGAAACACGCCCCATAATCACAGCTCTATGGAGCAGTATCAGACTCATATTCTGACTAGAATTGAGTAGGACTACGCCAGGCTATGCGACACCTGGTTTCGAAGTATAAATCAGCCTTTGACACCACCCTGCTCCCCGGCAGCCCACTGCTCCCCAAGGCGATGGCTTAAATGCAGAGTTAAATTTATCCAATGTGAGATCAATAAAGTTAAATAATTATAACTCTGTAATAATTGACTTTGGGTAATGTCAGACCTGTTGTTTGTTAAGCTAAAATAAAATTCCTGCTTCTGTTTTTCTTTTTAAAAAAAAAGCTCTTCCTATTTGAACAACACTTAACCTGCAAATAGATTCAGATCAGTTAATGTGTTAAATGAGCCGTACAGAAAAGGGTCTGGATTCATGGTTTTGCATGCTTCTGATGAAAGTATGTTTATTTCACTAATCAGAGATTTTACCATGTTGGGGGGGGGGGGGCTTGTGATGTTCTGCTCTGGTCAAATCAGAATGCTTCTTAAAGCATGACTGGCTGTCAGAGAGCTGAGCATTCAGGAAGCTGCTGCAACACGATGCAACATTCATGTAGGAAATATAAGGAACCTGGAGCTCACCTAAGGCCTTAGTGTGCTTATCCTTGTTATAATATGTGAACATCTCCACACACGTGCAAACATGGTTTTATCTTCGCTTTCTCTTCATGAGTTTATATTGAATATTTATTTAGTCTGAGCAACTCGGGTGTGCTCGGCTTCTCCCGGTCTCCCGGTGGTTCTGTGCTATGTCTACGTCTGATACTCACCCGCACGAATAAAGTATATTTGAATTTAAAAGAGACTCTGACAGACAGAAGGGAAATGTTTCACTGTGTTTTCCCTGCAGGCTGCTCTTACATTTAACAGCGTTCAACCCACAACATTCATATGACATAAATTATTCATTTCAAACACAAACTGTTTGAGTGTGTGTGTGTTCTTTAGACTTCATCAATGTGTGTGGACTCATCCTGAGAGAACAGCTCATTTCTGCCTCCGACTGTTTGCATTCAGATTTCTGAAAAATCATTTTTCAGTAGCAGTAGATTTAAAAAAAAGAAAGACAAAAAAAAACAGTGAAAGTGAGGCATGTATAAATCAGCACAGAAAAAAAAAGATTTGTTGAAGGTGTAAAACCCACGGCTGGATCAGGATCGATAGATTTAATTTTTTCAACTGCATTTTTATTTTCAGTCTGAGGATCAAGCTGAGGGTGGATAGGTGTGGTAAAGCTCACCTCATCCTGACATATTGAATGCACCTTTCAAGCTGCTGAGTGCTCTAATTATGGTGTCTGGTTCATGCAAATGGAGAGGAGGGTGGAGCAGCGATTAGAATCTGAAGTCCAAACGGGAAGGGAGATATTTAGAGCACTTTAAGCATAGGAAAGGAAAAGCTGACATGAACTGCAGCAGAGGATGGCCCACACGAAACTGGGTTATTGCAGAAAACTATCGAACCAGATATTTTTTTCTTTAGTCTGGTTTGTGATGCTCTGGATACGTTTTTTTTCAAAAGTGATGATATTTAACTTGTTGTCTGATTTTTAAGTTCATTTTCTCAATATTTGTTTGAATTTCGATGCATGACTTGGGGTGGAATATTATGGGTCTTATTATCATAATCTTCTTCTACTAGTTTGCTAGAACATTTGAGGAACCCGTCTTCAGCCATAGAGCGCTTCCCTACAGTATGTACGGTCTATTCCGAGGTTTATTCTCTCATTCTTTACATGAAAGGGCAAAGATTTATTTTTGTCTTCTTCATTTTTGATATCTTGCCTACTGTTATCTGATTTAGAGAGACCCATTATAGTTAAGACAGGAAAATTATTAAGTCTTGAAATGAGTGAGGTAGAGTATCAAATAGGGTTGCCATTTCATAAAGTGGATGAATTAACCATATTGTCTCATAAAGTCTGTTTTCCATTTGAAAGAAAGCTCTGGGCTAGTGTTAGTCTAGCATTAGCTTAGTATCAGAACATCTGTTTTGCAGAGCTGCCAAGTTTGAAACCTTCACAGTGAGGTAAATGTCCTCTAGAGCAACTAACAGCCTTGGCCTGGTCCAGGACAAGATGGCCGCATATGAGCCCCCAGCTGTAACTTTCATATTTTGTGCCCGGACCAATTGCACCAAAGAAAATTTGAAATTGTTAAATGGTAGTTTTAATTACCTCAGAAATGCATATCAGAATAATGTATTAAATCATGAATCGATGTAAAGTGGGGAAGGCAACAGGATTTCAATCCAATATTTGAATCAGTCATGCTTAAAAATGTACATTTTAACAAACTGAGACCTGTTCAATGTTTGGGCTTCTCAAAACAAATCTTACTGGATCTAAAAATCTGACTGTGAAGAAAGTTAAAAAATAAACATAACATTTTATTCCTCCTACTAGCGTTGGACAGAATATGGGATTTTGGTAATTCCATAACAGGAAAAGCTTAAATAGGTAAAAAAAAAAGGCTGTGTTTTCTTATTGTGTAAACATCTTATCAGTCTTAGGTTTGGTTCGATGGCTTGGGTTGAATCTCCATTATTTTGCACAGTTGTAATAAATTGTTGAAACCCTGCAGTGCTGCAAGCATGGTCTGATTACTAATAACATGGTGGGCAAATGTCCAGCATGTCCGAAGGTCCTCAAGTGATGGAAATGGCTGAAATATTCAGAAAAGCCCTGAGGTTATTTTTTTTTAATGAAAAGTTGATCAATGACTAGAATTAATTTTTGGAAGAAAATTCATGAAACCAAAGTCAACAAATAAAATAAAACTTGAAACTAGTGAGACTAAAACAAATATTTCAACTGGTGGAATTCACCAAACAAGGCTGAAGGTCAAACAAAATCCCCAAATGAATGCAGGGCTCAGACTGCAGAGAAAAGCGGATAAATCAGCTGTGGCACATTGTTTTAGTGTTGGTACCAAATAGGGTGAGATGCAGTGATCTGAAGCAGATTAAGCAGTTTTTATGGAAGGTATCAGAGGTTTCCTATACAAAAAACATTTTACAGAATCAGGCCATTCGCTGATGATACTCTGAAATGCAGTCGAGGCACTTTTTGACACCTTGTGCTGGGAGGGCTTGCATATTTCAAATGCTACATGTATTTATTGATGCAACAACTGTAAACACAGAGCACTGCACTCTTTTGCCTGGCGACATGCTCTAAATCTGTAGTTTAACCTACAAGAAAATGAGAAATAACTTACTGGAACCACTGAATTGTATTAATGGGATTGTTGTTTTTCCATGGTCATAATGTTAAAAGTAAATGAGTTTCTCGCCAATAAGCTTAACCAGATCACCTCACAGCTGTTGGTTAGTTAAATATGAGAATAACATAATTTCAACACTGATTGAATAAAAACCACATTATCTTAGAAGAAAACTCAAGCTTTGATGCTTCTGTATTATAATATGAAGAGAGGTGAAACCTCCAATATTCACACAACAAAACAATAATAATAGTAATAATGAAAATAATAATGATGAAAATAATAATAAAAAAACAAATAATAATAATAATATTTTTTTTTATTGTTATTACACTGTCATAAGCATATTATTGTTATTGGTATTGTTATTGTTGTTGTTAATATTACTTTTGTCATGTTTATTAGTATGATGATGATTTTTATACTGATGATTATTATTATTTCCTAAACAGCTCTGGTAAAGTTCAGCTGGCCTCGGTTCTTATTGGCCCAGCTCAACTTTTCATCACCAACAGACCTCAGTCAGTCCAGGTTAGGGTTCACCCTCATGACACATGACTACGTCCCAAGGTTCACCACCAATCACATGGTGAAGTTTGCAGACGACACCATGGTAGTGGGCCTCATCAGTGATGACAACGACCTGGACTACAGAGAGTAAGTGGAGCAGCTGGTGGACCGTTGCAGAGATAACAGCCTGATCTTGAACGTGGAGAAGACTAAAGAGATCATCTTAGACTTCAGGAAGAACCGGCCCAACCAAGCTCCACTGGTCATCAACAGTTTAGCGGTAGAGGTGGTCAACAGCACCAAATTCAGATCACAGACACCCTCACCTGGAATGTAAACACCACCTCACTGGTCAGAAGGACACAGAAGCGCATGTACTTGCTGCAGAGAATGAGGAGAGCCCACCTGCCCCCACCCATCCTCACCACCTTCTACAGAAGCACCATAGAGAGCGTTCTGACCAGCTGTCTCACTGTGTGGTGTGGAGGCTGCAGCGCGTCAGACTGGAAGAAGGTGAGGAGAGTGGTAAGAACAGCAGAGAAGATCATCGGTGCTCCTCTTCCCTTCATTAGAGACATTTCATCCCAGCGCAGCATGTTCAGAGCCCGTAACATCATCATTGACCCCTCACCCCCCAACCATGGACTGATCTCCCTGCTGCCCTCTTGGAAGAGTCTTCGAACCATTGGATGCAGGTCCAGCAGATTCCAGAACAGTTTCTTCCCCACTGCCATTAGACTGCTGAATGTTTTGTATAATTGATTATTTTATTTTATTATATTTATTATATTTTATCAGTATATATAAAAAACCTGAAATGTTAGAACTGTAAATTTACAGTCATATATTTATATTACTGTTTTTCAATATTTCTTACTATTTTTCAAGGCTGCATTTGAAAAAAAAATGAAAATGTCTAGAGAGCTGTTCTTAAAGAAACTTCTTTTTGTTTTACACTTGTGTGTAAAAAAATGAATAAATAAATCTAGTCTAACACTGTGTCTGTTGTAGGTGTGGTCAGCAGTTACATACTGTAGATACAGAAAGCTTCCTGCTAGTTGGAAACAAGGTATTAGTAGTCATATATATTGAAGCATTAGGGACTGTGGCAATCTACTGAAAACTGTTGAAAAGTTTTTATGCTATTTCCACCTTCATTACAATCAATATCTTAATGACACAACAATAGGCCCAGAGGCAACATTATCTGGTTGGGCCCCATATGAAGTACAACACGTGATAAAGGTAGACACAATTATGCAATTCTCAGTAGTACATGATCATATGATCACACATCACACACGGAAAAATAGTGACTGCGCACCTTGAATGGAACCATTGGTAACAACATACCACCCTATATTACAGACATCCCAGTGCTCATCGAGCCCCCCCCCCCCGGCCATAGACAACTGACCCGAAACGTGCCCCATACATACACACTTCATCATCACTAGACATGGATATACTTCACAGCCCCCTCATCACCCACGCCCTCTCCATTCATCTCCTGGTCGCAATCTTTACTCATTGTAACAGCAACGTCCACCTCTCCCTCATTGGTTCTTTAATAGAACCAGCAGCTGTTCTCTGCTTTTTTTTCTTCTGGAAACCGCTTAAGTACAACTTTTGGGGATCCATCGTCACTAACACATTGTACGTAATGGTTATGATTTTATTCTATGCTCTGGGTTACCCATAATTCCATGTTGTAGTGTGAAAAATAAAATACTTAAATACATTGTTCTTTATTATAAGATCTTTATTGCGGTTTGAAACATATTATATGAGTGTCTAATGAACTATACAGTTATTAACAAAGTAGTTTTAAACACCACTGTCTGCTTTGCCATTGGTGTCACGGTTTAAGAGGAATTTTACGCACCATTGCATCTGCAAAAAGACCTCCTAGTCTACAATTGCGTTGGGGGCCAAACAGGTGTTAGTGATTGGGCCCCTTACCAATAGTTACGCCATAGATTAAAATGTAGATGCATCAAAAGGTTTGTTTTGAAAAGGATGAACAGCTTGTGTTTAAACATATTCTTTGTCCTTGAAGCCCCTCAGGTCGATGCTAACCTGATCTCATAAATTGTATCTAAATTAATTTTTCTTCTCTTGGTCTGAACAGTCAACATTTCAAAGAAACTCTTTTTATTGTGTTTGTACTCCAGCAGAATGTTAAAATCAATTAAAACACAATGTCTTGGATCTTAGTTTTGAAAAAAGGACAAGATCTAATTTTTTTCCCCTCTTTATTTTCAATTGTTTCATTGTAATTACACGCTCAACAGAAAGGTTTCAATTAAGTTTATGCAATGTGTGTTTATAATCATACTTGTTTAGTCTGCATCTGTTGGTTTTCTTGTTAGCTTTATCCACTGACCTGCTAACTGAGGCCTGCACAGTCTGAAACAAATCTTTTTTTTTTGTAATTTCTTTGGACAGTTTTAAATGTTTTCTGATTGAAATAGACGGACTTCACATAGAAATGACCTTTATCTCTGCAAACATTGAACAGCTTCAACAACTGCTGCCCTAAGGCTGTTGCTGATATCTTTCCATGCCAGATGAGCAGAGCAGCAAATTGCCCAAACCTGCTGTTCTGGAGTGATCATTAGTTGATCAAGATGTGTACAAGAACCTGGCTGCAATGTTTCCTCCTCAATCAGTTGAAAGGGAGGATTATTGTTCCATAACTATTGATAATAAATCTTTAGGATCAGAGAAACACCAACTTTCTTACCTGTTTCTTTATGCACCTTTTGACCTATCTACATAGTCATAGAAATGATCAGCAATCTCTATGTCCTTCCTAAACTGGGACATTTTCTTCTTTAAACATTGAGCAGTTTGAGCCATTATGTATAGTCCCACTGACCCTGTAAGTCTTCGCTCTCCAGCAGAAATGATTAAAAAGGGGACGCCTACACAGAAAACCCCATTAATTCAGCACATAAAAATATTCCAGCTCCAGCCTGTGTGGGAGAAGTCTGACGGAACAAAAATCACTTCTCCAGGCGTCTTCATTAAAACTTTTGCAGAGAAAGATGGTGGCGATTCCGATCAGAAACTTTTACTTTTCAAACTTACTGATTAATCATTCATGTCTGGGTTTTTTTTTTTTTTTTTTTTTTTTGGTGTTTTTGGCGATGCAGCTGTTTGCTCAGCAAAACACCTCCATGATTAATGCTTTTTGATGGCAGTGGGGTTTTAATTAAGTGTGCGTTAAAAATATCCACATTATGTCTGAGCCCATTGTTTTCACTCGTGTAAAGCAAACTGAGAAGAACAACGCTTGAAATGTTTTGTCATTTGAGATATTTATTTAAAGAGGCTCTATTTGAAGATTAACTTTTGTTAAAACCTTAAGAAACAATTTAAGATGCAGGTTACTGGAGAGTTGTACAAGTTTATGATGATCCTTAGACTTAGACTCATCTATATTTATCCCTTGGGATTACTCCTTCAGGGAAATTCTGGTTCCAGTTTTTTATATAGAGTACAAAGAGTTAAAGCAAGATGCCATTAAAGATAAAAATACAACAGACTATGTAAGAAGAGTATATATTGTACAAAAGCAAAAAAATGTTAATGTCCTGGAATAGGTTTCCTTTAGATATAGAAATATCTGCACTATAGAGAGCTAGGGAAAGACTACACAGTAGTTGTCTTGGATTATTGCACATGTACTGCAGAGATGTACTGACCTTATAAATAAGTAAAACATGACCCAGGCTACACAGTAGCTGGCATGTGTGATTGCACAGTGAGAGAGAAGAATATTGCACGAGTTACAATAGGTCATGTTTTGCATAAGATGTCTAAGGAGGGGGGTGCTGAACCTTGTCCCTCTTCCTACCACCTCCTCCTTCCCCCAAGTGAGGAGTTGTACTGCTTGGTGGCTTCAGGAACAAAGGGGTTCAGCAGTCTGTCGGTCCTCCATTTGGGGAGGAGCAATCTCCCACTGTTTAGGCTCCTCTGAGTGGTGAAGACAGCGTGCAGAGGGTGGCTGGCATTGTCAATAATGTCCAGCAGTTTAAGTGTCCTTGTCTCTACCACTGTCCCCAGAGACTCCAGCTTCTTGACAATCACAAAGCCTGCTCGCCTCACCAGTTTGTCCAGTCTGGAGGTGTCGTTCTTGGAGGTACTTCTCCCCCAGCACACCACGGTGTAGAAGAGGACGTTGGCACCCACAGACTGATAGAACTACCAAAATGGTAGAGATGACCAAAAGAATATGTCTAAAATATGCAAGATCACAATAACACAAGTGACCACATTGTTTTTTTTTAGAGTGGGCGGTTTAAGAAAATAAAGACTATGCTTCTGTCAGCTCTCCAGATGGAGATGATTGCTTCTCCTCCATCTGTCACCTTCTTTCTGTTCAGCTTCATCTGCCTGAATGTTGGTGATATTCACAGAAGACAAATGACTGGTTTGAAACAACAAAGGCAGGTTTTTATTAATATCCATCTCTGCTGCAGTTGTCACATTTGCCTGGTTTCCAAGGAAACTGACTTATTTTCCTCCTCAGATGTGTCTTGATGCTTTGTCGCTGTCAGATGTTGAGCAGATTTATGCTTCATGCTGTGAGGATAAAGCGGCTGTACATACGCCAAACAAACGGCAATGTTTCACAGATGTGCTGCTTGCAGAAAAGGCTTTAAAGGTAAAACCTTTTCATCCGTTGACAGCACAACGGATCTAAAAGCTGATCGGTTCATTTGCTGGGTTTTAGCATTATAAGAATCTAAAAAGAAGAAGTATGTTGGATGTATCAGTCAAGTTCACAGAAAGCATATTTCCAAGTTTCATAAACTACAGAGGGAATGTTGTTTCATTATTGTTGGAAGCAATGGACACATTTGGTAAATGGAAGTTTGATGAATGCAACTTTTTCAACCTTTTTGATCAAAATGTTGTGAGTAGCTTTTCTGCTTTCTCAAAACTTATTTTATTACTTCCTTTCCATTCTTTTCAAATTTATATATATAAACTCTATTTTTTTTATAGATTTTTAGATGTTTAAATTTTTATATTTGTTTTACTTTTCTCTTTCAGAAAGCCCGACCCCCAATTAACACCTTAGTCCCAAACATGACCCTATTAAAAACAAGAACACACACACCCTGCTGCTCTGTTAGCCCCTGTGGCTCAATCAGCTGTCCTTAACAGCCACTTTAATAGATGTTATGAGCAGTTGGCTTTGCAGTCTGCTACATACTAATTTTTTCATTTTATCGTGATCAGATGTTAAAATCTGGGACACATCAGGGTTCACCTTTTGGAAGGGACATGTGGTCCAAAATGGGGATTGTCCCGATAAAACAGGGACGTCTGCTCACCCTATTGGCATTAGAGATAAAGGGAAGTGAAGTAGATGTATCCTAAATGTTTATTCACTTGAACCATCATTTTATATGATCTAGGGCTCGTCTAGGAAAAGGCTTTGGGGAAATGAATTGTAGTAAAAGCTAATCACAGTGAGACCACAGAGGGACTGTCATTACCTTGTCCAGTTTTCAGCTGTCATTTATGACAGTTGTACTTTAAGGGGCCCTGGTCAAGGTCGATGACCAGCGAACCTGACATGTAACAGCCATGCATACATAACACCACATGCATATTGCTTTAGGTTTATAGATTAAATTAATCAGGCTATGCATGCTTCCAAAAAAACAAAAAAAACTCCACCATCCCCGTTCTTTTTTTTTTATTTTTATAATGAAACTACTGTGTGGAGGGAACCCGTTCCCTCTGAATTAATTATTCCAAAACTCAGAAGTAAAGAGAATATGATCAGTAAAACACTGTCGGAAAAGAATGCATTTTAAAAGTTAATCTGGAAAATAATTTTTTAAAATAAATAAATAATTCTAACAAAAAAAAGATCAGTGAAAACAGCAAAGCTTTCCAAACCTTTTGTTTGAAGTAAGAATTCAATAAATTTAAATTTCTAAAAGGCATTTTTTTTTTACTCATTTCCATTTTACAATACATGTTCCTTATTTGTAACATTAATGGATCAAAAACATTCAGCACAAAGTCGTTCTGCCATTTTATCTGACCATTTGCCTTGGGGGAGTACATGGCTTCAAATGAAAATGACGGTTTATTCACACAAATGCAGATTTGAAGCATCATCTGTAGAATTTTAATTGGGAAGGCTGGTTAAATATCCCAAAACTAGTTTGCGTGTTTACTTTTGACCATTTGGGATCAATATGCTGTTGAAATGGTCTATACCAGAGGTCACGGATTACCGGACCACAGTCTGGATCCGGACCCACCTGCTGGCTAATTCTGACCCAACCTGATTTAAACCATTTATAAATTACTGCATGTTGTCCGACAGCATTGTCTAACTTCACTTGTGCCACTTCTCCTGTGAATATGGTAAAGCCTTCCATAGCATCCGGCACCAGGCTACAGGTGATCCAACTGATCCAATGAGCTGCTGTCAGTCTGGGTTGCTGCTGCTGCTACTTTTAGACACAGCAGGCAAACCTGTGGCAAGCCTGAAAGAAGGAGAAGAAGATGAGAAAAAGAGAGCAGAGAAAGTGTGGACTGCTGGAAGAACTGCAGAGAAAAGTGAAATGGTGCTCAAAGATGAACCTGAACATTTAGAGGATGTTTGGCTCAACCTGCTGCTGTGAAGCAGGATTCTCCTCCATGAACAGAATCAGATATAAATATGGATCCAGGCTCAGAATGAGCTCCATGATATGTGCTTTAGAATGACTTAGTCTCCATTCAAACCAGGTTTAAAGCCTTGCAGGGCAGCATAAAGCCCACTGCTCTCATTAAGACAGAAAAAAGAAAAAACAAACAGTCAGTTCATGTGTTTTATAAAATATGTGAATCAGGAAATTGTCTATCAAACAGAACAATTGTTGTTCTCTATTTAAAAAAAAAAACACTTTAGATTTAGAATTTTTATTTCTCTGGACCTTTACTGGTTGATGATTTTCTTTATTCGGAGCCAGCATATTTTTAATTGGTTTCCCCTGGTCTAGACCAACTAGCAGTTGATTTGAGGTAAGGATCTTATGTGCCCTGTCCCATAGTGTAGAGTTAAATATGTATTAAAAAGCTGGTAATTGTCCATTTTTTTTTTTTGCATCTTCTTGATTGTACATTGTCCTGTTCTTCAGAGTGGGCAGCTGCAATGTGTAGTAGGATAAATAATATTATTCCTTAAAAGACATAATACAGTTTGATGTAATGATATCTTTATATGTTGTTCTGCTCTGAACTGCAAAGGTCACAATTAATGTTTTTCAAAAAAGCAGAGAGAGTATTGCTTTTATTCAAACAGTGGTGTAACTTCTCTGGAAAGAGAGTATTCTCTTTATGTATCTATATGTTATCTACTGTATATGTTATATGTTCTTGCCATGGTTGCTGTCCACTTATAACTTAATATATAACTATTTCTGTTTTTGTTTCCCAGAAAAATGAGGGCAATACCAAAAGCAGACATAGATTAGAGCCCTTTAGAGAGGTTCAACTTTTTTTTTTACTTTATTTATGTGATCTATCTTGTAAATATTTATTAAACTTTCTTGCATTTTTAGTCATATTCTTGTTTTACCTAATCTGCTCTGATGATTCTGCCATTCCTTTGTTGTTTTGCATTAAGTTGTTAGCCTTGGAGCGTCTGAGTTCTGCATTAAAAATGGTTAATCCTCCAAGCCATCATGAGGGAACAGAAACATAATAAAACATCCAGGAGTTGATGCAAAAGATGCCGTCAGGGAGAACAAATAAAGGGGAATGATTTGGAAGCTTTGTATTGAAGTTTGTATGCTGCAGTAGATGAAGTGGATCCAGAGGCTCGGCTTTGATATAATATCTCAGCACTTCCACCTAGAAAAATGTAAGGTTTTACATGATCAACAAGGATGAAAAAAAAGAAATAAAAAATGATGAATACTTCTGGTTCCAAAGGGGAATAGTTCATAACCTTGTCTGCAGGTAAATCACCACATTGAGTCTGCAGTGCTGCATGTAAATCAATTCTGCTGGTTATATTTTCTTTGATGATGGAATTTCAGTGCAACACTTTTAATGTGTTTTAAATAAAATTACACCTCAAAGCTCAGTTGTTGTTGACGGGGCTGAAGGGGATAATGATGCAGTCAGATAGCTGAACTAATAATTACTGACATCACTTTTCCCTGAGATGAGGCTGTTTGGACATCTTACTGAGATGAGCTAAGAATATTAGATTAAAGTCCCACAAAAAACAGGATCATTAACTCTTCACTATGATCCATTTTCATTCCCCTCATAGTCCTGTTCCCTCTTTCTGGCCAATACAACACAGCCCCCCTAATACTGCCTTTATTTCTCCCCCCTCATCTTCCTCATTCTCATTTGGATCCATATCTATCAAAGCCATCCCTGCCATCCAGAGTCACTGACTTTGCTTGCTCAAGAATCAGTGACTTAAAGACTGCAATCAGCTGGAATTTCTTAGAAAACTTTTAACCAATCTGTATGATTTCCTATAATTAAATTGTTTTGTCATGACTTGTTGCTATTAAAATAATAAAACTGAATTAAATTCCTCTTATTACTTATTTTTTATGTCTTGTCGTCATCACCCCACATTAGGAACCCTCTATCTTGGGGGTAACCAATTAAAAATCAGTGAGGTCCGAATAAAGAAAATCACAAACCAGTTAAGGTCCAGAGACATTTCTAATTTGAATCTGTTACTTGAAAGAGAATTTAACACTGAAATAAAATGAGGTGTTTATGCATCCATGTTATACATAAAATTTTTAAATAAAAACATATTTAAAAAAATAACATTTTTTAAAAATCCAAAGAGTTTTTTTGAAGTAGAGAACAACAATCTTTCAGTTCGGTATATAGACGATTTCCTGATTCAAATTTTTGATAAAACACCTGAACTGACCGTTGTTATTTAATTTAAATTTTTTTATGGCTTAATGAGAGCAGTGGGCTCTATGCTGGCCTGCAAGACTTTAAACCTGGGTATGAAGGGGGACAAAGTCATTCTCAAGGAGGTTTCGCCAGACAGCATGTGGGGTGTTCAGGGGGATAGGCAGGAGCAGTTCCACGTACGGGCTGGTAGGAGATAGATTTTGCACTAGATTCTCTGTTAAATGGAGAGCCAATGGAGGATTTCAAGACTGGATTGATATGATTCTATTTGTGCCTCCTCTTCAGGAACGGGCAGTGCAGTTCTGAATATGAAGACGCTTTTGCCAAGGATCCCGACAATGAAGGCATTACTGTTATCAAACCTATTGGAAATAAAGGGATTGTGGTGCTCGAATGCCGCATAGAGTATGCGTAAGGGCATTGTGGAGTTGGGTTGCAATGACTATCTCCAAAACTTTCAACAGAAACGGCAGGTCTAAGATTTTACCAAGATTTTGGTGTCATACCTCAGCATTACTCCTCTTCATCTTACCGAATGTTGCCAATTTATTTTGCTGAACTGAAAGTAAACAAACAGCTTACAGAATGTGTTTTCTGAAGAGATGTTGGCAGCACTTTTAATTTTAGTATGCAGCACTTTGCCCCTCTCATTCCTATTTTTATCCCACTGTAAAAAAAAAAAAAAATTATCCCATGTATCCCTCTACATAACCCTTTTTCCCGCTTATCCCTTCCTATTATCCACCTTTATCTCACGGTCAAGTGGCAAATTATTATTTGGTTGGAAAATAAACTCTATCCAGTTAGGTACCCATGGTGTATGGGGTCTTTAAAGATGTTGGCTATACCTTTAACACTATACCTGCATGAGTCCTGAATGCTGGGAAGATCAGCCTTGATGATCCTCTCTGCAGTGCGGTGTTAACGAAAGCTGCAGTCATTACCTGTCCTGTTTTAAAGCGATGAGTCAAAACACATTTAGATGGCTGAACATAGGAAAGACCAAATAATGGCAGAGCAGAAGATGACCAGCATTTCCTTTGGAATGTTTTAAAAACTTGTGTTGGTCTGTGCCGTCTTATAAACTCTGTCTTTGTGAGGAATCAAATATCCTCAGGAAAGTTTGTCTATATGAAACGGAACTGATCAAAAGGACAGCCAGACCAGTGCATCCGCCACTCCACTTCCCTTTCCCATTAGAATCTAATTGGACCTATTTATTCAGGTCGTAATCCATTCAGGTCAACTCAGTTCAACTGGGTTTGAATAATTTTTCATTAGTATTGATCTTTTAATAACAAGGTTTACCTACAGTCTACGATGATGTGATTTCTGGAGATGCCATCACAGCAGCGTAGACTTCTGCTCTGTTTATGGCATTATTGGCATAAAGCAGGCGTGTTGCATAGGGTGTTGCAGAAGACAGAAGAAGCACCCTGGATATGAAAAGGAAAGCGAGAGAAACTGTTTGCTATTAAATGGAAGGCTCTAAAAACAAGCTAAATGTAAATATATATATATATATATATATATATATATATATATATATATATATATATATATATATATATATATATATATATATATATATATATATATATATATATATATATATATATATATATATACATATATATATATAGCTTGTTTTAGCAATGTTCCTCCAAAATGAGCCCAATGTTAAATACCAAAGTTGAAGATATTACTTATTTGAAAACACTGTGACTGGTGACACCAATCTGTGACCAATAGTCCTCTAATGTCGCATTTTTATTGCAATTTGGAATGGTTGTAACCACCGTTTTTTTTTTTTTTTTTACCATTTTTGGGAGTGCTGAATAGGCCTTCCAACCGTCCCGTATTTAGTCAACCGTATTTAGAAATAGAAGTACCTTTTCTGTTTTTAGTGGAAAAGGAACGCACTTTGTCCTGTATTACTGTTAGAGTAAAAAAATAGTCAGTAAAAAGCTAATGGGAAATGAAGAAAAAGGGCACGATAGGTACAATACTTACGGTAAACTTGTTCCCGGGCCCTTTTATTGTTTTATATTAGTTGTTACAGTTTGAAGTTAAGAAGGACAGACTTATGTTTGAGATACTTATTTTATTCAGCAAAGTTTGTTGTTTTGTATTAAAGTGAATTGCTGGATAACAATTTGTTACCCACGTGTCCATGTCATTCAGAAATATGCATGTTCTTCAATGCAGACTGGAATCAAATAGTTATAAAAAAAATTATTTCACACATAAAGGAGGGCTAAAAAAATCACCACGCCAGGAGGAGTACAGGCCATCGGGTCAGCTGGTATGCACATGAGGTGTCCCTTTTTTTTTTTTTTTTTCAGGAAGTTGGAAACCCCTGTGCTGAAGCACACTAAAATGGATAGAGCCCCTGCACACAGAGCACAGCTAGCATTGCCTACATTTATTGAGAATTGTATCTCCTTTTCTTAATTGGACATAGAACCCATCACAGTATAACCCCATAGAATATCGAGCAGGGTATTGGGGAGAGGAAGATTAGATGCTCCAGACCTGAATATGCAGAAGATTTAAATTTCACTATCAGAGCAACCCGGGCTCTTGTGACACCTGGGCAAAACCACAGACTGATCAACTCCTTTATATACTCCAATGCTGACCAAAGGGTCAGCAAGTATTGAGAACTGTAAATGTTCATAAATTTCATGGCCATATGGGTCCTTTCCATGATTTGGTCTCCTTAAATTTTGACTTTGGGGATTTCATTAGTTGTCAGTTATAATCATGGAAATTTCAGCAGAGAAACCTTTGAAATATCTGTCTGTGTGTAATGAATGGATGTTATGTCCAAGTTTCAATATCCGGTTGAATATTAAAGAAGTTAAAGACCACTTCTCTCTCCTTCTTGGCTGCCTATCCAATGCATAGCTTGAAGAAGAAGAACCACTGAACCTATTAAGAACTCCACTGCCAACCATTGACTCCATAAACTTGAAAAGCTCCGATAATTTCAAGGTTGAATTGGTAGCACTCTAGGCTTTGGATGCAAGGATACAAGTTTTTCCAAGTCAGGTTTGTCAAAGTTTTTCAACATCAACATGAGAGATTAACTTGTGGAAATGTCACAAATTAAGCTAAACCCTCGATAGAGATTATTGACATCGAGAAACCTTTGAGGGATAAGCAACTTTAAGGGTTCTATGGTGTAATGGTGAGCACTCTGGACTCTGAATCCAGTGATCTGAGTTCAAATCTCAGTAGAACCTAGTTGATGTCTTTAATTGTTGAGTGCTTCATACATTTGTTTCCTGTACCAAGACTCAGTAGAACCTAGTTACTAGAGTATAGCTTGTAGTACTGAAAGCAGCTTTGCTTATGTTTTGAGTACATGTGGATTGCTACTCTCCTGTCTTTGAGTCTAATGCCTTATAGTAGTATGTTTGGTGTCTTATGTTGAGGATAAGTAAAGTTCACTTAGGATTTCCTTAGAAGATTTTTTGGCATTCTCTTGTTGAAGTTTCACCTACGTTTTTTCCCCTTGACAGATTCATGGCTCTCTATGTTTCTCTAAATAGGTTCTGATTTCTAAAACAAACAGTAGTGGAGATTAAGAATTCTATACTAAAAGTTTACTGTGGTATGTGTGAAAAAATAGGTCCTTCATAACAAAACGCATGTGATAGATTCATAGTGATGAGGCCAATCTTTAGAAGTGGGCTTTGGTTGCAAGTTTTTCCAAGTTAGGTTTGTAAAAGTTTTTCAATATCAATTTGAGAGATTAACTTGCGGAAGTATCACAAAGCGAGCTAAACCCTGGATAGAGATGATTGAAATCCGGAAACGCTTGAGGTAAGAGCTTTTCCAAGGGTTCTATGGTGTAATGGTAAGCACTCTGGACTTTGAATCCAGTGATCTCAGTTCAAGTCTCAGTAGAACCTAGATGATGTCTTTATCGGTTGAGTACTTCATACATTTATTTGTTCTACCAGAGTCTGCAATTGGACTTAGCGCCTACACAGAGCCAAAGCTAGTATGGTCTGCATTTATGGACCATTGTATCTCCTTTTTTTTATTGGACATAGAACCCATCACAGTATAACCCCATAGAATGTCGAGCAGGGTATTGGGGAGAGGAAGATTAGATACTCCAGACCTGAATAAGCAGAAGATTTAAATATCACTATCAGAGCAACCCGAGCTCTTGTGACACCTGGGCAAAACGACAGACTGATCAACTCCTTCCTATACTCCAATGCTGACCAAGGGTTCAGTAAGTATTGAGAACTGTAAATGTTCATAAATTTCATGGTCATATGGATCCTTTCCGTGATTTGATCTACTTAAAATTTGACTTTGGGGATTTCATTAGTTGTCAGTTATAATCATGGAAATTTCAGCAGAGAAACCTTTGAAATATCTGTCTGTGTGTAATGAATGGATGTTATGTCCAAGTTTCAATATCCGGTTGAATATTAAAGAAGTTAAAGACCACTTCTCTCTCCTTGGCTGCCTATCCAATGCATAGCTTGAAGAAGAAGAACCACTAAATCTATTAAAAACTGCACTGCCAACCATTGACTCCATAAACTTGTAAAGCTCCGATAATTTCAAGGTTGAATTGGTAGCACTCTAGGCTTTGGCTGCAAGGATGCAAGTTTTTCCAAGTCAGGTTTGTCAAAGTTTTTCAACATCAACATGAGAGATTAACTTGTGGAAATGTCACAAATCAAGCTAAACCCTCGATAGAGATTATTGACATCGAGAAACCTTTGAGGGATAAGCAATTTTAAGGGTTCTATGGTGTAATGGTTAGCACTCTGGACTCTGAATCCAGTGATCTGAGTTCAAGTCTCAGTAGAACCTAGTTACTAGAATATAGGCCATAGTACTTAAAGCAGCTTTGCTTATGTTTTGAGTACATGTGGATTGCTATTCTCGTGTCTTCGAGTCTAATGCCTTATAGTAGTATGTTTGGTGTCTTATGTGGAGGATAAGTAAAGTTCACTTAGGATTTCCTTAGAAGATTTTTTGGCATTTTCTTGTTGAAGTTTCACCTACGCTTTTGCCCCTTGACAGATTCATAGAGTCATTTACTGGCTCTCTATGTTTCTCTAAATAGGTTCTGATTTCTAAAACAAACACTAGTAGAGATTAAGAATTCTATACTAAAAGTTTACTGTGGTATGTGTGAAAAAATAGGTCCTTCATAACAAAACGCAGGTGATAGATTAAAAGGGATGAGGCCAAACTTTAGAAGTGTGCTTTTTGTTGCAAGTTTTTCCAAGTTAGGTTTGTAAAAGTTTTTCAATATCAACATGAGAGATTAACTTGCGGAAGTATCACAAAGTGAGCTAAACCCTGGATAGAGATGATTGAAATTCAGAAACGCTTGAGGGAAGAGCTTTTCTAAGGGTTCTATGGTGTGATGGTTAGCACTCTGGACTCTGAATCCAGTGATCTGAGTTCAAGTCTCAGTAGAACCTAGTTACTATAATATAGTACTTAAAGCAGCTTTGCTCTTGTTTTGAGTACATGTGGATTGCTACGCTCCTTTAGTTGAGTCTAATGCCTTATAGTAGTATGTTTGTATCTTATGTGGAGAATAAGTAAAGCTATCTTAGGCTTTCCTTAGAACATTTTTTGGCATTCTCTTGTTGAAGTTTCAACTACGTTTTTGCCCCTTGACAGATTCATAGAGTCATTTACTGGCTCTCTATGTTTCTCTAAACAGGTTCTGATTATTCATTCTCTTTCTGTCCCGCTCTGAGCTGCCAAGGGCCCAGCAGATGACAGAGTAGAGGAGGGCTGAGGCCACCCCAGAGTCATAAAAGATTTTAAGTAGGGGCCTGCTGACTCCAACGGCCCTCAGCCTCCTCAGGAGGTGGAGGCGGCCCTGGCCCTTTTTATACAGAGAGTCAGTGTTGTGAGTCCAGTCCAGTTTATTGTTGACGTGAACACACAGGTATTTGAAACTCTCCACAGTTTCTATGTCCTGTCCCCAGATGTTCACGGGGGGGTGGGGGGGTGGTCTTCTCCTGAAGTCGCTCACCATCTCCTTGGTCTTGCTGGTGTTCAGAGACTGATGGTTTCTCTCACACCAGTCCACAAAGTCCATGATGACCGACCGGTATTCCAGCTCGTTCCCCTCAGACACACAGCCAACAATGGCCGAGTCATCAGAGAACTTCTGGTGGTGGCAGCTGTCCGTGTTGTAGGTGAAGTCCGAGGTGTAGAGGGTGAAAAGAAAAGGAGACAGGACGGTGCCCTGGGTGGCCCGGTGCTGCAGAGTGCCACCTCTGACTGGCAGCCATGCAGCCGCACGTACTGAGGATTGTCAGTTAGGTAGTCGATGGGCCAGCCAGCTAGGTGCTTGTCCACCCCAGCGTCCTCCAGCTTCCCCCTCAGCAGCACCAGTCTGATGGGGTTGAAAGCGCTGGAGAAGTCAAAGAACATGACTCTCACAGCGCTCCCAGTGGTCACCAGGTGGGTGTGCGCCCGCTGCAGCAGGTAGATGATGGCGTCATCTACTCCGATGTTGGGCTGGTAGGCGAACTGCAGCGGGTCCATGGTCACAAATCAAGCTAAACCCTTGATAGAGATTATTGACATCGAGAAACCTTTGAGGGATAAGCAATTTTAAGGGTTCTATGGTGTAATGGTGAGCACTCTGGACTTTGAACCCAGTGATCTGAGTTCAAGTCTCAGTAGAACCTAGTCACTAGAATATAGCTCATAGTACTGAAAGCAGCTTTGCTTATGTTTTGAGTACATGTGGATTGCTACTCTCCTGTCTTTGAGTCTCATTCCTTATAGTAGTATGTTTGGTGTCTTATGTTGAGGATAAGTAAAGTTCACTTAGGATTTCCTTAGAAGATTTTTTTGGCATTCTCTTGTTGAAGTTTCACCTACGTTTTTTCCCCTTGACAGATTCATGGCTCTCTATGTTTCTCTAAGTAGGTTCTGATTTCTAAAACAAACAGTAGTAGAGATTAAGAATTCTATACTAAAAGTTTACTGTGGTATGTGTGAAAAAATAGGTCCTTCATAACAAAACGCAGGTGATAGATTAAAAGCTATGAGGCCAATCTTTAGAAGTGGGCTTTGGTTGCAAGTTTTTCCAAGTTAGGTTTGTAAAAGTTTTGCAATATCAACATGAGAGATTAACTTGTAGAAATGTCACAAATCAAGCTAAACCCTCGATAGAGATTATTGAGATCGAGAAACTTTTGAGGGATAAGCAATTTTAAGGGTTCTATGGTGTAATGGTTAGCACTCTGGACTTTGAATCCAGTGATCTGAGTTCAAGTCTCAGTAGAACCTAGTTGATGTCTTTATCTGTTGAGTACTTCATACATTTATTTGCTCTACCAGAGCCTGCAATTGGACTTAGTGCCTACACAGAGCCAAAGATAGTATTGTCTGCATTTATGGACCATTGTATCTCCATTTTTTTATTGGTCATAGAACCCATCACAGTATAACCCCATAGAATATCGAGGAGGGTATCGGGGAGAGGAAGATTAGATACTCCAGACCTAAATATGCAGAAGATCTAAATTTCACTATCAGAGCAACCCGGGCTCTTGTGACACCTGGGCAAAACCAGACTTATCAACTCTGATCAACTCAGAGAGAAGGATGCTCTCTGCCTGTGACCGTTTTTTATATAATCATTATTATTTTCAAAATCACAATTAAAAATCAATATTTCAATTTATCAAATTATAATTTTGCATGGTTTTATTAATTTTTTCATTTTCTTATTCAAATTACCATTGTAAATTTATCCTTTTCTTTATGGTGTGTAGTGTGTCTGAACTTTCACGCACAACTGTATATTTTCACCTTGTCCATTTCAGGACAAGGTTTACAGGTTTACAAGTGGAATGAGAGGCGCAAAATGTGAGGTCAGGAAAAGCCAGGTATGTTTCGGTACAGCTCATCAAAGAAGACAAAAACACAAAAAGACAAAACAAAAAAGTATGATTGAAAATTTATGTATAAAACATTAAAATGTATCTTGCCTGTCCAGACAGCACTTGGGAGCTCAGCACCCCTGAACCTCTTATCCTAGATTCACCCCTGGTTGGAACTAAAAGCATGCAGGTATTCAGGCCCTTGTCCTCGTTATGGGGGTAAATCAGACCAACGATTGGTGTTAAATGCAAACTTTGAGTTCTACAGAGGTTCATGTACAGGGCATCGTGGTTTAGGAAAAGAAACGACCCCTTTCGGATGCCATTGCTAAGGATTCTGATGCATGAGAAAAGCTGCTTAGCATGACCTGCCACTTTATACTTCCAGTGACCAATATGACAAAGCGATGGTGCAAAAGCTTCATTTAACACGCTGGCTTCCCAATTACACCCAAGAGCATGTAAACAGAGACAGGAAAATGGCTGACTTGTTACAATTTGGATAATTTTACTTAGGGGTGCATTTAATTGTTGTCAGCAGTGTAGAAAATGGGTGTATGTTGAGGTAGGTGGAGGTGGACACCACATTAAAATATTAAGATTATATGAAAGTATCAGAATTTCAGGGTTGTCCTATTAAAAGATATAATAAAATACTTGTAGAAATTTGGAGGGTGTACACACTGGGACACCGTTCAGTGAAAGCACCCCCTGAGCAGCTGATTAAGACTCGTCAGGCAAAGCTGCAACTTCTTATGCATATTTACCCTTTTTCTCGTTTTCATAGCTTAAATTAAAAGTGTGAAAAAAGATTGTGCAGCTCTTCCTCGCAAGAGGAAAGTAGTGAAAATCCCTTAAAGCCATTGTACGCCCATGGCAGGCTCGGAGGTAGAAAGTGCATTTTGGAGTCTGTTTTTGCTCTGCAGCTGTAATTTTTCTGTTTTTAATGTAGCTGCTCAGGGACCTAACCACAGCTGTCACACCGCTGAAACTGTAATCCTCTGTATATGTGCCGGCCTGCGCTCCACTGGGTTTCTGAAGGTGTAACTTAGCCCTGCATTGCTGCCACCGCTGAAACCTTTTTAAGCTGTCAGCTTCAATATCTGCTTTTTGCAGCAGCTAAGAGGTGCGGGCAAACTTGTGTGTTTACCAGCCCTAGTCGTTATAACAGCAGTATAAGGGAGCTGAAATTTCCTATGACCTTCCTGACCTGAAACTCATTTTCTTAAACTAGTGCACACACACAAAAACACAAGCGCATCTCTCAGCAGCATGACAGCTGTGGTCACGACCTCAGATGCAGAGTTGTTTCCTCAGAGCAACCAAAGTGCTGCAGTTTCATAAAAAAGAGAGGAATGTCAAAGCGCAGCACTCGAAATTCAAATGCTTTGACCCGAAGCTCATATCAGAAGCAGACTGACAGTGTTTTTCTTTTTGTTACTAAATATAAGACTGACTCGGAGCTTCAGTCCACCTCAACAGCTGGGTCCATCTTTGCTTTGTGAATGTCTGGGCCCTGTATCAGATGAGATAAAGGTTGTGAACAAAGGAAATGCAAGTTTTAACATTTATCTGCAAACCATTTTTGCAAAAAGTATCCCTGATATTTAAGTTGGATGAATAAGTATCGTCCGGAGTTCATTTACATATGGATCTTTATTCATGTCCCAAAAAGCTATTCGTTTTATAAAAACAAAGCAACAATTAACTAGAGGGCATGGCACTGAATAAAACAGCTGCTAACCTTCAGTGGAGGTTAAAACCCAGAAACTGTCCTTAAGATGCAAATATGGGGCTGACAGGAACACAGAGGTGAACAATAAACTAAACAGTTTATTTCTCATTAAAATCATAACTTCAATGTAGAAACAAAACAGAGTTAGAGCTTCTGAAAATGAATTTTGACAGAATGTTATCGGTAAGAAGCTGATTATGAAACTACACTAATCCCATTTATCAGCCATATTACCTTTTTCTACCCATATCCATAAACCCTGTAACCTTTCCACCATTCAGCTTTACGTTGTTCTTTCTTATAAATCATTCTTTTGGTGGACTATTGCATGTCCTTCAATCATATTCACTCTGCACATCCTATATTTAAACTTTTTCCAAAATACTTAGTCCTACAAATACTTTGTTTCCCTCAGTATAACCCCATTTTCCTTTCAAACATACATTGTATCCGTCGTTATTTTCTAAGTATCCTTCTTCTCCCCCTTTTTTTCCTACTCATTCGTCTTTAAAATCATCACCATCAGTTGTTAAGACCCCATCTTTTCTCCAGAAGGTTGACGAGTGATTAACATGAACAACTTCCTGTTCAGCAATGAGGGAAATATTTTAGAGCTAGAACCAGAACAAAGATTCCTGCTCCTTTGAAGGAGATTGGACCCAAAAATCCCTGCTGTGCTTTAAAGCGAGGCCCAACAGGATCCTTACGGTTCCCTTCGACCAGCTCTTCCCACCAGTGGGGTCACATTTCCTCTCCTGTTCCAACCTTTCATTCCCCAGAGACCAGAAACTTTGACTCTACAATTGCATCGGCAAATTTTTTACATTGAGCTGTCCTGCATCGAACGCTGCTAGAATCTCTACAGAAAGAGTAGTTTTTTTTTTTTTTTTTTGTGGGGGAGATAATTTTAAGAAGTCAAATTCAATTTGTGAAAACTGAACGCAGAGCCTTTCCCTAACTTATACTAGGAATGAATGGGTGTCAGGAATGAAATATGAATACCCAACACAGCCTGCGTGTTTCTCTTGCATGAAGCTGGTTTGCTACGAAGGAAGAAGCGAGACGACAGCTGGAAGATCCAGAGGAGCAGCCCAATCGATCACATCTGGGGAGAAAACATTCATCTCTGCCAATATTGCCCTGGTCCAGAGTGTGGTGCTCATCATCAGATTTGTTTATTTTGGTAAATCTTTCTCGCTCTTCTCCTTTAAGTGAACCCCTCTCTCCTGTCACTTGCAAACTTGGTGTTGGTGTGAACTGATGGAGCATCCAGGATTGTAAGTGCGAGCAGTCTGCATGGTTCTGCTTCAAAGTCCCTGTTGAGTTAATGGGTGTGTCATGACGGATCTTAGCCAGCCCCCTGTGGTGATCCCAGGCTCCCAGTGACTGAATCCTTTGCTTTTATGGATATGTGTGTTTAGCTGGCTCCATTCCTCTGGGTTAAACCTCGATACTCGTCTGTAAAACTGCTTTATCTAACCTTTTTTCTCTTTTTATTTTATTTCAATATTTTTGTTTGTTTCTTTCATGATGTGGTCATAATTCCTCTGATGAGATCAAAGATGAGACGTACTGAATAATTAAAGCAGCCGACCTATACACCTCTGACCGATCCTTGTTTTTTTTCCTGTCTCATCATTTGCAGTTTTAGCTCTTCAGTTTTTATCCTTGCTCTAACTTTCAGGAATCGACAGATACCTTTATTGATTCCTGAACTTCATTGCCTTTATGCCCTCAGGTCCTTGAGTCTGAGCTTCCAGTTTCTTTCCCCTGAGCTTTAAAGTCAAAAGTGACAGAGTCTCAGGTCATGGCTTCCAAACTTATTTGTAATGGCTCCTGCAGACTGTGAGTGGCAGGTTGATCCTGCAGGATTTATCAAAATTGTTTTTAAGGTCTTATCTAGTGTCGAGTGAGATAATTTGTGAAATTTAATAGCTCCAAGTTTTCTGCGAAACTTGTGAACACTTTTGGTACAAAAACTAAGGCATAGCTAAATTCTGGCTTTTATGTTTTTCCAGACCTGCTGCACTGAGATCCAAATCTCATAGAAATAACTCTGATTAGATGTCTGATGTTATCAGTTCGTCCCACTGAGGCATAAATTTGTTTCCGAATGACTTTATAAGGCACTATCACAGTTAGAGTTTACAGTTGCTGAGATAATCGACTGTTTGGACAGACAAGCCATGTTTGTGAAAAGCCCAAATCATTATTCTTCCACCACCTTACCTGACAGTTGGTCTGAAATGGTTGCTGGTGTGCTGTGTGATTTTCTCCAAACATGGTGCATTATAGGAAGTGATGAGCCTTTGACACAATTTTTTGCTTATGTCTAATGACAGAGTGGGAGAGTAACACCTCTGAATTGATCCTGGTCTCAATGAGGGATATTTTTTAAAAATTTAGCAGTAAAAATACAAAAAAATTTTAAAATCAAAAAGCTGGTATTTGTTTCAGGCGTCTTTTATTGCAATGATTTATCAGCCAGAGCAATGTGATTGTGAAAGAATAATGTATTTTATTAATGTATTTACCTCAATGTCTCCTTGCTGCTTTCTCTCCATTTCTGTGGCGACAACCATCCAACACCGAACCCTCACTATTTTGGTCTCATCTGTCCAAAGATATTTTTTACCCCTCTGTTCCACTAGATCATGAAGGGGTGCATCGACTCCACGTCAATGCCAAGTAAAGCCTATCGTTAATTGGATCTAGTTGAGTTCACTAATAAAATACTTCATGTGCAGACTTTGGATCGCAGTACATTTTGCGTTATATAAAAAATTGTTTCCAAAGTTAATTAACAGCCATTATTAATATGAGTTAAAAAAAAAAAAAAAAAAAAAGCAGTACTTTCCTTTCCTGGCGTGATCACCTGCTATGTCTGGCATATTGGTCAGAAAGCTAGGTGAATGGGCTATGTCTCAGGAACGTTAATCTCAGACATACTGCCTTTTTAAGAGTCTCTTTCAATAAAATGTATGCTTTGAGAGTTTTTGTAAATCAACTTTGGGGAACCTAAAGCCCTGAACTTTAGTGGGACTACGCAGGGATTCATTCTGAATCCGATATGAATCTGATCTTTTTAAATGTGACCTGTGTCTGAACGGCCAGGTCACATCCATCTAACCTGAACACCATTAATACCAGACAAAGGTCATGATTCTGCATCTTGCTACGCAAAAGCAGCAAGAAAAACAATAACCATGGCGGACGACGATGTGGAGAATAGTTTTTATTTTGAAAAGATTGTGTTTTTAAGGTTGGGAAAGATTGCTAGATACGCTTTGGTAAAACAAGCTATGTTTACATCCGTAAACACAGCACACGCTGGCTTGTGATATCATTACTCTACTGCACATGTGGGACACTTGCATTGTATGAATGCAGTACATGCAGGAGATCACATACAAGTCGCATATATTTGGAAATGTGAATGGCAATACAAAAAAAGTCGGATTTCACAAAAAATCGGAATTGAGCATCAAGGCCTGCAGTGTGACATAGCCTTTGTGTGTCAGGATTTGGTTGTAGTTTGAGGACCAAAATGCAGAGGCAGGGAGGCAGAGGTGAGTTTCTTGTTTGTTTTAATGAAAGGTTAACAGAACACAGAGTCAGGAAATCCAAAAATCCAAAAATCTAACATGAAAACAAAGTAAAACAAACTAGAAACCAAGGAGGCATCTGGGGGGAAACAATCACGAGAAGGAGGACTCAGAGAGACGGAGTGGGAGGAAGTTAGACGAGGAACCAGCACTGAGGGACTGAACAGAGAGTGTATTTATGGGAGACTGAAACAAAGAGAGGACTAACGAGCAGATTGGAAGCAGGTATGAACAGAGCAGAAAAGGAAAGGAGCTTGGAAAAAGGAGAACACAAGAGGGCAGCAGAGGTCAACAAATAAAAACCTGAAAACTGAAAATACCCAGAAAACACAACAAAATAAGAATTGAACCACTAAAACTAGAAAACATGGAACAAAGTTAAACAGAATACAAAAAAGAAAACATAACAGAACCAAGACTGTGACATAATGATCCTCTTTGGACCTCAAAAAGCAAAAGAATGAGGGAAAGTAGAGAAAAGCGCAGGTTATAACTGTCTCCTCTTTTTAAAAGAAAAAAAAAACTTCAAACTTCACAGATCGCTCTCTGAGAACTTCCTCTCTTAGTCTCATTCAGCACATATATAAATTGTCCTACTGCCTCTTTTGCTTTATTTATAAATTTTCATAATCTGTTCCAGTCAATGTGGGACATAGTTTATATTTTTCAATTTGTGTGGTATTGAGACAAAAGTGAAGAAAAAAACCTGAACAGATCAGGATCTGTTATCCAAAATGCTGTGAGAGGCCTTCAATTTGACCTTGAGGTCATCTTTGGTCTAATTGGAGCCCTCTAATTAGTGGGAACATTGGTTGCTGCCTCTAAGGCAGGCATCCCCAACCTCGGTCCTCGAGGCCCGCTCTCCTGCAGGTTTTAGAGGTCTCCTTTCTCCAGCACAGCTGATTTTAATTGAAAGCTGATTAACAGGCTTTTGGTCTACTGCAATCATTATAAACAGCTGTGCTAAAGCAGGGAAACCTCTAAAACCTGCAGGACAGGGGGCCTCGAGGACAGAGGTTGGGGATGCCTTCTCTAAGGTTTCCCACTTGTCTCTTCTCTGTTATCATTGCTAATGTATTTTTATCTTGATGTTTTTATGCTAGATACTTCTGTAAAAATCAGCTCAAACTCCCATCATTCCTTTATCTTTAAATTGAGAGTGAAATATACTGTTTTATATTTGAGGTAAATAAGACTATTTTATCTCTTGAAGCAGGATTTAAAGAGGCTGGAGTCATTTTTAGAATTTGTGTACACCTTCCTCAGTCGGGTCCATTAAAATCCAAAATGTGCGCTACCCTGCTGCACTAGAAAACACATTTGCCTTATTAGCATATGCATTTGTTTTGTAGTGGATGTGGACTTAATCCCAAACACAACCTCCTGCTGCCAGATACTCTCTGAAGCAACAGGATTATTTCATCAGCGGAAAGAATTTCTCTCAAAATGCAAAACTTCACTGAATTACTGAAGCATTTAGAAAATGAATCATATGTTTGAAAACATGAAGCTGTTGTAATGAATTTAAATAAGATTAAGGCTTAGTATAAATATATATTCAGAATTAACTTCTTTTAAAGTAGCACAAACTTTAAAACACAAAGTTTTGTAATTAATTCAGAAAAGCTTTTTGAAATGTTTCAACTGGTGCAACTTCTAAACGTCTATCATACCAAAATGGTATTAAAATAAACTTGAGGAAATATTTCAACGGCAATATAAAGTTTAGACATTATGCAGATGTGTTGTTAACTTGAAATACATGCCCTGTTGGGAAGGACAGTCCAATAAGATAAGATATAGCACCATAACTCCAAACGAGAGAAAGCCTTCCTCTGCCTTCTCTGTGCCATTAATGCAGCAGTGCAGATGATAAACATACAGAGAGTGATTGCATATTCAAACATCCAAACCTGCACAGTGCAGCCAACACCTCTGCAGCCTTTCTGCTTTAACATTCCTTTAACGGAGAACAGGGAACTAATCAGGGGATTATGAGAAGTCAGGCTGATGGAAAGAGAATGAATGATTCATATTTCTTGTTTTATTAACCTAATTCTAATTGTTTTTGGTTAATGTTAAATATTGGGTTTGAAACAACCACAGCACTTTGGTCATGGCAAATAGAATGGATCAGTGATCTGTTTATGAAAGAAATCCTCTGTGGATGTTAAATCAACAAGTAGAGTAATTAATTAAAAGCCACAAAAAAAAGGCTGCAGCTTTACTCCCTGTTGTGTCGGATTAAATCAGGCCAACCTGACACTACAGTCAATGGATTGGGAATAAAAGGACAATTTGATAACCTTATTAACGTAAAATAAAACATATTACAATTTGAGAATATCTAGTATTCAAGTACTTTCACAATTTTCTAGTAGATGTTGAAATGAAGCCGTGTTTAAAAACAGAAGGTATATTTAGACATTTCAAAATACTAATACTACCACTCTACAATATAACTGTATTTGAATAAAGATAATTTTAGAAATTAGTAAGCATTGATTGTAAGCAGCAGTGTGACTCTTTATACGTTTAGCATAAACACGACCATGAAATTGGTTTATCTGGTTCTGCTTCTTCTCTAATCTTCTTAAATAAAATTCTGTCAAGCAAAGTGAAACTGGGACTAAGATGAGAAAATAATGGAAAATATTTATATTACTCTTCGAGGATACTGTTGACCTTGTTTGTGGTCTTAGAATGCAACAACTTACAAATTAGAATAAATTTGTTGCAGTTAAAATGTTGTTCTCTTTTTGAATGTTTATCTTAAACACTAAGACACTAAGCTGCATGAAATTGTACAAAATCATATTTTGTTTGGATTAGGGAAAGCACAGCTGCTTTAGAACCTTAAGTTTCTCTGCAAAAAAACAAAAAACTTGTGCTGGTTATCATTAAAACTAGAATATGATAAGGAAATCGGGTGAAAATTGTGTTAGACTGTTGCTTACTGTAAAGTACTGGAACTAGACCCAGAATACAAACTAGCACAGGTCTATTGAAACAAGCTTTATTTAAAAAGCACACAAGAGCAGTGATGGGAGTAACGGCGTTGAAAGTAACGGCGTTACTAACGGCGCTACCTTTTTTTAGTAACGAGTAATCAAAATGATTACTCTTACTGTAACTATAACGCTGTTACAATTGCCAACACCCCGTTACTGCACGTTACTCAGGTCGCACAATTAACCTTTTTTCATGATAGGACTCATGCGCGCGCTTGCCATAAGGGGAGCATGGAGAGTGAGGAGGACTCCAGTGGGAAAACAGCGTTTTCCAGATGGAAATACCGGTGTTACTTCGAGCTGCGTTTCCCCATCAGATACGGTTTCCCCTGCATCTCCGCACAGCGCGGCGGCACGATTCACAGCGCAAGCGACAGGAAACGCGCATGCTCGCTAAAGGCGCGTAATAGCCGCCCTGTGCTCGCGCCACAGGAGAACTATGGAGAGCGTGAACGATCATTAGCCTATATGGAGAAAGAGAGAACAATGGATGGATGGATGGATGGATGGAATAGATAGATATAGCTACATGTTGTAGTATCTATAACAACCCAAACACAGGATTTCAGAATTAGACATCCCCAGTTATTAATTTCATACACTCGCAAAAGTAACGCAATAATTACTTTTACTAGTAACTAGTTACTTTTATTGTGGAGTAACTCAGTTACTAACTCAGTTACTTCTTGGGAGAAGTAACTAGTAACTATAACTAATTACTTTTTCAAAGTATCGTGCCCAACACTGCACAAGAGTGGGGAGTCAGGGCGCACTGCTCGCTCCTAAACAGAAAATCCCCTGCAGCAGAGACAACAGGTTAGTGATCAGCTGATGGTAACGGGCTAGAGTGAGAGAAGCTGGATCACTAACCTGATTGGACTTCTGAGCCAGCTTAGATGTCAGCGAGCTGGTCCGGTAATGGGATCCGACTAGGACCGGGCTTTGGGGAGGAAACTGTTGGGTGGCCAACAGGCATGCAGATACTCCATTCAGGGTTTTCTAGTACCATTTTCCAGAGGGATCTGGGTCTGTACACTGAGAATCAGATACTCCTTTCAGGGAGTGTCAAGACTGTCACACTTACAGCTGTTTCTGTTCCTTTTGAAGGTTCAAGACGAAAGAAAAAGTGATATTTTGACCCTAATATTTGGGCCATATTTCACAAAACCAAGATAAAAGACTAAGTCAGAATTTTCAGGCTGTATAAAGTTGGAACTCTGTTTCACAAAATAAGCATTATTTTGTGGAACACATTAACCCCTTTTCCACTGAAAGCCCTGGGCTTTAAACCCCCAGGCTTTATATTACCCAGCTAATAGGAATCCCACTAATTTGTCATGTTCCTTTTCCGCTTCTTTGAAAGGCCCCTGGACAATCATGCAAACTAATTTAGCTAAGTGGTTGGCCAAAACATAAACACCTTTACCCTCCCTTTTGGAGCACATGAAGGCTAATTTATTAGTTGATTTGCTTTTGTTTGCATTCTTCTTGAAAGTGTGATCAAACTCCTGGTCTCTTGAGAAAACTGCCAACCTGAATCTGGCTTGATGCAGCAGCACTTATGGAACCTGGCTTTGGTGTTTGTTAAACCAATGAAACCAGCATAAACTGCTCATGCTAGTGGAATCTGTCTTTATTTCTGATCTTAGGATTTCTAAAATTAGCTTTTTTCTGCATTAGCATGCTAGCATTTTTATAACAAACCAAATTTTGGGAAGTTTAACTTCTTGCTTTAAAAAAAAAAATGTTTAACTCCATTAGACATTGATTCATTTTGTTCTTATGCTGTGCATGGATATACAATAAAGGCAGACAATTAATTTTTTCTGGAAAAAGTACAAACTTATGTTTTTCCTTTGTTGATGTTCATGAAAACAAAATGTAAACAACTCAACCTAGTTTAATACATCTGCATTAATTTTATAACTGACGAAACTTTGCAATATTTGTAATGACTCAGCAGGTAACAAAGCCGTTGGCTGTCCAAGATGTCTTTAAATTTGAGGAATATCAATGTTGGCATGACAGAAGTTAATAAAAAAATGTATAGCTACAAATAAGCACAATAAACATGTTCATAATTCGAAGCAGTTTTACTACTTTGGTGGAACTCAACCTAAATGAAACACTTTAGCCACAGTACACATTGCCTGGCTAAAGAAATCACAAAGGTGACACTTTGTAATATTTTGTTGGGTCACTTTTAGCTTTGATCATGACCAATATATGCTGGCATTGTTTCAGCCCAAGAACACAACAACATTGAAAGCCAGAGCTGGGGCTTGAACCACCAACCCTCCGGTTGTAGGGCAAACTCCTTCATCCAACACCACTGTCTATGGTAACTGAGTCTATGGAACCCTGTTTGCTGGTGTGTTGTTGGAGTTCATGTGCAACCCTCAGGAGAATTAATTGTACTCACAGTACCTTTGGGAAATGGAGAAAACACGGAGTCAGAGTCCATTAGAACCCTTGGTACCACAGCCAGCAGAAGAAGGAAGAAACTTGCTGTATTTGCAAAAGAGGGAAGAAGAAAAAAACAAAAAAACAAAGGAAGGAAAACAAACCCTGGTGGCAACAAGTCCTGAGCAGCTTTAGAAGTGGTAATGTCCGAAGCACACCAAGTCAAAATATAAAAAATCTAATAAAAACACTTGTACAACCATGTGCATAATTTTAGCATCCACAATACCTATACTCACTCAGAAACTTGTAAATAAATCCTCGCTTTCCTACATGGAGCCTGCCACTCTGCACCTGAGTATTATCCCACTGTTCCTGTGAAATTGCATGTAGGTGAGGTAACTTCTTTACACATGCTTGTAGTAATAGCTAACTTAGCAACAGCAACTAACAAATTACTGCTAACTCGGCCACAATACTCACTGAAATACACTATATTGCCAAAAGTATTTGCTCACCCATCCAAATTATTGGAATCAGGTGTTCCAATCACTTCCATGGCCACAGGTGTATAAATTCAAGCACCTAGGCATGCAGACTGTTTTTACAAACATTTGTGAAAGAATGGGTCGCTCTCAGGAGCTCAGTGAATTCCAGCGTGGAACTGTGATAGGATGCCACCTGTGCAACAAATCCAGTCGTGAAATTTCCTCGCTCCTAAATATTCCACAGTCAACTGTCAGCTGTATTATAAGAAAATGGAAGTGTTTGGGAACGACAGCAACTCAGCCACGAAGTGGTAGGCCACGTAAACTGACGGAGCGGGGTCAGCGGATGCTGAAGCGCATAGTGCGAAGAGGTCGCCAACTTTCTGCAGAGTCAATCACTACAGACCTCCAAACTTCATGTGGCCTTCAGATTAGCTCAAGAACAGTGCGCAGAGAGCTTCATGGAATGGGTTTCCATGGTCGAGCAGCTGCATCCAAGCCATACATAACCAAGTGCAATGCAAAGCGTCGGATGCGGTGGTGTAAAGCACGCCGCCACTGGACTCTAGAGCAGTGGAGACGCGTTCTCTGGAGTGACGAATCGCGCTTCTCCATCTGGCAATCTGATGGACGGGTCTGGGTTTGGCGGTTGCCAGGAGAACGGTACTTGTCTGACTGCATTGTGCCAAGTGTAAAGTTTGGTGGAGGGGGGATTATGGTGTGGGGTTGTTTTTCAGGAGCTGGGCTTGGCCCCTTAGTTCCAGTGAAAGGAACTCTGAATGCTTCAGCATACCAAGACATTTTGGACAATTCCATGCTCCCAACTTTGTGGGAACAGTTTGGAGCTGGCCCCTTCCTCTTCCAACATGACTGTGCACCAGTGCACAAAGCAAGGTCCATAAAGACATGGATGACAGAGTCTGGTGTGGATGAACTTGACTGGCCTGCACAGAGTCCTGACCTCAACCCGATAGAACACCTTTGGGATGAATTAGAGCGGAGACTGAGAGCCAGGCCTTCTCGTCCAACATCAGTGTGCGACCTCACAAATGCGCTTCTGGAAGAATGGTCAAAAATTCCCATAAACACACTCCTAAACCTTGTGGACAGCCTTCCCAGAAGAGTTGAAGCTGTTCTAGCTGCAAAGGGTGGACCGACGTCATATTGAACCCTATGGATTAGGAACGGGATGTCACTTAAGCTCATATGTGAGTCAAGGCAGGTGAGCAAATACTTTTGGCAATATAGTGTACCTTCTAGGCTGTCTCATGCTCTGCTGGTAAGGGTCCCGCAAAGTGGCAATCCCACTATGTTGGATTTCTTCTAAAAACACTGTTTTCTTTTTGTTTGTTTATTTCACAGAAGAAACTAAAGACAGCTTGTTAGCCTCTCTTGCTGTCCTCCTGTATCTCTTTTTGCTGTCAGGCAGAGGCTTGCTGAAGATGCTAGAAGTGAGTTTCTAAGGGAAGTAATTTCAATACATTTTACAGAATAGTTGATCCAATGAGTACTTTTAAAGATTGCATGGATAATAAAATGAATTCAGCACATCTTATGTTTAATAAGTTGTTCTCCACTTGCTGCGATATGGTAGGCAAAGTTAAACTGGAATAAAGGCAGCAAGTTATGATTAAATTCTGCAGAATAAACTGTGTTTGAGATAGGTGGACAATGTGGCATAAAATCCCATTTAGGAGTTTGGATGAGAAGGCCAGAGCTCTGTCAGTGAACACACACACATACACGAGTAATTTAATCATCGCTACAACTGAAACTTCAACAGGCTCTCTTCAGGTTGAGTGAAGGTTTTAGAGGACCCAAAGAGATGAGGGAGTGAGAGTTGAGTTCTTTTAGATTTAATGTCCAAAAGCAGCAACTTAAGCAAAAATCCAAAATAACAAACACAGAAAGTCTAAATCTATGAGACATCTAGGAAAACACACATAAGGAGGCAGGAAATGATGAGGAACCAGCAAACAGTGACTGGAAATGAGGTGTATAAATAGGAGACTGAACAAAGAGCAGGCTAATCAGCAGATTGGGAGCAGGTCTGGACAGAGGAGTCTAGAAGGGAGCTAGGGAAAAGGAGACGGACACAAGAGGGCAACAGAGGGCAAAAAAGAAATACCTAAGAACTCAAATACAATAAAAAATAACTAGAATAACACAAAATGGAAATGAAACCACAAAACTAGAAAACACAGAAAGACATGAATCAAAGTATAGCTCAAAACTCAAAAAAGAAAACTTAAAAATAAACAAAAAGTGCAGAGTCATGACAGCACTCTCATCCAGCCCATTCGGATGCTCCTGGCTCCATTTAACGCCACATCCCAGTGTTAGGCTCCTTCCTGCGGAGGATGGTATATTCATCTGAGAATCCGATCATAGACCTGCTTGTAAGGCTAGAGGAGCAAGCTTTGTTTATTGTTTGTTTTGTAAATGATTAATAAGTAATTATCTTTCTGAGCTTTACCAAACCAACAGTTAATTGTGAAAGTCCAAAAAAACAAATTAAAAATGTGAAGCGGACAATAAATCACCCAGCTGCTGAGTCTAATAAAAACTGTTGTTAATTGTTGGGTGGTTGCCAGGTTTCTACCCTAACAAGTCATGAGTTTCAGCTCGGATAATTAAAGGCCCATTATCAGAAGAGAAGAAATGGTTATCTGCACCAAAAAAAGACAACGGGATTGATCACAGAACATATAACTCTCACTGTTGAACTAAAACCATGGTATTTCTTTTTATTAATCTAAGATAAAATGGTAGTGAAAGAGCATTATTGTCTTATTTGTTAAGTGAACAAAATCGCTGATTATGACACTAAAATGACCAAAATGACAAAAAACAGCTATTGTTAATAGAGCAGAATTAACATTTTGGTGAAGACAGACATTTTATAGCTAAATAAATCATCCTCAGAGCTGACTGTGTGGCCTTAAAATTTATAAATTTAACGGAAGGAGAAACCAGAAACAATATGAAAGCCTTGGGTTTTACTTCACTTATTAAATTGGCAGATCTGTCAGACAGTCTTACATCTTCTTTCAGGCATTCAAAAAGTGCCTTTTGTTATATATACGTATCAAACTATAAAAATAGCCCAAAGTGTGAAGTAAGAAGAACAAAGAGGGAAAGTGGATATGAATTGAAAATGTGCATGTTACAAATCATGTGGCGAATGCAATGGCAGTGTTATCAAATGGTTGGTATTGCATGGAGCTTTTTTATCCTCCCTTTGCAGCAGGTCATAACATGACACCACCTGTCATGGGTGCATCTGCTCGGTTACGGTTTCACTTCAAACACCATCTCTGCTCTGATGATAACAGAATGAGAGGGAAGCCACATTCCACTCGATGACAGGGGTTATAGGGTTGCAGAATCACATTGGTGTTAAAGTGTCCAATCTCAGATGAGACTTTTTAATACTCAGGCTTGGATCATTAGTGCGATTGAGTGTGGATGTAATAAATGGTGGTCCTTATAAGAATGATGCCCTAGGTATGGCTCTCCTTCTGCACTCCTCAAACTAATCAAAATGCAGGAAATTTCTTGAAAACGTGGGAAAAATGTTGTTCAGTTCTGCTTAAAGCACATATTTATGTTAGCTTCCCTTCTTAAAAACTCTTTAAAGCTATTTAGCTTGAAAAGGAAGGTGTGTTGCTTCTGGCTTATGTGACCCAGAGCATCTTAAACAGGAGAGCTAACTATACTAAAAGGTAAAAAAAACATATGAAAGTTAATGATCAGATATGTTTTTGGTTTCCTGTAGGATTTAATCTAGAGAGGTGAATGTGGCCTTGCCTTTGCAGGAAACTTCTGAATTGATCTATTGGCGTTCATTTAACAAAGCAGATTTACTGAAAACTTAGTTTTTAAAATTTGAAATCAGCTAAACTAAGTTTTTGGTTTTGTAAATATAGGTCACTTTGTTTCTTTAACATTCTCCTCAGAGCTAACCTGGTTGGAAGCAGGTTTAACTGTAAATGTATTACTCTGCGATGGACTGGTGACCTATCCGGGTTGTAACCCGCCTCTCTAGACCCTAATTGGGATAAGCGTGACAGAAAACAGATGGATGGTTAAAACTTAATCCTTACTGGTACAATTTAGTTTTTTTTTTTTTACTCTCTGAAATTTAGTTTCTGCTGCAAAAATGTAACTTAGAGAATTTGTTATTGCAGTCCCGACAAGGAATTTGATTTTGACCAGGATGAGTCTTATTTTAATAATCTACAAATGTAACAACATAGAAGAGAGTGCTTTTAACAGTGTTAATAACGGCTATAGTGGACTGGATATAAACGCATAATCTCAAACAGTAATCTTCTCCTTAACCATCTTCCTCTCCTTTGCAGCTCTAGCACCATTGCTCTGTCTTTTAAAAACATTTTCCATTTATCTATTTTTGTTCATTTGTGCATTAAAATCTCTAGTTCCAGTGGTGTGAAATACACTCACCGGCCACTTTATTAGGTACCCCATGCTAGTAACAGGTTTGACCCCCTTTTGCCTTCAGAACTGCCTCAATTCTTCGTGGCATAGATTCAACAAGGTGTTGGAAGCATTCCTCAGGGAGTTTGGTCCATATTGACATGATGGCATCACACAGTTGCCGCAGATTTGTCGGCTGCACATCCATGATGCGAATCTCCCGTTCCACCACATCCCAAAGATGCTCTATTGGATTGAGATCTGGTGACTGTGGAGGCCATTTGAGTACAGTGAACTCATTGTCATGTTCAAGAAACCAGTCTGAGATGATTCCAGCTTTATGACATGGTGCATTATCCTGCTGAAAGTAGCCATCAGAAGTTGGGTACATTGTGGTCATAAAGGGATGGACATGGTCAGCAACAATACTCAGGTAGGCTGTGGCGTTGCAACGATGCTCAATTGGTACTAAGGGGCCCAAAGAGTGCCAAGAAAATATTCCCCACACCATGACACCACCACCACCAGCCTGAACCGTTGATACAAGGCAGGATGGATCCATGCTTTCATGTTGTAGACGCCAAATTCTGACCCTACCATCCGAATGTCGCAGCAGAAATCGAGACTCATCAGACCAGGCAACGTTTTTCCAATCTTCTATTGTCCAATTTCGATGAGCTTGTGCAAATTGTAGCCTCAGTTTCCTGTTCTTAGCTGAAAGGAGTGGCACCCGGTGTGGTCTTCTGCTGCTGTAGCCCATCTGCCTCAAAGTTCGACGTACTGTGCGTTCAGAGATGCTCTTCTGCCCACCTTGGTTGTAACGGGTGGTTATTTGAGTCACTGTTGCGCTTCTATCAGCTCGAACCAGTCTGGCCATTCTCCTCTGACCTCTGGCATCAACAAGGCATTTCCGCCCACAGAACTGCCGCTCACTGGATGTTTTTTTCTTTTTCGGACCATTCTCTGTAAACCCTAGAGATGGTTGTGCGTGAAAATCCCAGTAGATCAGCAGTTTCTGAAATACTCAGACCAGCCCTTCTGGCACAAACAATCATGCCACGTTCAGAGTCACTCAAATCACCTTTCTTCCCCATACTGATGCTCGGTTTGAACTGCAGGAGATTGTCTTGACCATGTCTACATGCCTAAATGCACTGAGTTGCCGCCATGTTATTAGCTGCTTAGAAATTAAGTGTTAACGAGCAGTTGGACAGGTGTACCTAATAAAGTGGCCGGTGAGTGTAGACGTTCATCAGATTCATCTGGTTGGGGCTCCACTGATAATGGATATTCACATATGTTACGTATGTGCTTAACTCTGAGTGGACCTACTTAGAGTTGATTGGACTAGCTCACAGCAGCCATTGTGAAACCCAAAACTCAGAGTTTCCAACCTTACAGTAGGCTAGATCAATTCGGGGTCGAGAATTTGAGTCTGAGTTTGTTAAACGGACCCCTGGTCAGGAATGGTCTGCTAACAAATGCAAAAACATACAGGGAGTCTGTTTCTTTATGCCATTGGTTACCACAGTGGTTCCCAAAGGGGGGGCGCAATGTCATTGCAGGGGGGGCGCGGGAAGCGGTATGGATGAATGAAGAAAAAAAAAAGAAAAAAAAGAAGAAAAAAAAACTGTGCTTGCTTGACTGAGCATAATGGATAGTTGTGACACTGCAACCCAGATTTGAGAAGATCTGCAGCAACAAGCAGGTTCACTACAGCCACTTAAAAGATGGGAGGATTAAAGTACAAAGAAAAAATTCTCAGGGAGCTGTTCATGTTTTCATTCCATTTTGCACAGAGGCTTTTTAATGTATTGATGATAGCAAAGTTAAATATTGTTACAAATAATAAAAAAAACAAATATGTTTAAAATAACACAGACAACAAAGAATCCTCTTCTAATCTACAATATAGAACTATTAAAAAAATACAGGTCCACTGTAAAGATGGTGTTTAGTTTGTTTTGTTGCAACCTGTGTGAAATAAACTTCAGTGGAGTTTGAAAACAAAATATGTGTATAGGTTTATTATATCAGGTTGAACGATATATGTGCACAGTTGATTTTTTTTTTTTTTTTTTTTTTTTTGGGGGGGGGGATTTTATTGTAATCCAAAGGGGGCCCAGAAGAAAATCTTTGGGAACCACTGGGTTACCAGATGGGTAAACCTGAAAGTTAAGGTTCTGGCGCCCCTAGTGGCTAAAGTTGTACAGTTATTTAAAAGCATTTTAACAAGACATTGCTTGATTACTGATGAGCTGTTGAAAGAATTTTTCCTGAAACTAAAAGTTTTGAAGTTTCCAATGTATATGATGATGTAAATTCCCATTTTAGTGCTTCAAACACAGAGTAGCTGTTATTCTAACTTCTCCATTAGACTAAGATCAATGTGACTGCTGTTTAATGATGGAAAGACTCTTCAGCAGTGCTCCACCAAATAAAATAAAAAGAGAACAGTTTCACAAAGGTTTGCTTAATATTAGAGACTCATAATTTATTATTTTGACATCCCTTTACATGATTTTATTAAACCACTTTTATCAGATTTGACAGTTTCTACCCAACCAAAGATAATAAATAGTCTTAAGGCAGCTGCTGGTAAATGAAAAAACCCACTCAGTAAAATCTTTTCTCTTTGTAGATGTGGAGACAACGCACAGCTTTGTGTGGACGTGTTCTGCTGGTGTGAATTGGTTCAATAACATTTTTATTAATCATATTTCAGTCTGAGACTTTTATTTTGTTGTTTTACGAGAGCTCTTTTGCCTCTCTCGCTTCTTATGAATAATACATTTATATAGTTCCAGCATACAGTTTTAATGGGCCAACATCAATCTGTGTTTCATAAGCCATAAACCTGGAGTGCAAGTCATGTTTCTGTCTTTCTGGGAAATAAATTGCAATAAACTAAAAAGAGCATATTCCGATGACTGCAACTAATTTAAGATAATAAATGGTTGCAATTATATAATAATTCTGCCAGTTTATAGAAAATACTAATGTCAGAACACTCGTAAGCTAGTAAGATCGGGGAAAGCATAATAAAACTGATTGTCTTTGAAACAGAGATCAGAGCTGTGGTGCAAACACGTTTTATTACATCACTATACAACCACCCTGTTTACCTGACAGGGGATTTTACTACATTCAAGCGCATGTTTCCTCCATATATCCATTTTTCTTTAAGGTGAAGGTCACTTTTGTCCTTCCTTTAGGACTGATTTTAATCATCACACAAAATTGCTTTATGTGGCATGCTGCTCACTTATAAGCAACCCTGGTAAAGATGTACAAGAATGGTTGAAATGAATCAGCTTTCATTCATTGCAGCTGCAAGACTTTTCAGAACATTTAAAATTCTAATAACTCAATCTCTTTATTTAAGAACGTTTATTTGAAGGAGAAAGTATTGAAATAAGAGACAATCTTTCAAGGTCTATAAAAATGGAGATACTGAAACTGAAATTTATTCGTTGGTGAAAACATTTTAAATTGAAGAGGAAAGACTAATGGAGTCTTTAACATCCACCTCATTTTGGGTAATCCTCACCTATTTTGCACACCCAAATGGAAAAGCAAAAAACTTAGGAACTGTAACTGTGCCCAAATAACATTTGCAATACATTATTTGAAAGCTAAAACCCTCTAGTATGTGAATATATAAATGAAAATTGGGTAACTAGATCACAGACCAACCTGCATCAGTTCAAATATGACTCAAAGTTGTTGTTTTTTTATTCTTGGAAATGATAGGCCTATTTTGAACAAAAGTAATAAAGAGATTATTGAGAAAAGGCAAGTTTTATTGTATTATATTTGTTCTACATCATGTCAGCCACGATTGCAGAAGATTTCAGACCTCTAACTATAACAGTTCCAGAGCTGTGGGGTATGGAACTTCTGGTTTTAACTTGGAGCTGCGGGCAATGGCTCCACCTGCTGGTAAAAATGTTACCGGTGGAATTTTATGCATTCTGAATTATTACCCTCACGACCCGGTGGATTTGAAGAGGTTAAAGCACTTTTCTTTGAGAAAATGTCAAAGTCCTACAACATAAGAATGATGAAAGACAAAAAAAAAAACTAAAACCAAATATTGTAATATTTAAATAAATAAATAAATAAATATTGTATAAAAAAATATTTTGTATGCTACTTTTAGGCTAATAATGACTGAAAGCTTTATCCCTATCAATTGGCATCACTAACTGACATTTGAACCAACAACTTACCTGTTTGCAATACATTTCTTAAAACTTTTCTCCATTACTGATCTGTAGTCAGAGCTAGAGTGCTACCTCTACTTCCTCTTTTTTGCAGCCATGTGTGAAGATGTAATGTGATGACTTATGAAGGGATTATGCTTTGTAGGCATAGTTAATCACTTTAAACAAAACGGATTTGCCCAAATTCGGAGGTTTTTGTTTTACTTTTAAATATTGGCTTAAAATTTGCATATGAGATGAATGGAAACACGGCTGGTGACTGAATCTGAGAGTTGTGGAAACCAGTATAGCTTTGGTAGCTGTGACCCATCCATGTCTTTAATTCCTCCAAGCAGGCAGTAAAGGTGAAAAATCCGACTTTTCCAAAAAAGAGTTGGGTATCATCAGCATATTAATGGAAGGAGGTCTATGCCCACAGAAAATAGGTACAAAAAAGAAAAATGTTTAAAACAAAAGCTCAGGCAAAAACCTCTTTAGGACTCCACCAATTATTCTGGCAAAAAGAGTTTTTAATAAAAATTCTACGTACTTAATGAGTAAATAAAACTTTACCAATCCTAAAGGGAATTGAAATGTGGGTTTCTTGTAGTTGTTGTAACTGCTGAAAGCTCAAGGCACGATAAATCTCCTGTAGTGATCTGTCTTAAAGCGGACCTGGAAAAGACCCTGTCCGAAGGCCTTTTGTTGTAGCCTGGCGTAGTCCTACTCAATTCTAGTCAGAATATGAGTCTGATACTGCTCCATAGAGCTGTGATTATGGGGCGTGTTTCGAACGAACCAGGAAAAAAAATGCCTCTGCACTCAATTGGATAGACCTACAACAAATAAGAGCAACGGAGTGCGTGACGTATGTTAAGCGACGCATAGATGTTGTCAACAAAAATCAAAGCATGCAGTTGCACGCCTAGAATAAGAAGATGAGCCTTGATCGCGTTTCTCTGCTCCTCTTTTAAAATTAATTTGCTGTCGATATCTTCTAGAACAGACCTAATTGCAGAATCTACTCACCTCAACTCTCCGGCGGCAGCCATTGTTGTTGTCACCGAAGCGCGCTTTGGTCACGTGGTTGATTACGTTACTGTTGATCATCTGTCCATCATCGTATAAAGCCCACCCTGACAATTTGATTGGCCCACCAGATATTGTGCGAGCATACTCGCGCTACTACTGAGCAATGCCAGACCGAACTTCCCGACCTCAAACGTTGTGGGCGGGACTAAGTTCAGAATGGCACCCAGGCTACTTTTGTTGTTCCAGTTTTCTTGAGACAATGAAGAGGTTTTTTTTTTGAAAAACAATTTATTTTTGTATAATCATCCCAATAGATGAGGGTAGAGGAGAATAAAAGATATGAAGCACCCTGCTGCAAACACTGAAAGTTCCAGTCTGCTCTGAAACAGGGGAAATCTCAGATCTAGTCTGTCCTCCAGGTCAACAACAAAGAACTGAGACTATAAAATCTAAGGTGTTCTGTAGTTTTACGATTTTTATGGATATTTAAGGTGCTTTATACAATTTTTCTGCAGCAGCTTTGGCTTGATAATGTCAGTTTGATGGTGTTGCTATCATCAGTGCTTGCTTTGAAATAACAAAGCATAAATGCTCAGATGTCTTTTCAGCGCTCATGCTTTGATATTGATCTGTGAGCTCTTTTGTGTTTGATGAGAGATTTATTGCTGGGCAGTGTAAACAGGCAGGATGCAGTTATTTTAGGTGAAGCTCTAAATAACAAGGGTTATTCCAGATAATGGCGAGGCAGGCACAGGCAGAGGAAGAAATATAATGTGTGTCTAAAGGTCAAGGGTCACCATGCAAAGTGAAGCTTGGCTGTTTTATTTATTTATTTTTATATTTTATAGGTTTGTTCCTCAATTATCCCTGAACAAGTTTTAAACATTTGATAATATGTTTACTATTTTAAGCAATATTGTGTTTTCTGTTAGTTGGAGATTAATTTCTAAACTCTACTCATTTTTGGGTTATTGAAGGTTTGTCCCACTAGTTTAATTGGCTGTTAATTATAGCTGAACTAAATAGTCATCCAGGACCATTACTGTTTAAATATGAAACTGTGTTTAAATGTTTTTCTACAAGTATTATGGTTTTATTGCTGCTATGGAAACTGACTAAACATGTTTTTTGTCCTGCCAATTTATTGGTTTTGCAATAAACATTAGCATAAAAAAAATCTCATCACCATCATTATAGATCAATCAAAGGGACTAATGTAGAATTTCTAAATTCACATTTTAGTTCTTTTTAAAGGAAAAGTCTGGTCAGCAAGGAATAAACGATAGATCATTATCTATACCTAAAACTGATATGTTTGTGGTGATTTAATTAATTTAGCGTTAATCAGTAAATCATTTTTTATTAGTAATTCATTTTATTAATAATATATATATACATTTTTTTAAAGTATTTTCGGCATGATCACTGAGTCTGGGAGCGGCCATTTTTGCCTAAATATAGTAACCCCTCCCTCCTGCCATCTTCCAGCAGTGACGTCACGGTGCGGTAAGCCTAGCGCCATTCTCCCCGCTTTACAAGCAAAATCAATGGGAACTACTAGACACATCTGCAATCAACAACAATTATTGAAGATTTCCAGAGGACTTCACCATTGAAATTCACCAGAGCTATAGTGAAACTGACAATGTCCACGTGCATGGCAGTTGGATGCTGGAATACATCAGGTAAAAGTGAACAAAACATCTGTTACTTCACCTTTCCGATACATGATCCATGGGTTAGTGCGGTCTTGGTGGTTGGATTGCCAACTTGAAGAGGGAGGATTTCCCATTAAGCTTCTGGCCAGAGAAATAACACGTAATATGTAGTTACCATTTCAGTGTTTTTAAGATGACTTGGATAATAACACGTTGTGACAAACACCAGATACAGCACTGCTCCACAGCTAATGGCGCACAGTGACATCACAAACCCGTAGGTGGGAGAAGTGTTCTTTGGCAAACATTGATGCCTCCAATAAACCACAATCAAATAAATTACTCTTAATTATAAACATTAATTATGTATTGAACAGTATGTAATAATATCATATTTTATTTATCTGAAGTTTGAATTCTGAATATGACAAGACTTTTCCTTACCGTGAATGAAGTATTTATTTTTTTGAAATAGGTGAAATAGTGAAATAGGTTCCTTTAACAGCAATAGATGTGTTAGGGTTAGGCTGATGGATTGGATGGATGGATGGATGGATGGATGGATGGATGGATGGATGGATGGATGGATGGATGGATGGATGGATGGATGGATGGATGGATGGATGGATGTCCTTGTTGAGCAGTTGAGAACTACTTATTTTTGGCAAGTCAGATAAATTCTCTGTTAAATTAACATTTTTGGTTTCAGAGTTACAAAATGTAGAACAACTAAAGCTGTAAATACTTTTGGGGGGGATGAACTGAACGTAAAACTAAACCAGTGTTCATAAATCCTGATTTACACTCAGAAAAAATAATTGGAAACCATCATTTCAAGCCTGGGAATATTTTACAGTGAGTGCATGGAGCAAAGCACTATATGAAGTGAGAGCTAAATGGTTTGTTGTTTAAAGTGCAGAGAGTCTGGCGGGGTTAATGGCTGCCACCGCTCAGGGGAAACACTGCGGGCATGCCTTCTTCGCTGCTGTTGATCACTCAGAGGAAGTGGCTAGAAGAGGTGAAGCCCACAAACCCATGACTTGGCTTTAATCACGGTTGTATGTTAAGTGACCTGTGCTGATATGGATTAATTACAGGTTTAAAGGCAGCTAGTGAAGGGTCATTTTTAGCTTGTTATCATAGATTCATGCATCTATAGGGTAAAATATTTCAGCTGGAATAATTCTTAAATCCAAAGCAGTGCAAAAGGCTTGACTTTAGCAAATGTTAACAAATAATATCACTGGTCATATTAGCTGAGATGGACTAGCAATCTGTCCAGGGTGGAGCCTGCCTCTTGCCTGTAGAAAGGATGGATGGATGGATCATATTAGTAGAGATAATGGCACATCTATCTCATTCCAAATTATGAAGTTATTTCCCCATCACAGATTTTACAGATCTGATCGTAGAAAAAACTTCTTTACTGTCAGTTTAATTTAAGAAATGTAAAGGTAAATCCCTTTATTCTCCCACATTGTGGAAACTTTAAGAGTTTTGCCTGTAAGAGTGGTGGCTGTGGGGAATATATTCTGGAATTCAAAAATGTCTTTGTCCAAAAGGAAACCTTGAGACTTTTTTTTACCTATCCTTGTTAAATCACACGTTTTGGAAAAGGTGTGTGTGTTAAATTTGATATAAAACATTCATTATGCATTTCAACATGGGTTTTAGTTCAGCCTTGAAGTAACAATGCAAGAACCGGTTTCTCAGCAATCACCCCTTAACAAGATATTTCTACAGTTTGCAACATTCCAGAAATAATGGAAGTAATTCATGAACCCGTCTGATTTGAGTTTTAAATGATAGTTCCCGAATAACACCAAGGTTACTACTTTATCAGCTGAATCCAGTGTAATACCATACCGACTAATCAACCCCTTTTTCAAACACTTTGTTCCAAAAACTATAGACCACTGCGTTATCATGAATATCTATATCATTATGTGGATATTTTAATAACTAGAGTGAGGGATTATCTATTGTAGTGCGGTTTCTGCACCTCTAGTAAGAAGCAGCTTAATGAAACAGAACGAGTCAAACTCTCTAAAATAAAAGGTGTTTATCAATCAAGGCTCCACTCAAACATTGTTAATGTAGTAAGGAGGAAGATCAGAAGTGTTGACTGGAAGCAACCCATACCTGTTTCCCAGTGTTGGTGGAGTTCTGGACCCAACAGGAAGATAACACAGGGTTAGAGATAATGTTCAGAACATGAATTACATGTAAAGATTACTGTCATTATAAGTGTGAAGAGGCCCGTTTGTGCTCTGACCTTGTTTTAATTGGCTTATTAGTGGTGTTTGTTTCCCTGAGTCAGTGCTCGCAGGGTCAGGAGGCTCCGCCACCATCGGGTTGTGAGTGGAAAGCTGAAAAGTTTGGTTTTAGATTGAATCTCCAGCACCTCTGAGTTTAAAACCTGCAGAAGCATATTCACTTGAAGCTCTGATTACTGAAGGTTTGTGTGGGAGAGTGGGGATATCATCCACCTTGTGCTTTATGATAAATTGTCATCTTTGTTGACACAATATCCACTTTCTGTGCATGTAGTTTGGCCTTTTTTAGTAAAAGTGAAGGACTGGAATAGTAATAGATTGATAGACTTTGCTTAAAAATATATTATTAATCTTCCATGCATTTCAGTTGCAACAAAGGTAAGTGGTTAATACCACTACCAAAGATTTTATGTTTTCAGTCATGTTTGTTGTTGTACTTGATAAGTTATGAATTTATTTTAATAACATATTTACCAGAGGTGTGCATCATGTCACACACATTTTTTAAAGGATTCTTTGTAATGATTTGGCAGAACAAGAAGACACCTTCAGTCTATTAAAAAGTCTGGAAGTATAATATTGACGACAAAAGTCAAAAACACAAGTAATGGGAGCCATGCCTCATATGTAAATGGAACTGTTTATTAATGCAGTACATTTGTGTCTGAGAGCTGACAAGTTGCGCTATTTACTCAGCGTATTCGGAAGGCCAGAATCAACTGCTGATTATGTCTGTCATGTTTGAAGCAAGGCGTTTGACCCTCATGGAGAGAACACACAAGGAGAAGGATGACTTCAGATCATCTGAATCATCCTTGCACTGATGGCAGAGAAGGGCAGAGGTTAGCGGATGGTTTAGACTCAGGCTGGGAACCTAATTCAGACGGGAGCTTTGTTAGGATCTGGAGAAGTTCCACCTTTCTCCAGCAGAGTGCGCCGTGGGTCCTCTTGGCTGGAGCCCTCCAGCACACCTGGAGCTCGTCAGCCCATTAGAGGACCTCCACTACTTAAACAGCTGCCAGACCTTTCTTCGACGCCGCAGGTTTAGCTAAGTTTGGTTAGCGAACCTGAGCCTCTAAGATCTTGAACTTTGTCTCCGAGTTAAACCTAACTCTAACCAGCCTTGTCTTCTCGCTCCTAGGAAAACCTGTCTCTCGTGTGAAGCTCTGGGAGAGCTTAACCTGAACCAGCCTGCCTGCACTAGAGAGCCAAACCTGAAGATCTCACTTTGGCATCCACCTGCTGCTCTCTGGATGAGAGCTAATCACTCAAGCCAAGGTCAGACAAACAGTCAGAAGTTAGACACTGCAGCTGCTGAGCACTCTGCTAAACCAACAGTCTCTGGACCCAACCGGTTCCCTCCCTCAGAGAAGAAAGCCAGAACCAAACCAAGGTATTTTCTGAGTAAATCTGAAATCTCAACAACTTCTCAAATCCACCTGGTTAACCAAACTGTCATCTCTGCAGACGCCTGAGTATCCAGCCCGGACCTGTTTCCTGAACAATATCTAGTTTTGTACCAACCTCAATAAACTCTGTTAAACTTTTCATCAGTCTCCTTTGTAGTGTTCTGCATGTGGGTTTAATCCAGAACCGATCATGACAAGCTTACTGAATAGGGGTGGTGTTTCCGCCAGGGAGGACAGGAATTGTGAGCTAGACGTTTTCTCGATGATCGCAATCTATATTAATTATAGGTTTGGTCTATCCTTTGTGGCATAGGGCATCCCATGAGTCATTATTCTAGGCAAACAGGTTGCTCCGTGCTCAGACGAATAAGGGAAATGGCAACAAACGATGGTTAATAATGTAAGTAAAGCTTTATATAACGCAGGTATGTAAAAAGATTTGTCTTAAATTTATGAAAAAAGTTAATTTAAATGGTTAGTGAGTCAGATATGTGGCAGGTAATGTTTGGTTTATTGAAAGGTTTTCTCAAATGGGTTTGGCTGACATTTGAGCATAGATTCCAATATCCATGCAGGGTGTAATCTACAAATCTGATATCTGCGACCACGGCACTGCTGCTGAAGCTCCTAAGAATTTAATTTGCACATCCATTCAATGCCTGCTTGCTAGGTTGCCAGATGACAGGACTTACATTGAGTGAAGGGCTGTGACAGCCAGGGAAGTCTCAACCTGTTTGAATCTATATCTGAACACTTCCAGCCTCTTCATTTTCACGTCCTTTTTAGGATGCAGACCAGGTAGGCAAGGTCCTTTGAAGGATGCAACCACCGAATTATATATATATATATATATATATATAAAGGTGCGCGAGCCAAGGTTTGATGGAGCTTTCTTCCTGTTAAAGGACAGTTTTTCTCTGCTCAGTTGCTTTGTGTGAGGGTTTGCTGTGTAGTTTAATTTCTTTTTCTCTGTTTAATGGTTATGTTCTGCCTACAACTAGTTAAGCGATGACATTTAGGAGGAGAGTATTTCCCCTGACATGAAAAAAAATCTCAAAGATGTTGGTTTAATGAACTACTATTTCATACCTGCTTAAAGGTTGTTTTAAAAAGGTACTCTCTTATCTTCAACGAACCTTATCAGAATGTATATTTCATTTTTGATGCACTATAATCCACATGTATAGGAGCAACAAGTGATAGAATTAAATCTGCTCAGATAAGACCAACAGAAAACCCTTAAGCATGACACAGCTTCTCCAAAGCAGTGTCATGCTTTGGAGAAGCTGGTCAAAGTTGATGAGACGGAGGATGGATGGAGACTAATACATGCTCTTTCAGGTCCATCACTTAAGGCTCAGATAGAATAAATCAGCATTTGAACCAGTCTGGGTTGTTACAGCTGATTTGTTGATAAGATTTATTAAGTAAACAGGTTTAATCAGGATCAGGAGTTACCGTTGGAGGCATTTCTTGAGCTAAAAGCTAAAATGTCTGATTTTAAACTTACCACAGCCTCAGTTGTTCCTGGATGATACGCTCCCCATACAGTAGAAATCTACCGGTAGCTTCCACTGTTTCTGTTGTTAGCGTCGGCGAGGCAGAGATGTCAGAATGAATACCCACCGCTTCTGTATTCTGGGTGGATGTGGGCGTGGACTCGGGGGAGGAAGTGTCACCTTTAGCACAGTGTGTTGGAAGCTGACAAGTCATTAGCAGGACAAACACTCTACCACATATACACAAGCACTAGTATGATGCACACATTTACATACTCTCACCCCCGGCGGGGTCAAGAGGGGTCACATAAAGCGACACCATAATAAGTCTCTGTCAGCGTGATCAATGGCTGCACACACAGAAACACTCCGGTAAACACACACTCCCCGGTGCCAGTAGCAACAAATGGATGAATACAGTGAATTGTAATTAGCCAGGAGACTCAACGAGGAACTGATCTTATTTACTGCACACAATGAAAGCAGTTTAACTCTGTCCTCATGTTCAAAAGTTTGTTTTTATCCTGCGTCTAGTCATTTATCAGAGCGGGCGCACAAACATGAATTAATCAGCTCCTGTTTGTTTTAGTCCGATTAGTAATTTCATCCATTTCTACCTCTGATGGCAGGAGAGGCAAGGAGAAAGCAAGGCTAGAGAGCCGATGGTGGGAAATAAAGAAATAACAGGAGAAGGTAGAGAGGGGATACACAGAGGTTAGAGGGAAAACCCAGGTGAGAAGTAGAGTGAAGGAAAACTAAACAGGAGGCAGAATTACAATGAAAAGAAACCAAGGAAATGGTGACAAAAGTAAAAAAAAACTGAAAACTGGGTCACATTTCTTCATAGGAATTCCTAAACTAAGGTATGTGATGAACTAATGGTTCAAATCTATATATTCAGAAGCAGCAAATTCACCCCATAGCATCACACTACCACAACCATGTTTTCTTTCTCTGACTTCAGGTGTAACTAGACACCTTTCAAAATGTAGTTCACTTTTGTCTCAGCAGTCCCCAGAATATTTCCTCAAAAGTCATCAAGATTTATTTTGGTCAACATAAGACTTGATATTATTTTGGGTCTGCAGTGGTTTTGACCTAAGAACCCTAACCATTGTCAGCATTTTTATTCTGTATGTGGCTCAATCCAATTCCCTCAAATCACTAAGGACAGTAAGGCCAAGGCGGAAGTGTGTCAGCGGTCGCCATATGTTTTCGGTAGCAGGGCGACAGTGGTGTCGGATGTAGGATTTTGCCCTGAAATCGAAGGATTGGTGGTTCAAGCCCCGACTCCGACTTTCAGTGTCTTTGTGTCCTTGGGCAAGACACTTCACTTGCACTGTCTACTGATGGCAGTCAGAGGGCCCGGTGGAGCCAGTGTACGGCAGCTCTGCTTCTGTCAGTGAGCTCCTGGGCAGCTGTGGCTACAATGTAGCTTCCCACCATCAGTGTGTGAGTGTGTGCGTGAATGGGTGAATGAATGTAGTGTAAAGCGCTTTGGTCAAGTCTCCTGACTTGAATAAAGGCGGTATAAAAGTACATGCCATTTAACATTTTACAATGTTGAGATGTTGCCATTCGTTTGGTAACATAGTTTTATATGCAGAGGATTCCACTTGTCAGACACTGACAGTAGCAGACATTTAAAATGGCCCTTCCCAGTCAAACGCCAGTCGAATGGCAGCCCACTTCCCAGCAACTCCCAGCCAACTTCCAGCCACTGGAGTGACCACTTCCTCCTGGGCGTGCACATTTTTTTACCCTTTCACTGAATTACAGTGTCTAACCAGGAGATGATGCTTCTCATTAGATCTTAATGTCCACAAATCATGACAGAAAGAATATGTTAGTATAAATATTGATGTTTAAAAAGGAATTGCAGGGGTCCAGCCAAGGCCCCATCAAGGAAAGTGGGGTAATACTGAATGGATACTACTTTATTGATTCAGGTATAATCCGGAGAAACAGCAACCCCTAATGATAGTTTGTGGTGATAAGTGGAGTGGACACACAGACCTCATTGCCAGTCTATGAATGATGAACAAGAGGCAGGTTCACTGAGGGGTCACTGATATATTGGATGTATTACTGTTCTATTTGTTAGCCAACTGTAAAGTGTAAGTAGTTTAATGCAGATAGTGGTGTGTTCTCTTTGATGTATTAAAATAAAATGATTTCCCTTCTTAAGGTGCTGTTCCTTTGGTGATAAGCCTAATGCTACTTCCTGTCTGCACACTACTGAAGCAGCTGAAGCAGGTTTACATGCAAAGTCAACGGTTGACGTGCAGCAAAGTGCATCCAAAGGTCCTGCAGTGCATCTAGAGCAGCAGGAGCAACGCATCTTGACACATCTGAGCAGCTGAATCAGCGCCTCATGAGCTTCTGAGTATCTGACGCGCATAAGATACTTGAGTTGGAAAAATTTAACTTTTGCTGCTTGACACGCCATATCAACCAATCAGAGAAGCTGATCTGGGAGCTGGCAGGGAGACAGACACAGACAGCGCTGCTGATGCAGAGTGCTATGATCACACCTCTGAAACAGTTTATTAAAACTTAACTTAAAATGTTGAAACCTGCTGACCTAATATGTTCCCTTTTATCATTCTGATGTGTGCAGTCTGGATTATGTAAATGAAAACCGCTAACATCACCTCTCAGTTGCCACAAACAGTAGCAGAAAACCCCAAAGAGGCGACTGGGCCAGAGGCAGCTGTGAAAGGGATTTCCAGTGGCAGGGCACCGCTATTGTAAGGGGGTTTTGTGCTTATATAAATACTATTTCCGACAGTTAAATAATATTTGAAGGCTGGATCATAATCTTGTTCAACTGTGCACAGATTAAGTTTTGAAGTGAACTTGAAAATTATTTATTAACTTTTGTCATCTTTTGTCCAATTATTTTAATGATCTGAAATGTATAACATAAAACCAAATAACTAAATACTGATTTACAGCACTATACCTCTCACTGTCTTTCAGTCATTTGTCTAAGAAGTGAAGTGATCAAAACAGGATCTAATTACAAGAATTTCAATTCAATTAAGTTTATTTATATAGTGCTAATTCACAACACAGATCCTCCCAAGGCACATTACAATTCAACCAGATCATGCAGTCAGATTGGTTCAAAGTTTTCTATCTAAGGAAAACCAGTTGATTACAACTCATAAGTGCACAAACGTGATGCTTGTTGAAGCAGCTGCTGCAGTAGCCTTGATATCACACATGAGCAGTAAAAGCCCCGAGGGTAGAAGTAGTTCAGTCTGAATATCCTCAACTGCAAACAAATGAAGATAAATCACTGATTCCCATCAAGTTGCACTAAATCAGTGAGACCGAAGCCTTCAAATAAAATCCAAATACTTCTCATCTGATCTGCAACCTTAGTGCTGCAAAAAAAGGAGCTCCTCAGGTTCAAGGCTTGTTGTTGGAGCTGAACTGTGTTCTTTTGTTGAATCCACAAAAAATTATTGGATGAACGAATATTACAATAGTTGAAAGATGTTTCCTGGTATCTTTATCTGCTTTTTAATTTTGATGCATTCACAAGGTGAAGCTTGAATGAATTAAAATAAACCTCCTTGAGCATAAATGTAGGATTTGCCAACAAATTTATCTTTTAATTAATTTTAAAAAAGATTCTTAAAAAAAGAAGTTTAAATGTATTTATTTTTATCTGCTACAAATCAGAAGGATTTTAAACCAATCCTGTTTTGGTTATTTTTAGGTCAGAAGGAAGGGATCATGAACCTGTTTGAAGGTCCACTGTTCTCTCTGGAAGCCAAGAAGCACCATGTTTTATTCATTCAAATGCTGATTGGTTATAAGAAGGTGCTGCTAACGATATAGAAGTATTTTTATCTCTGATTCACACATAAAAACAGCAGCGGTGGTTAGAAGAAAAAATTGGTAAAGGTAACTGGGATGACTTGATTTGGATTTTTAAGTACAAACTGTATACCTCCTCTTTGTGATCTGCATAGCTGCTGCATCGTCTGTCACCAAGCAGGACTGAGGAAGGGTCCAGTAGCCAGCTACTGTACCGCCACCTGATCCAAGATGCATCATTAAATCCTCCAAAAGAACAAATATCAAATTCATTTCTGTTTAACTCCCAAATGAAATCCTCCTCTCTGTTTATTGGCATTGTTGTATAGATTGTTGCATTGTCATGTCACATAAATAGTTAAGGTGTGATCTGGGAAATATGAACAAATGTTCACAGTAATCAATCAAATAAAACATCAATAACAATCCAAAATTAAGGGAACGGTTCAGGTTTTAAAGACTGTTATTATTCTGGTCACTGCCAACAAGGAGGTCTGCTTTCATTCTCCATCTGCCCTCTTATTGGTCAATAAGGAAGAAGAAGAAGCTTAATTTAATACCAGGATGTTCTATTTTACACTATGGGCCGGATTTATCAAAGGTTTGCGTGTATAAAAACGTGAGCTATTTCACTGCGCACGCTAAAAAATGTACAAACTGATCTATCAACAGCGTGCTAAAAGGGTTTGGTCTTTAAAACGTGCTAAATAGCGCCTCTGATCCATTTAGTACTTTTTCTGCTATGAATATGCAAAATGGGGCGTTTACACGCAAAAGTGCGTCTTGTGGGAGGAGAACATGTAAATATATTAATTTAGCACTCGCAAAGTGATTTATCAAACCTGAAAGCAATTTTGCTAACGGTATCTGACTCTATATTTAACACGTTTCAAAAGAAGGTGCAAATGGTCTGCATGCGTAATTGCGCACACATGGCAGCGGTTATTGTGGCAAGAAGGAGACATCGAAATGAAGCAAGGAGACGCAGAGAACGCATTTTTTCACTCCGTGTGAATATTTTTGGAATGAACGAGGAAACGGTCATCAAAACATATCGTTTATCCAGTATTGCCATTTTGGAGCTGCAATTCCAGTGATTTGCTCCTCACAGAGCGTCAGCTGTACTTGTTCCTCAATGCTGGTCAGAGGCATCTCATCTACTGTGCCCCCTCCTCTTTTGTTCGCAGATGTTTTGTTATATGCCAGTTTTTCTTTGGTTCGCCTTCTAATATCCTGGCATCTTCTTTTTACTTCATCCACTGTTCGCAAGGTTTCACCAACAGCGTTTACTTTATTACAGATTTGTTCACATAAAGCGTTCCTCTGTGTGACAGGCACACTTCTTTGCTGTAGCTCACTTAAATGTTTGTTGGCTTCATCCACCAACACCTCCATTTCCATGGGGTCGAATTTCCTTTTGCGCCTTCTGCTGTCCAAACTCGCCATGCCGCAAACCACAAAACGCGCAAAACCATCATTTAAATAGGGCGTCTCCAGCAGTTTTGCACCTGCCACCAGTTACGCAATCGCTCTTGTTAAATCACCCGCAAACCATGGTTCAGCCCCTCGCGCAAAATTCCAGTTTGCGAGCGCAAATTACTGCACGCAAAATTGGATCTTGATAAATCCGGCCCTATAAGTGTTAAAAACAGTCAAATGTGAACATTTAACGTTCACATTTTTATTTTCACATATACCACATGTATTATTTAGGGTGAATGCAACACTAAAGACTTAACATCTTTCTGTGATATGTGCCAACATTGAAATTTCAGCTGTGCCAAATTTGATTTGAAATGGCCGGAAGCCCAAAGCATGCTTATTCAATCTGCACATGGATCCTGCTACTTCCTGTTTAGTAGTATGGAGTCAGAAAGGGGTCAAAATGTTTGTTAACTTCTAAAGCTCAGCTAAAACAGAAAAAGTTTTAAGTTGAAACAGAAAAAAGAAATGTTGATATTTAATGTGAAATTTTTACCTTATAATGTGAGAAACTAAAAAAGCAAACATATAATAATTAGAATTAAAACTGAATTCAGTTTAGTGTTTTAATTAGACTTTTTCCTGTTTTTATTTATTTTCTTCATTGCAGTTGTAGATTTTATATTTTATATATATATTTAAGTTTGAATTTTATTTTCAGGATATTTCTTTACACTTTCAGATCAGCTTTTTTCACATTCAGATTTTGACCCCAATCTGACAGGAGTGGGCGGGGAATCGTGATTGACAGCTTGCAGCAGCACTGGAAAGATGTCCAGTTGCATGTTGCATTCATGGACTGTGGGAACTCCAAGTACTTAGTGAACACATTCTCTACAGCTTTTATTTGCCTTTTTGGCAAAATCCTTTGAAAATTACAAAGTTAAAGAAGTTTACAGTGGAACTGTCACTAATCATCATTCCAGGGTGCGTTAATATATGTAAAGATAGACAGCCATTGTATAGACCGCAATACAGTCACACGACTGTGAAGGAAATTCTACATCCGTTCACGGAAAGATGGTTTTTGCACTGAGTGGTTCGAGCGGCACTGCTAAACAGGTAAGTTTAATCTTTTTCACAAACTACTTTGTCACAGTCCTAAATAATGTAGTGAAGATTAAAACCTTTAAAAGATGTTAAATATGGAAACATGCTCCTGCCGATTTATTATGTGGCGGAACATGATATTAAGATACACATAACATAAATTTAGAAGCAGAAGCACACCTAGTTCAGACTGTGGTCATTGCAATGAATGCATTAGCGTAATTCCCTGGCAGAAACGGCAGTTTTAGCCAATTTCCTCAACAGGTGCTAGTCATGGGTTAGCCACAGCAGGCTACATGCTGATAATGATTCATGAAAGTTCCAGTGTAAATGTTTTTAATGTAATAATTTTCACAGGATTTTGCCAAAAGGCTAAATAAATGCTGCAGAGAATGCGTTTACTATGTACCTGGAGTTCCCACAGTCCATGAATGCAACATTCCCCACCCACTACCCATCAGATTGGGGTCAAAATCTTAATGTGAAAAAAAAATTATTTAAAAGTGTAAAAAATATCCTGAAGCTGGAAAAGAAATTTGAAAAAAAAAAAGAAACTGAAAGAGAGGGATTTGAATTTCAAAATATAAAATCTAAAATTGCAATAAAGAAATGAAATAAAAACAGGAAATAAAATAAAAAGTAATTAAAATCCTAAATTGAATAATAAGTATTTTCAAGCTGACGTGAAGAATTTAGATTCAATACTTATTATTTTTTTGCCTCTGCTTTGTTTTAAAAAATGTACCATTCAATATCACTATATGTTTTTTCAGTTTCAACTAAGATTCATAAGTTTACAAACATTTTGACCCCTTTCTGAGTCCATAGAGGAGCTGGAGAAAGAAGGCAGAACACCAGTAGGCAGAAATACACATGATAAAAAGAGGAGATGGGGAAATGACAAAACAAAATATAGAAAATATTGGTGATGTTTAAGGAAAGGAAAAAAACAGCATATATATATATATATATATATATATATATATATATATATATATATATATATATATTGTTTATGTCAGGTTTAGCCTGCCATATCCGCAAAGTGATCTTTTTTGGGTGTTTGTTTATGGTTAAATTGGGACCATTTGCTGGTGAACTGGGGGAAAATGCACATGATTTGCTGCTTGTTAGAGTATAAAACAGGTTCTGTCTGAAACCTCTGGTTTGTTTACTGTAGAAATGTTCTTTAGTTATTTTGCTTATCAGTATCTTCGCATTGGACTAAAACATCATCACAGAATACAGCTTTCATTCAATGATCCTTTCATTTTCTTTATGAATATTTCGAAATATAAAGGCCAAGGAGGGGTCCTGAACATAAAACTACACCTTCCAGGCTTAATCTATTTGTTTTTCATCCATTCATTTGTTTCCTGTTAACTCAGTTTTAAGCAGAGCCTTGATTTCCTCCTCTTTACCAGCCTTAGATTTGCTTTCTTTAATTTTTGTTCTACCGTAAAAACACCTCCCTGCCTCCTTGTCCTCCATCTATGTAAATACCTTCATCAAAACTGATCTGCAGCTGCTTTAATGTCTGCTCACTAGATGATAAATAATTTAATCATGTCTCCTTATCGTAGATTTTCTGCTGTTCATATTTGCAGATGCAGCTTTGATTCTGGAACCTCCCTGCTCTGGACCGCCTGAGGCACAGAACGCCAGAACAAAAACCCCTCAGGGTGCAGAGCAGAGAAACGTCTAACCTTTCGAGTGAGAGGGCATGAAAGGGTGAGGTTGAGCTGTAAGCCGAAGGCTGGCTGAGGCAGGGTCAAGCACTGCTCAGAGGAATTTTAATTTAATTTCTTTCCTCTATTTTACCTTGGTTATAATTTATTTTGATACAAACTGGTGAGTGTGTTAGTTTAACCCTGAATCTCCCCATCCTCTCTGTGTCCTTGTTTCCTCTGGTAATAACTTGTTTATTCCTAGTATGAGCTTGAAACATGGCAGAAGAAAGCTGTATTTGCCAGCAGCCTCCTACACACAGGAAGCTGACTTTCCTTTTTAAGAGGTAAAGCAAACCTCACAAGCATTTATCATCCTTCCCCATAATTTTTCAGCAATGCAGTCATGAAAGCCCAAGCTGCCTCTGAAACCATCAAGCTACGGCTAAATTAAAGCTGCTGTCAAATAAAACATAAAGCCACCTTCTTCTAAAAAAAATAAATAAAAAGGCTCTCTGAAGGATTCCTGCTTCTCTAAACGTTGTAGGTTGAAAGTGCAACATCTCTTATAATAGATATCACTTCAGGAATAGATATAAGACATGTAGCATTACAGGCGTGTAAGCTGCATCGGTACTCGGCAGAATTATTCAAACCCACTAACCCGTTTTGCAGTTTGTCACGGTACAATAATAAACTTGATCATATTTTCTCGGGTTTCACAAAACAAACATAAAGCAGTACATGGCTACAAAGTTTTTGCTTTTTTTATTTATCTCTTTTTACTTAGATATCTCTGAATAATTTCCAGTTCAACTAATTGTCAAACATAAAGCTGTTCTATTTCAGTCCTCAGAGGAATTTTATTTTTAGATTATATGAAGACCAACCAGGATTATGAAGACAAAAAAAAAAACAAAAAAAAAACAAACGAAGACAGATCAGGGAGGACATTTTGTTCAGTTTAAAGCTGGATTAGGTTCTAAAACAGGGATGGGCTATTGCCGTTCCTGAGGGCCAGTATCCTGCAACTTTTAGGTTCGAGTTGAGTTTAACACGCCTAAATCAAGTAATTAGATGATTGACAGGACTCTGGAGGAACTGACTGCTTACTGAGGAGGTAAGCTAAGCTATTAAGGTTTGTTGGACCAAGGATGGATCATAAAGTTCCAGGACACTGGTGCCCAGAAACTGGAATTGCCCACCCCTGTTCTAATGCAATCTTAAGCTTGGAACATCTCCCAAAGCTCATTATCTGAACATGTAGAGCAACTCCAGACACAGGCCATAACAGGCCAGTGCCCTTGTAGAACTGAAGATTTACTGTAAGACTGAAATGTTCAAATATGGAATCACAGTTTTCATTTGAGGTCTCCAGGGCTGCAAATGGAGATATGGCTGTGGACATATATGTCCACAGCCATATCTGAAAAAAAGGGGATACACACACAAATACACTGAAAAACACTGGTTGGACAAACTGACGTGAAGTCTCAAGCAGCCCGAAGAGGGTGTAGAGTTGATCCAGTGTTACACAGCCAGGACGAAAACCACTCTGCCCTTCCTGAAGCTAAAGTTTGACAATCAGACACTCTCCTTTCCACCACCCTGGTATACTATTCAGTCGCTGCTTCTTCCAGTGAAGGGAAATCAAACAGGTTGAGAGGCTCAAAGTTTTCCTTTCGCCATCCGACGATGTCAGTCAAGGTCAGCAGCTCCCACCAAGAAAAGGTTTTAGCGAAACATTGTTTCCCCCTTCAGTGGCAATGCACAGTTTGCCAGATGTGGTTTTAGAGTGACTGATGGTGTCTCCAAAAACAGCGTTGAGTTCCGAACCTTAAAACCTCAAACTCAACACCATTCCTGACATTTTGAATTGAAAAAGCTTATTTGATGGGAAGCGAAACGTCTTCAAAACATCTTCAAATTTTTTTTTTTTTTTTTTTTTTTTTTGGAATGACTATGACCTGGATGACAGAGAATCTTCACCAGCAGATTGATAGTCTCCCAAACTCCACCAGAGGTTTTCCTTCTGACACTCCCGAGGCATCGGTGTGCTTAGTTGCTGTCTCAGGAGTCCCACAAGCCACCATGGTTTTAGAGGATACCTTCAGCTTGACTGCATCCCCTATTGCTGTTCCCAACTGGCAGTAGTGGATATGTGTGGCTGGATTGGCGTCAGAGTCACAGAGCACGATTCACTCAGACTGCATGACCACAGCCTCCTGAGAGAAGTGGGCAATGACACGTTTGGACTTTCAAACTGCACTTGGTTTACATGATGTAGATTGAGTATAATCCCAAATGAATCTAAATGTCTTCTGATGACAGTTAAATATTTAGATATTTCTATCATAATATGATTACAAAACTCCAGCTTTTTTAATTGATTTGATGTGGTTGTGGTTCACCTTCATGCACATCTTGTCACTGTAGTTTTTGTTTTGTTTATTTTTCTTTTCTCTCCTGGATCCATGTCCTCCTCTTCACCCTGCTGCCTGACAGTCAGGAAAAGAGGCAGAGAGGAGGAAGAGGAGGAGGAAGGATTGATAAAGGCAGCTTTTGTTTGGACTTGTGATTAGCATTATGCTGACTGACCCAAATCTCTAGCATCACCAGTGTTTACTGTCTCCCCTCACAAAGTTATTAAAAATCCTGAATCGATTCCTTCTGTATGTTTCTGGATTTAAACCAATTAACTTATGCAGTTTAGAGTTTATTCCTTCAGATCAAATCCCAATTCTTTAAACATGAGTGGAATCAAAAGATCAACACAGGAGAAACTTATTTCATTTCGCTGAATTTGCAGAAAGAAAATTACATTTTGAGAACTTTCATTTGCTGACCCAGGGTTTTAATCAGGCTGTAACTTTGAAATGATTAATGTGAACTTAAACTCATTTTAACGTGGTTTGAAATTATTTAATACTGTTTACACCACATTTGGAAAATGAGATTAAACAGTGTGTTTAGACAACCATGAGTTTTATTCTTTATTATGAGCAAAATGTAAAGTATTCAGTCTTGCTTTCAGGCTGTAAAACAGTTTGGCTTGGGTCAGTTTTTCTTCTATGCAATGTAAAAAACGTTTTTCTTCATAGACGTCTTCTGTTTGTTGCTTTCTCACTCTTAGATGCTCCAGATAATCAAATTAGGTCCAAAATAAGCCAAAGATTAACTTAAGTTGAGGCACAAGTAGTCTTGAAATCATCATGGGGATGAACCTTCAGACAGACTTTTGCCATCTGCAAAAACAGGGATTGCAAACATTGGAAAGTGATGAAAACAGACTTATTTAGAAAATAAAGTTTATATTAAACAATCCACATTTAAAACATATTGTTACAAGATCTTTACCTTCGAGTGTCTGAACACATTGACACATTGACATCTATGAGTCTGGAAAGAGTAACAAACCCAAAGCCCAAGAAGAACGTAATTCACATTTAGGCTACATTCAAACTGCAGGCCTTGATGCTCAATTCCGATTTTTTTTTGTGAAGTCCGATTTTTTTGCTTTGCCGTTCACATTGACAAATACATGTGACTTATATGTGATTTCCCGTGTGAACTGCATTCATACAGCTTAAGTGTCCCGCATGAGCAGTAGAAGACGCAATGACTTCACAAGCCAGCATGCTTCGTGTTTAGTCCGGCACTACCCTCCATGTTTACTTCCGTAAACACAGAGCACGCAGGGCTGTGATGTCATTGCGTCCTCTACTGCACATGCGGGACACTTGCGTTGTATGACTGCAGTTCACACAGGAGATCGCATACAAGTGGCATATATTTGGAAATGTGAACGGCAACGCAAAAAAATTGGATTTCTCAAAAACATTGGAATTGAGCATCAAGGCCTGCAGAGTGAACGTAGACTTATAACAAAGTGGAGGTAAGGTAAGGTGACCATGTCGTGCATGAGTCTTAATACTCAAGCATAGCCTGGTTTTTAGCAGGAAAACAACACCAAACACTTCAGCAAATCTACCTCTCAAAAGAATAATGTCAGATTGAGTGGAGGTTTTGGAAGACCTAAATGCAGAGATGAGTTCTTGTAGGTTTAATGTGTGGCAAATGAAGAAAAATCCAAAATAACAAATACAAAAAACCAAAATCTAAGAGACATCTAGGAAAACACAAGAGGAGCCAGGAAACAACAAGGATCCAGCAAACAGTAACGGAGCATCAGGTTTATAAATGGGAGACTGAACAAAGACGAGGTTAACCAGCAGAATGGGAGCAGGTGTGCACAAAAGAGTCTAGAATGGAGATAGGAAAAGGAGACTGACACAAGAGGAAAACAGAGGGTAAACAAGAAATTCGTAAGAACTCAAAAATATAACCAAAAACAAATAGAATAACACAAAGTATCAAGATTCTTTTGAAGTCCAAATGACGACAACCAGCCTGTCCTTGATGGTGGCAGTTGCTGCTGCTCCAAATTTTAGTTGGACTTACATTTGTTTCAGGGTACTGTATGATATCTGACTCTAATTAGTGAAAAAAATATGTAAGACTGGGGACATTTGTCAGGTTAAAGATTTACTGTATGTCAAACTCAGGGATCTGTGCAGGAAAACTTAAGCAATTATCTTAATGGTGTTGATAGATTGAGAGATGACTCCTTCACAGTTGTTTGGTCTTGGCAATGCTTAAGGTCAGGATGACCTGAAGTTAAGGTGAACCTGCTGTTTCCTGAGTGAAGGGCCTTATTGTCTGACTGGGGCTCTCTGTTATGCAGCAGCCAATCTTCTGTTGTTAAAGATGCAACATTTTTCTACAACAGATTTTCAGCTTGGCCTTGTCCTTTAACAACAATGACGAAACATTCCCAAAACCTTGAATTACTAAACACATCATCTTTCCACTTTTCGTCCTTCCCTTCTGACTATGCAACACTAAGTGGATAAATTATCCTCACAAACTGACCGTGCAGCTCAATAAAATCCTCTGCAGACAGATTGAGGGCTGTTCTGTTATGAGTTTCAGCTAATAAACCAACAATAATGTTTTACCCTCTACAGGATATCGAGGCTGGTTTTCTCTCTGAGCTCAGCTGTAACTGCATTAAACCTGATTTTCTGTGGTCTCTTCTAGCTCGGCTTGGCTCAGATCACATCAGGGCCGCTCTGCATCTGCTGCGTTTGTGCACTTTTATTGTGTTTTCATCATAAAACCGTTTCTGCAAACCAAATTGTCCACACAGGACAATAACGTTTTGAATTCAATCAAAGCTTTTTATTCAGGAGAGGCTGCAGCGGAAAGACGCCAGCCAACAATAACTTCTAATGGGTTTATATAGGGGAGAGGGTCGGGCTGAGAGAGCGGCGTACTGTAGCAGTGAGCGTGTGCAAACCCCTGCTGAATATAAACGACTGAAAATCCAATACTGATCTGAGTCTGAAACAAACACATACTCTGCAGCAGTGACTGGTCCTTAAGTGAAGAGATTCATTTGCTGCATTAACTGAGGGCTGCTGAAGCGTTTTGATTCTTGCAGAAACATTGCTGTCACCAATAACACACAGCACAGGCCACCAAGGCATCCATTCATTGTTTTTCCCAGTTTTCCTGCATCCAAAAACCCCTCTTGGAAAGATTTCAGATGGATTTACCAATTTCAGTTGTCCAAATACAGTGCCTTGAGAAAATAGTTTTAATCAATTTTAAACACAGTCAGTATGATTTAAAAATACATAAACACATGACAATACATCTTCAAACAGATAAAAGTGATACAGAACAGACAATTCTTTCAATTTTTACATAAGCTTAATATATACCTTGTGTGTACCCTATTACTATTGAATTTATGCCATCCAAAAATAACATGAATTTAAACATATAGTCCTCAGTAAGGGTGTGTTCAAACAGAAAGTTATTCTTGTGCCTGGAGCAAATTACTTTACATGTTATCCCTATATAGAGGCTCAGGAGCACAGCGAGGTGAATGACTTTCACAAAGCTAAAGGCATATTTCTTGGCAATTAGAATAAAGCAAGAGAATCACAGCACCTTCGAAGGTTATGAAGTGAAATAAGCAGACGTGGAAAAATCTGAGCTTTTATGTGTAATTTCACACCGCAAAAAACAATCAGGGACTCGAAGTTAGTATAGGATGAAGACAAGCTTTTTTAACCCAAGATGGAAGATTGAGAAAATGTTGTGGAAGTAAGGAATTCTCTAAAGAGGTTTGTAACTGGCTTTAAAAAGTCAGGCCTAATTTACCCGCCAATAGGACTATTGAATCATTGATCTATCGTTGCCCTCCTTTTGCTCCAGTGGAGACAATGTCGCCTCCTCATCCCACTCTGCTGCTTCCCCCTTCCTGACGGACTTTTCAGATATACCGCTGTCCTTCTTCAATCTCCTGCTGTTAGCTCTCAGAGCTACTTCCAACCAGCTACTGCGTCCGCCACTCTCTCCCATGCTTCAGTACTTTCTCTGCCCAGTTATCGTCAGTTTACTGCTGTTTCCGTTCATCTCCTACTGTTAGCCCTCAGAGCTAGCCCAGCCAGAGACTTTGATTTGATTTCCTGTTCTCTGTCTGTGCTCCAGAACCCTGTCAGACCTTAAGTTAAGCTCTGCCGAAGACAATAGCTCCTTGATTCCCAAACTGAGGGCACCTGTGGAGAATTTAATAGCAGACAAACACCTAACTTCACAGTGGCTTCTCAGCAAACCTTCAAACTGTGCCACAGTCGGGTTTCTGAAATGGATCAGAGAACTGCTCCCTTGTATGGTTTCAACTGCTAGTCCAGGCAGAGTTGGTTTGCTCACAGTGTGGGTACATGTTTGGCAATAGTACCTAACCAGAAGGAGATGATGTGGAGTAAGATTTATCAAGAAGACAAAAACAGTGTCTATGCAGGCTGTTAAGTTGCCCATCACTGGACTGACCCGCTCCTTCTCCATGGTATGCATATTTTAATACTCTGTATCTGCCCTTTCACTGAATTGCAGGGTCTGAACAGGAGAATGCGCTTCTCTTTAGATCTTAATGTCCACATATCATGACAGAAACAAGATTTTGGTACAAAGATTGATGTTAAAAAAGGAATTGTAGGGGACCAGCAAAGGACTACAGAAGAAGATTAGGGCCACTGAAAAAAAAAATAAAATTACTGATTTTTTAAACATTGTTTAATATGGGAAAAAGGTCAGAATTCTGGCTTTTATCTCAGAACTCAGAATTTTTTCTCAGAATTTTGACTTTAATCTCAGAATTCTGACTTAAAGCTCAGAATACTGACTGAATTCTGACTGAATTCTGAATTCTGAAACATGTTTGCATCAAGCCGTAGCCATGCCCATTTTAGAGACTAGCTCTCTTGTTTTAATCACCTTCTACTTGTCCATTAATGAAATAGCATCAAGGTGACCGTCATTCCGTTATTTTCCACAATGTTTTACTGTTCCTCGCAAACAACTCACATCTTTGTCAGTGAAGCAGAGTGCTCCAACATCTCTTCCTTCATGGTGCCCATCTACATTACGGTTCAAAATTCTGAGATTAAAGTCAGAATTCTGACTACTTTCCCCATTTTAAACCAAAGTAAAATGTAAAAATCCGTTAACTTTTTTTTATTTTTTCAGTGGCCCTAATGCTCTTCCATAAAGGACCTATCAAGGAAAGTGGGGAAAATTTGAATGGCTACTACTGTAGTGCAGTGATGGGACTAACGGCGTTGAAAGTAACGGCGTTACTAACGCCGTTACCTTGTTTTAGTAACGAGTAATCTAACTAATTACTTTGACTGTAACTATAACGCAGTTACCATTGCAGACACCCCGTTACTGCGCGTTACTCAGGTCGCACAATGAACCTTTTTTCATGATAGGACTCGTGCGCAGCTGCGTGAAGCTGACACCCCACCCACGTCAAAAAACTGCAAATAGACTGAATGGTTAGTGCAACGTTAGTGCAGATTTGTGCAGAAAAAAATATTGTTTGTGCTACTTTTGTTTAAGAGATATTAAAGATTATTTTTTAGGTCATCCAGAGGTGCGCGCCTTGTCATGAGAGAGGGGAGGATGAGAATGGCTGATGTATAGTGAGATTCCGTCTGTCAGTTGGGTAGGTGGGTGTTTCTGCTGGCAGGTGTTAATGTCCAGCACACACAGAGAGATGGAGAGTGAGGAGGATCCAGCAGCAAACAGCGTTTTCCACATGGAAATACCGGTGTTACGTCGAGCTGCGTTTCCCCATCAGATACGGTTTCCTCTGCATCTCCGCACAGCGCAGGCGGCACGAGTCACCGCGCAAGCGACAGGAAATGCGCATGCTCGCTAAAGGCGCGCAACAGTCGCCCTGTGCTCGCGCCACAGGAGAACTATGGAGAGATTGAACGATCAAATGAAAGGGAGAAATCTGGATGGATGGATGGATGGATGGATGGATGGATGGATGGATGGATGGATGGGTGGATGGATGGATGGATGGATGGATGGATGGATGGATGGATGGATACTCTGCCTTCTCAACCTACTGTATTTTTTATTTTAAACATTATTTGATGGCCTTTGTGGCAGGGATGGAGATCCATATTTTATGTCACACACACAGAGTATACATCTTGATAGATAGATGGATAGATAGATGTTGCAGTATCTATAACAACCCAAACACACAGGATTTCAGAATTAGACATCCCCAGTTATTAATTTCACCAGATCTGAATGCCCTGTTAAAAAACTTCACATAGCTTTCCCCCCTGATGTCATTTACATTGAGTTGCAATAAATGCTAAACTCTCTGCAGGTTCTTGTCTTTGTCATCCACTGTATTCAGCTGGCTTTTGAATCACACCGCGAGAAGGTGGGGGCTGGGTGGTGAGGGTTACGGGGCGAGAAAAGCAAAAGTAACGCAATAGTTACTTTTACTAGTAACTAGTTACTTTTATTGTGGAGTAACTCAGTTAGTAACTCAGTTACTTTTTGGGAGAAGTAACTAGTAACTATAACTAATTACTTTTTCAAAGTAACGTGCCCAACACTGCTGTAGTGAATGTCATGAACCGAAGACAGATGGACCCAGTATCCAAGGAGAGACAGTCAGTAGGAAAGTTCAAACGTTTATTAAATAAAACAAAACAAAAGCGGAGCTGTGGCTCGCGGACACTGCAGGCGGGGGGGGGGGTGGATGGGGGGGCGGGTCACCGGAACTTGAAGCAGGACTTTAAACTGGTCTCCTCCCTGGAGCCAGGCTTACTTGATAAAAATTGAACCTCCCCCCATAATGAGCCAAAAACCCAGAGGACTCCGCGGGGGAGGAACAGTGGACAATCAGGAGACAAGACAAACACTGAAACCCTCTCTCCACTGGCAGCTAGGATGCAGGACATGAAACAAGGAAACAAGATTAACAGAACAGGCTGACAAAAAAACAAGTAATGATCTGGCACTGAATGCTCAGGCTGAACTGAATATAAACCAGAGGAAACAGGTGAGGGGAATAAATTATAATTGAGGCAGGGAGGGAAAAACGACAGGTGAAAGGAATTACTAATTAAGGGAGAGCAACAGGCCAGATCATGACAGTGAAGAGTTTCAGGTGCACATCTACAACTTCATACCAAAGTAGCAACAGAAAATCAATGAGAAAAACTTTCTTCTTTTATCTGTTACAACTATTTAAAGCTGTTGCGGTTGGTCTAGAAATCTCTGTGGAAACAAACCACACAAACTGAAGATATCAATATTCTACCTGTTACTGATCCCTGAACTGATCCATGATAATAAAAGCAGGGTAGACGTACACTATAAATGCATTGTAAAAACTACATTGTTGGATTTTCCTTTACTTATTCCACCAATGATCAACATAAGAGCCACAACAGGCTTAAAAACACTGACTCCTTATCATTTGTCCATATTTTCAACTTATGTTTGCCATCTATTTAAATTACTAGGTCTATTACAAAAAAATCATGAAGTTTTTATCTGATGCTCCTTAGTTGTAACAATTACGAGGATTGTTTCAGAGTCTAAAAAAAAGTTTCATACTGATGGCAATAATTAGCTTAAACTATGAGTAGCTGCTGCAGCTCCCCCCTGTAGGACATCTTAATTACCAAATCATCAGCAGACATTAACCGTCTAACAGGAAGGTTAGTTACCCACATTATAAACCGTCTTATAATAATTTAGCTTGACTGAAAGATCATCCAGCTACAAGATGAAGAGAAAAGGAGACGATGTTCCTCCTTGTCTGACTCAATTAGGTACAGAGAAAAGTTCAGATACCTCTGACCCCATTTAACTCGCACAGTTTGATATGAGCATCAAAAACTTAAATCCTTATTAGAGAGCCTCATGCTTTGCAATTAATCCAACATCTTCTGAAGGTTAACTGTCAAAAGCCTTGGAAGCATCTAAAAGAGGGAAATAAAATCTGACGAGTTCTGTCTTCTGAATTTACTTAAAATATCCCTTAAGGTGTGTACAAAAATTATCTAACGATTACTCAGCTTTTTGAATCTAATGGAATGTACTGTATGCAATCCGTCGTGTGCATTTTCTTTATGTATTTCCTCTTTTTGTCTTTGGGGGAATTCTTCCAGGTAATAACATCTACAGACTGCAAATTTTTCACATTTTCCTTGAGCTCCATCCGATTTTTCTGTCCCACGTTTCTGTGAGCATTCGTTTTCAGGTCTTGCCTAATTTTAAGTTGGGACTTTGACAATGCCGTTCTAACCCATGTATTTCTATCTGAGCCATCAATCATGTCTCTGGATTGATGTTTACCTCAGTAGTTGTTCTGAAGCCTTTAAAAGGGGAGAAAAGTCTATGGTGGGGGTGTGAGAGGTCATTGATAATGTTGCAGGCTCGGGACACGCAGCGCTGAAATGAAATGTCTTTTATGGAGGGGAGAGATGATCAGAGATGATGTTCTGATGATCCTTTCTGCTGTTTTCAACTGTTTTCACGTTCTTCCAGTCTGAGGCGCTGCAGCCTCCACACCACACAGTGAGACAGCTGGTTAGAATGCTTGCAATTATTTCCTGCATACCGGCTTAAGGTGAGATGCAGCCATAAAGAAAGCCAGAATAAACTTGCCAGTCCAGGAAGACATAGGCATACCTATTGGTTTGACATCTGTCAGAATTCACAACTTCATCTAAGAAAGAGAAACACCAAGCATCATAAAAGTGTAATGTGTGGTTTTTCTGCTATTTCATTTGTCGGTGTAAATGGGAAAAACAAATGTTAGAGGGCAGGCACTACGTGGAAAAAGACAGGAAACAAAAAAACTGCTTTAAATTCAGGAAGTAGTGGAATTGTCCATAAAGCCCATTGCTGTTGTTTGCAAAGTGAATTCTTAGGAAATTGATAGGCGATCAAAACCAAATGGAAATGGTGTTAAAGGCACCGTTAGTCATTTTCTTTTAGCATATCTTTTGCCCTCAAATTTGGGAGAGGTGGCATAGTTGTTAGAGCATTGTGCTTGTGTCCCAGAGGTTCTGAGTTCAGCTCTCATGCAATGCCACTCTGGGTCCCTGAGCAAGACTCTTAACCCTAGACAGCTCCCGGGTAGCCGTACAGTGGCAGCCCACTGCTACCCAAGGGAATAGGATAAATGCAGAGGTAATATTCTTCAATGTGAAATCAATAGAGTTAAATAATTATTATTAACTTCCCTTTAACTTGGTCAGTTACAACTTTATTATTTAAAGATATAGTGGAGCATTTTTGCTAATTTTTTGAAAAGATCCGGCCTCTCCACATGTTTGCGGATTAAATAAGGATCTGTCACCACCGTATACTGTAACTACTAATGATGCAAATTACAAAATAGATAAACGTTTTTTCCCTGGAAAGTTACAGTATAGAGGTAGATAACTTTTACTAGCAGTAATGTGAAATTGATATCTCCATATAGAATGCCAAACTTTACCTGCCAAGTAGAAACTTTGCAAGCGCTGAATCAGTGGGAAGCCTGGCCTGTCCTATCAGTGTACACCATCATCATGTGAAAGAAAACTCTGGTCTTGTTTCTCTCTTCTGAAGCCTTTCTCCTCTTGTAAACACTCTTGGCCATTTTCAAAGAACCGCTGTTGAGAAATGAGAACTTGACTGGATGAAAATATAGCTCACCACACCTCTACACCTAAATGTGCGCATGTGCAAAAACTATAGCTAGCTAGGGTTGAGCATGTAGGACTGCTTTACATAAACATATCTCCAGAATGATTGATAATTACAGTAGCAGCCATTCAAAATGGCTCTTCCCAATCAAACGCCACCTGAATGGCAGCCCACTTCCCTCCCAGCCAACTCCCAGTGAAATTCCCTCCAACTTCCAGCCACTGGAGTGACTTTGCTCTTGCATATTTTTTTTACTCTGACTCCACCCTTTCACTAGATTATAGGGTCTGACCAGGAGATGATGCTTCTCTTTAGATCTTAATGTCCACAAATCATGATATAAAGAATATTTTGGTACAAATTGATGTTTAAAAAGGAACTGTGAGGGACCAGCCAAGGGCCCATCAAGGAAAGTGAGGAACTTTTTTATGGCTGCTACTGTAGGAGTATCACTTATTTAGATGATCCACCCGAAAACAAAAGATTGTCCTTTATACCTTTAATAAGCAGCTCGAGCAACCCCATTTTCTTTCCTGTCAAAAGTAATGTTATTGAAATGTATTTATATTACATTTCATTTATCATTAAAGTCGCCTTAAAAAAACAAAAGCATTTTCACATGAGGCTCTGCAGACTTCATGTTGTGAGAAGTGATGCTGGCGTCAGCCCATGGCAAAGATTCATAAACAATAAACTCAGATTTAAAAAAAGAGCCTCAAACCTAAAGTATGAAAAAAAAACAGAGACTTTTTCCCACTGCAGCCGTGAAATGTTATTACTTCGAAGCGTCTGAGTGCAGCCATGTGTAAATGAGCAGGTAATTGTCCAGAAAATTTACACTGAGCAAATGTGCATGTTGATGAGTGTGTTTACTGCTCTGTAATTCTTTCTGTCTGTCAAACCTTTCATTGTGCTTCATTTTTTTCAACTGATACTGCATCCAGTTGTATGTATTGATAACACAATAGAGGTTATTATTACAGGTTAGTCATTATCCACCATTCTAAGTGTGCTGTCAACAAAACAGAGCAATTTCCTCAACATTGCCTCAGCATTTTATTGTATGTCTAGGCTGAAAAGACAAGACTTTTGTTTGTTGTTTTTTTTTTCCATGAATAAAAGAAAAATAGCAGCAGTTAGCTAGTATTTATTTCATGAAATAAGTTATTGACTATAAAGCAGCATCACTGGCTGTTAAGCTGGATTTCTGTCTTTGAATTCCACCAGAGAGCAGTCAGATATCTGTTTGGAGTTTGAAAGAAATTATCTCTGCTTTTGTCTCTCAGACAGTGTATTATATACCTGACCTTGCCTTTAGTCCCTGCAGATATTTAGCTCCTATGAAGTGGGATTTTTTTTTTTATAACTGAGCCCTGATTGCCCAATGTTGACCACCAGGAGCCTGCTGGAAGCCCCCCTCCACTTGCTTGACACCATTAGGTTGCCCCAGTTTCCAAAGCGACTTGTCTCTTATCCCCGTCCTTCATCAAGTCCTTTAGCTGCAGCTTCTCTAAGATTTACCTTGAGGACAGTTTGCCATGATACACCCCACTAAGTCTCCACAAAGGACTAGGGTCTTAAAAGCAAAACATAAATGGTAGAGTTGAAGTCCTAAGTTTTCTAAAGTTTAAATTGAAATGGTCCGAGTTTGGAGCAAGCAAACTTTGCAGCCCCTGCTTTCTGAACACTAGAGGGCTGGTTGTCCTCCTGCAGGAGTGTGTCGCAGTCAGCTTGTTGCAGACATTTTTTACTTATGCCCGATATTGAAGCGTGGTCTGCGCTATGTTATTCCACACCACATTGCGAGAGGGACAATCACGAACTAGGTGTGGGTCTAGATACGTTCGAGGCGGTGAGGAAGTGGAAATACTCAAGGGGCAAGTTTGTGCGACAACGGAGGGGCGAAAAAGAGCGGGGATCCAGATGGAAAAAGGGTCCCAGTGTTCTCCCGCACCTCGCTCTTCTAGCTGGTCCAACTTAATGAGTATTTTTTCACATCATATAAACAGAATAAGCCGGTGAGGTACCAAACAGGAAGTCGCATGGTGTAGAGTGGATGTAGATTTGACCAATCAGAAGCCTCCCGTCTGCAGCACTGTCTTCGGTCACCTACAATTTTGGAGAGGTGCACCAGAGGGTCAAGTGTCTGTGGAAGGGGTGGGTGTATATCTGCGTTAACTGTGACACGCACTCAGACAACTTGGTTTCTGAGTATAAATCAGCCTTAACCCACCAACTATCAGGTATAGGCAGGGGGGATCAACAGGGCAGCAGGGGGGAAACAACTGCTGTGGAGCCTTGCTACCCCCATATTTATATTGTTAAGATATTTGGAATTATTTGCTTTGTCCAAAAGCCTCTAACAGCCTAAATAATTAACAAAATATATGATATTGTAAAGGGAAAAGTTTTAGTTTACATCTTAAAGCGTTCTCTCCCTGATTCTTTCCTGAGAAGAGATAACACAGGACAAACTCTTTAAATAACATTTCATGATATTAATAAATACTTATATGACATGACAACATAATTTGAAAGTAATTGTAATCTTAGACCAGAAAAACAGCTTGTGTTACAGATGGCAGCTCTTACCACCGGGATTGGGCTTCTTCAGGAAGTCGGCCCTGAATCACAGATAAAGAAACTTTTATACAACTCCAGTTTGCAACATCATCACATCATTACATTATACACAGGTTTGTAAATAAGGTGATATCAATGGCTCCAACATTTCAAAATATTACACTATATTCTTAGATCAAGGACACAGCTCTCATTCCATTTGCAAATCTTTGCCAAGTGCATGATGAAGATGACTTTTTATCCTATAAAAATAATTCTAACAATATATACTATAATACACATGTCCTTTCTATGAATACTGGTGGGACGCAATCAACATTTTCTAATGGTTAAGTAGATGGTCTTTAATCCATCCATTTTCTTATACGCTTATTCCCAAGCGGGGTCTTGAGGGGTGCCGGTGCCTATCCAGCTGTCTACGGGCGAGAGGCGGGGTACATCCTGGACAGGCCGCCAGTCCATCTCTCTTTAATTAATTGCATTGGATTAAACATGATAGTGACAATTTAAATCAACTTTTCAATTCAAAAAACTTATTTGCTCCTCAGTTATTGAAAAAATAATCATAAGATTATATTTATTGTATTCGACCGATTGTTTAGATTGTTCATCCATCTGTTTAGTTGAAGGTTATTTAGAAACGACTGATATTTCATTAATTTTCTAAAAGTTATAGAACACACTATGCATATTGCCTTTAATAGTTTTACATTTGCAGACAAAAGAAGATAAAGTTCCAGTTCTCATAATGACAGAGCTTGCAGTGCAGCATGGCTGAACAGTTGCCATTAAATGTGCAGCATTTAGTCCAATTAAACCTGGTTACTGTTTCCTGTTACTAACAGTTGCTAACACAAATAATCCATGTTCTTTGTCCCACCTTCTTCCTAACTACCTTCACTTTTAATAAAGCATGTATTATGTGACCGGAGAGGCACTTTGGACATACCTTAGATGTCTATACCGGTTTGAGGTATTGCATCAACCCAAAATGGAATTTTTAAGCTTGAATACACCCAGGCAGTGTTCGAATTTCCACCCTTATCACTATATAGGGCCCTATATAGTGGTTACTCCATTTTAGATGAGTGTTGGAGCGTCTAGTGGATAAAAAAGTGGTGGACTCGAAATTTCCAACAATGCACCTTGAAAAGTTGTGATCATCCAGGGCACAAGATGAGCAGACATATTCCAGAATGCCTCGCAAAGCATCATGGGAATTGTTTTCTGTCAAAAACCGGGACAGATTTGACCCAGAATTCAAGGCAAGACAGACCGTGGGACAGTTCAACACATTTCATAATCCAAAAACATAACAGAACTGATCTCTTTCCGTGTGAGTCACTTACCTGGTTAATTCACATATGTAATTTCAGGCAGAATTTGCTCCTAAGACCCTCTGGGCTTAAGGGGCCAAATGTGTTACTTATTTTTTTTGAAAGGTTAATGTGTCTGATTAATTAGTGAAGATTAATGAATTAAAGTCTCAGCCATATATATAATAAAAAATATATAACAAATTGAAAACAAGATTCCTAAATAGAACTGTGTGAATTGGATAATTTTTTTTGTCAAGTTTTGTTTAGACTTATTGCTGTACTAGGTGGGCCAATCATTCTAAACCTTAATGCATTCACATGGCAGATGAAAAGGAAATATAAAAGTGAAGATAATTCTAGTTTCTTTAGTAAAAAAAAGTGAGTGCTGAATAGTAAGAAAAGACCAGAAGGGTGCAGGAGGTAACTGATGGTGCAACAGCTGAACAAATAAGTGAAGATGAGAAAAATTATTTTAGCATAAGTGGTAAAGATGAAAGGCTTTTGAAGTCAAAGAGAAGAGAATAAAAAGGAAAAGCACGAAGGACAAAAATGAAGGCATTGAAACAGGAAGTGCAGCCTATCTACATGGTCCACCTGGGGTGTAATTATTTTAGGTGTAAATTTCAGGAAAAAGATGTTAGATTTGGTTGAGATGTTTCACTGCCCAGCTGAAATCCCTGTGGTTGTTTTTTTTCTGAATTTGCCTTCTGTATTTATTACTTTATTTTTAGAAAAACAAATCTTTAATTCTATGCCTGAAAGTCGTCTTTGTTTCTAGAAGAGAAAATTAAACGATAAAAACATTTTAGGTGTTTTATGTCTTGTTTGTAACATGAGATTTCTAATGTATTTCAATGAAATTATCCAACATTTTTTTTGGACCAACAACTGATTACTTCATAATCACTGGCTATTTTATTGAATTGGGAATTTCATATTTTTCTTTTGCATAAGAAATAAATAAGAAGCTTTTCTGTCATGCACAGAAAGCACAGTATAATTTAGTTTGGCAGCATCACTTTATCAGTCTTTTTTATGTAACACTGAAATATAAAAAGACAAGAAAAACAGAACAAGGTTCTGAAACTCAAAGATCAACTCCAGAAGTAGGTTTTTCCCAAAATTCACTACTCTCGCCGGTTAAAATTACAACTACTTATATGGCATAGTTATTGATAACTCAATAGCATTAAGATTACTACTACCACATTTTTTTTGTGGTATGTCCTAACTGACAAAAATATCTTTTTTTTTTTGTATCTTTTACGGTCTGGTAAGAGATTCATTAAACAGAAGTCTAAAAAGAGATGAGAATAAGGTGCACAACAAGGTGGAAAGTCAGCCAGCGGGTGGAAGGCGTATGCAGGTTCTTGGTGCAGTCTTAAGGAGTTCATCAAAACTCACTGGGTGCCGATATTACTTATGAATGAGCAGGAAATACCAAAGTGAATAAAACTAGCAGAGATGTTATGGAAGTTTATGTTCCTGTCAGAAGGATATTAAGGTGTTACAGTAGGTGGAGTGGCTAGGATGTAATGGTGGGAATTTTATGCACACTCAGATGAAACACATGAAAGAAAGACTGTGGCATTAGAGTAGCGCTCAGACTGTGATCTTCTACCATGAAGATGCACACTGATTTTCAAGGAGATTTTCCCCGTCCAAGAGAGATGTGACCGACGGGCTTTTGGTGTGGATGCGATCATTGGTGTTCACATTTTGGATCTTTGTAGAGATGACAGAGTGTCTGGATTGAGTTGTGTGGATTGTCTCTGTGTTGATGGATAAACGGTGGAATAGGCATGGGATAGTTATCAGTGATCATGGAATAGTTATCACATCTTTATTCTGAAAAAAATTCTCTCAAACTGAAATGTTTGTGTTACAGTTTTTCTGCATAAAAAGCAGCTTTTTCGTTTTATGGTCAAAGTAAATCTTTTTTTAATGTTTGGAGTCATATCCATCCATGTTACCGAATGGTTTTCCTTCTGTTCTGTATAGTTTTCATTCATCACATGTTTTTAAAAACAGACTTCTAGCTCAGGGGAACACCTTTGAAACATAAAGGGAAAGTGAATACGGAGGATATTAAACCCATCCAACAATTAGAACCCGTTAGACTGCAGCTTTTTCCTCCTCTCCTCAGTTTCCCGTCTCATTTGCGTGCATGTGTTAATTTGTCGTGTAAATGGCCTGCAGAGAAGGATTTGATATCCTCCATCCATCATCTTTGTGGAGAGATGTAACCTGAAGAAACAGCCCACGCTCTCAACACTGTGCTCGGAGCTGGAGGGCATGTGCACGTCCATCTTTTTATGTCTGTATGTGTACATGCACACACACGGTTTGTAATGGAGGTTAAGTAAAAAGGCATCATGACTTTGACTGCCTGAAGGTAAAACAATGCTCTGCATTTTAGCTGAACAACTTTGTTCCATTTTTTGATGAAGACCCTGAGCATGAATGTTTTTCTTCATTCCTTCTGCTTCATATAAACCCGATGTCAACATGATGACCTTATACAGTGTCCACACACGTGCCAAAAAATCCTGAGGCCTCAGCGGAGGTGGACCAGGACACGATCAGAAGACAAGACAGAAAGGAAAACCCTCGATATCCGCTGGCCGCCAGGAACCAGGACAGTAATAAAAAAAGACCAAACAGACAAAAAGAAATCAAATAATGATCTGGCCACGATAGCTGGAACTGAGCCCAATATAAAGGAGAACCAGCAGGTGGATGAGATGAGTGACAATTGAAAGTGAAAGGCATGAATAACTAAGGTGAGCTATCAGGGCAGATCATGACAATTACTCAGTACAGTGATAATTTATTTAGATTTTGCGTACGTCTGAAATCAATAATTGCAAGATCTAGCTTCTTTTGCAAAACATAATTTTGAGAACAACGGAGCTAGAAGCTAGTATACATGAGAGGACTCATTAAAAAGCTCTCTAGCAATCAAATGTAATGAGTATATCATAAAACATGTAAACGTCTATATTAGTGTTTCATTTTATATACAAAGACTCAAAACATGTTAGAATTATATGAGCTGACATGTGGTTGCTATTATCTTCTATTGGCTTGCTTTAATCAACAGTAAAGCAAATGAAATCCATTTAGGAGTTTCTCCCCTATGTGGTCTCTCTCTGGAATCAGACGGGGAAGGAAGGGATAAAGAAGGTATGAGTGTTTTGAAGAGAAGGTGTTGTGCCAGAGCAACACTGCATCTTCAACTACGGTATGTGCAGAGTTACTATCATGGCTTATGGAATGACAGCATTATGCTGCCACAACCAGGGTTCAGTGTAAAAGCTGATTTATATTCAGAAACCAGGTTGTCTGCGTCGCAGTGAACGCAAATGTGCCCCCGTCCCTTCCACAGACACTCAGGTGCACCTCTCCGAAAATGTAGGTGAACGCAGACAGTGCTACAGACAGAAGGCCTCTGATTGGTCAAATCTACATCTGCTCTACACTATGCGTATTTCCTGTTTAGTGCCTTACCAGAAAACGACTCGTGAAGATGGACAAGCTAGAAGAGTGAGGTACGCAAGAACGCTGGGACCCTTTCTCCACCTGGATCCCCACTTTTTTTCGGCCTCATGTCCCTCCATTGTCGCACAAACTTGCCGCCGCCTTCTTCACTACCTCGACCGTGTTTAGACCCACATAAATCAAAAATCTCTGTGACAAGCTCATTGTAACACTTGGACTATAACCAGCCCTTAAGGGTGGTGTGACCAAAGCAATGTCAGTTTTAGCATTGTGCAACACTGCACCATACAGTGTTTGGAAGGTTAAATTTCAGTCTCATCTGATTGGTGAACCTTCTTTTAGCTCCATTTTCGATATCCTAATAGGTTTATTTCAGTTTCTTTAAGCTGTCATATTCTTCGTGCCAAGCCTTTATAAAAGCAAGATCTGTGAAGATCATTATATCCACAGGTTCCTCCACCTATACTGTGGTTCTCTGCAGCTTCTCCAGATTTACTGCATGCCTTTTTCCCGCAATGTCTTCTTCATTTTCTCATTGCTTAGCCGCTCTGTTAAGATCAGGGAGATCCAAAATCGATCCTTGGCATCCACTGTCTTGCAGGTTCTAGATATTTCCCTGTTAATTTTAAATTTCGAACATTGGCTTAAACAATGCACTCTTTATCAGACCATATTGTCCCAAAAGTTATTTAAAAAAAAATCCTGTCTTAAAATCTGTGAGGGTTTTCTCATTATCTGATGCAGGCCAGTTAGTTATACTTCAGCATGTTCACTTAAATTCATCCAATCCTATATCAACCTATCAATCTGTCAATGAAATCTTTTAGGTCATAGCATTTAGATTTATATGTGGCAGCTAATATAAAAACGTCTTAAATAAGAAATAAGAATAACTTACTTTACCATTTTTCTATGTCCCAGTGTTCACGGGGATGGTTGCTGTTGCTTGAGAGGCAAGGGCTCAAACATGTACAGCTGGAAGCCTTCTATACCAAACCAAGCTTCTGCCGCCCTGGCGTCCTCTTCCACAACATATTCATCCCCGCTTTCCTCCTCTAAATAAAACATGTACACTATATTGCCAAAAGTATTTGCTCACCTGCCTTGACTCACATATGAGCTTAAGTGACATCCCGTTCCTAATCCATAGGGTTCAATATGACGTCGGTCCACCCTTTGCAGCTAGAACAGCTTCAACTCTTCTGGGAAGGCTGTCCACAAGGTTTAGGAGTGTGTTTATGGGAATTTTTGACCATTCTTCCAGAAGCGCATTTGTGAGGTCGCACACTGATGTTGGACGAGAAGGCCTGGCTCTCAGTCTCCGCTCTAATTCATCCCAAAGGTGTTCTATCGGGTTGAGGTCAGGACTCTGTGCAGGCCAGTCAAGTTCATCCACACCAGACTCTGTCATCCATGTCTTTATGGACCTTGCTTTGTGCACTGGTGCACAGTCATGTTGGAAGAGGAAGGGGCCAGCTCCAAACTGTTCCCACAAAGTTGGGAGCATGGAATTGTCCAAAATGTCTTGGTATGCTGAAGCATTCAGAGTTCCTTTCACTGGAACTAAGGGGCCAAGCCCAGCTCCTGAAAAACAACCCCACACCATAATCCCCCCTCCACCAAACTTTACACTTGGCACAATGCAGTCAGACAAGTACCGTTCTCCTGGCAACCGCCAAACCCAGACCCGTCCATCAGATTGCCAGATGGAGAAGCGCGATTCGTCACTCCAGAGAACGCGTCTCCACTGCTCTAGAGTCCAGTGGCGGCGTGCTTTACACCACCGCATCCGACGCTTTGCATTGCACTTGGTTATGTATGGCTTGGATGCAGCTGCTCGACCATGGAAACCCATTCCATGAAGCTCTCTGCGCACTGTTCTTGAGCTAATCTGAAGGCCACATGAAGTTTGGAGGTCTGTAGTGATTGACTCTGCAGAAAGTTGGCGACCTCTTCGCACTATGCGCTTCAGCATCCGCTGACCCCGCTCCGTCAGTTTACGTGGCCTACCACTTCGTGGCTGAGTTGCTGTCGTTCCCAAACACTTCCATTTTCTTATAATACAGCTGACAGTTGACTGTGGAATATTTAGGAGCGAGGAAATTTCACGACTGGATTTGTTGCACAGGTGGCATCCTATCACAGTTCCACGCTGGAATTCACTGAGCTCCTGAGAGCGACCCATTCTTTCACAAATGTTTGTAAAAACAGTCTGCATGCCTAGGTGCTTGAATTTATACACCTGTGGCCATGGAAGTGATTGGAACACCTGATTCCAATAATTTGGATGGGTGAGCAAATACTTTTGGCAATATAGTGTATGATGGAGGAGACTCATCCACGACCTCCGACACTAAACTCTCCTCCTCTTGCATGTTTCCGCTGTCCAGAGCGTTCCTTGACAGTGTCGTTTCTAAGTCACCATTTTAGTGCTACTTGGTCCCAATTTAATTCCCCTACTAGCACTAAGTTGCTAACTGGTTGGCAAGATGCTTCTGACAAATCGGCCAACAACCAAACGTAATTGCGAACCTTCCGCCATAACAATCCCGTCCTATTGATAAACGACCAATCACATTCACTTTATTCACTCAAGTAAAGTTGTGCACCACTGGGCAGAATTTGGAAATGCAACGGTTGAAACAGCCACTTCCTTACAATTTTAAGCAAAACCTTGTTCATTAGCCTATTTCCTGGGAAACATCTGAAACAAGCAAGATGGCAACCCTCAAGAACCAACTTTGAACACCCTTGGTTTAGGTAGTTGTACATATCTTGGTAGGTATGCAGTTAGTTTATCCTCTCTCCCTGTTCAGGTGATGAACCAGACAAATTGAAGGATAGAGACGTCGTAGGAGATTATAAAGAGTATTACAGACAAAGGTAAAGGTGATAAGACCATCTTCAAGTAGCGTGATTAGTCATCTGGCTACAGGTGGACACATTAGTTAGATATTTAAAAATTAGGAAAAAGACGTGATGACAAGAGACAAATGATGGGAGTAGTAACAAGTGTTAAGAATAACTTTTGTAGAGATCAGACTTTCATTTGTTTATTTTGATAGAATTTCTATTAAGGTTCAGGATTAAATGTATTTTTTTCAACCATTGGGGGTTTTTCTTTCATCAAAAGTAAGATAATTTACACAGGCAGCCTGTGTAAATCACACTGATTGATAAATCATTTTAATACTTTTACTTGAAAACTCAGTTTTTGGGCACAGGTGCTTATTGCTGCACATCACCTTCTTTCTGCCCTTTTCGCTTATTAGGTCACATGCAGCAATGAATGGTGGGTAATATACAATGTCTGTTCAGATCAATAGCACCGTAAGAGTGGAAATGCGAGTAACATGACACAGACTGAGTGTTGGAGTTAAGGCTTGACCTTGGATACATGTTTTGTTGTGGCAGTATAAAAAAAACCCACGGTTGACCGTAGACTCCAGAGGTCTGGTTCTGTGTCCCAGGGATTATGTTGGTGTGAATTCTACAAATTAAAAAGCAAGAGCAAACGCTGTTATGCAACCTTGAAACATATCCTATATCATCACTCAGAAGGCTCAAAGAAGTCACTGTCTCAAGATGACATGGGAAAAATTTGTTACATTTTAGAAATGCACTCAGGGGCAAATGTCTTATGGTCTGATGAAACTAAGATTGATGAGCTAGAAGCTTGCGACTTGAGGAAACACCCAAAACAGTAAAGTACGAAGGTGGCAGCATCATGCTTCACTATAGTAGAGATTGGTTCATGGTTCAAAGTGGATGAAATAATAATGTAAGAATGGAATACAGAATTTTGAAGAAACTTTCAGGTCATCATGTAACCCCATTTTAGTTTTTAAGTTTTTTTTTAACACTTTTATTCCACTTAGCCTCCACTTTGTTATTTTAACAAGTGTAAAAAGACACTCTTCAGGTAGGTGCGGGCTAGTGCACCCTTTTTACATGATGACCTTTCCCCAAAACAGTACGTTTTGTACATTTATTACAATGTTGAGAAGTTGAACACCCCTTATTTAAAGCTATCATGTGGCTTTAGCAGGGACCAGAATAGCAAGCTATCTTCACCTGAAATATGAAACCATGCACTTAGTAAAGACATTAATGGCATGTCCAGAGAGATGCGTAAAAAAAAAAAAAAAGAAATAATCTTACCAATTTTTCACCTCCGAAATATCCCCTGGTCGGGCATTGTGTTTAATATATATAGATGCTGGTTCGAATTTTAAAGTCTGCATTTTCCAAGGACCCAGTCTATCTGGACTGGATTCTTCGAAGCCCATGAAAATAAGGAGACCAGAAGAGTTTGGCTGTGAATTCAACAGGTCCAGCCTTCCGCGGCTTTCACCACAGTATGCTCTGTCACCCAGCAACAGTGAGACTTGACACACAAAGCAGGAAAAGAATGAATACTAAACATCACTGCTGTTAATTTTCATTTATTTATTTAACCTTTTCGAGGAGCTTGAACAGCAGTACTGTATCAGATTTATAGTCCCTAACACTGCACATACATTAGAATCTGTCCTTAAATATCAGCCAGACCCAATTTCACAGTAACAATAAATCAAACATTATCCGCCACATATCTAACTCAGTAACCATTAAAACAACAATTTTTATTAATTTCAAACAGAACTATTTACATATTTGTATTATATTAAACTGAATATCCAATATTCACCACTGTTCGCCACCAAGTACATTTTTCCTCTGAGCATAGATAAGCGGCTTGTCTGGACTCGCAATGAATCCTGGGATATCCAAGGCTACGTAGGATACACTGGACCCGTCCTTCAAAATAGGCAAAAAAAAGACTGCATTTGTCGTCCACATAACGAGGCGTCTTGTAATCCGAAACAGACCTTGGTGCCGTGCTATGACGTAATTGGCCTACGAATCTGGCCTTCGGAGGACACAGCTCCTGAATTCAAACTCAGTGACTTTTTTATAGTAATATCTATAGTCTGGTCCCATAGTTGATGATTGTCTCCCTCTAGTGGTATGGATCACACAGGTTATGTGCAGCTAATTTGCAACTTTTCTTGAAGTTGTTTTTTCTCACAACAGCATTATTTTTTATATGTATTTGTGTGTTTATAAGTGTTAGGATCACTTATGAGTTAGCGGAAGGTTTTGTGTCTGTTCCACCGTTGCACTTTGATGCTCTTTATCTATAGGGATTGCAGTTCTCCTTTTTTGCATATGTTTTGTGTTTGTTTCATAGTGTAAGACCCATGTTTACATTACCCCCCCCCCCACTGTACCAAACATATAGGTTAAAAAGGTAATCCAACCAACTGCTGAGGAAAATAATACAACTGATATACAGCCAAAGACATAGAAACAGAAACGTTTTTATATTTTTGGAATTTAGGAATAAAGCATAATTATGGTGACCCATAAAATTCGTAATCACAGCGGTAATTTTTTACAGTTTATGTAAATATCTGGATTTGAGCTTTGAAGGCCTTACTTTAATCAGTAGATAAACTGACCTGCATATAGGATTATGCTAACACAACTGACGTATAGAAATCTCCAGGATATAGGAGCACAGTTAGTTATCTTGTTGTTACTTATTTTAATGAGGCATTTACTAAGAGCATAAGCAAAGTTTTTGGGTTAAACTGATACTATATTCATCTTCCCTGATCGATGTGGTCAGATGTTCCCTCAGATCCACCAGTGAATCTCATAGTCAATTAGTCTGATGCATCTTGTTCCAGCTCTGTAACAAACTGTGCTTCATGAGAAGCAGCTTGGTCTCATTTGCCTCTGATTTAATTACAGCAAGGACAGTTGTGCATAATGTCTCTGTGATACAACTGCATCCTTTAAATCAGATTCTGCGGATATATTAACGAATGGGCTTCAGATCGCTGTGGGGATTTAATAAAGCAGCTCCTCGTGCGGCAGACAGCAGCCGCAGGAAGAGTCACTTCCACTAATTTACAAATCGATTCCGCCTAATATGCTGTTCCTGCATTAATGCTGCAACTTTGTGCCAATTTTCATAGGTTTTATCCCTTCAGGTAGGTTTCTTTTTGAACATGGAGACATCAAACAGGCTGCTCAGAAAGCTGGAAGGTTTTCTTTTGAATTGCAGCAGAGGTTGACTAGTTGACAGTTTCCTAAGCTAATAATTGTCTTTAGAGATCAGGGGAGCCCATTTACTAGTCCCCTTTGTTCTGCTGGACCAGTTTTTGGTTTCCATTTTCAGTCAAACATGATGGTGTTTTCACACATATGTTAGTTTTCATATCGTCTGTCTTGAACTTTTCACATTAATATCTTTCCGAGTAGTTCTGAGCACCACTACAGTTTTTTTTTCTGACAAGTTTGATGTTTCATACTAAGAGCCTTTAACTTCTCCGTAATCCTCTCCTCCAGGTTACCATAGAAACGACACAGGGGTCACAGTAAGGCAGCTGTGTGTTACACGAAGGCATTGTAAGGTTTAATCACACAGACAGCCACTCAGACACTCCTGCCAGCTCCAGATGCATTGTGGGTACCGGGGGGACAATTTGGTTCAAGTGCCGGTGTCTGAGCACGACACACACTCAGATACACTCACATGAGCCTGACATGATTCACCGCACTGACTTACAACCCAATTTGCAGGGAAGAGTTTTACTGATGACTTGGCATCTCAGCGTTTTTTTATATACTATCTGGCAACACAACATCGTATTTACTCTGCTCCAAGTCGACACACGTGGGTCGTTCCTCTCAGAGCATCCATTCTTTCGAGGTAAAAGCTGGTGTCAGGACAAACACTTGAGCTCAGTCGTTTCCACAGCGACAAGAAGCCCAATTAAAGACAGCACACCAATTTACCCATCATGCTTTGCCCTGGGTTTTGTGTTGTCTCATTACAACAAGCGGTGTGTTGTCAGTACCTTCAGTGGCTGCATTATCACAGCGGTGAATGTGCGTTTGTGCCAGATGGTGATGCATTAACCATGGAGCCATTAGGAGGACATTAGAATAATGAACAAACTGCCTGTCTCCTTCACTTTTCTATCCTACATGCACGGAAACAAAAACAGAAGATATGCAGTGTGGAAACACCTGCTGCCTTTTTTAATTTTACAGTGAAAAGTTTCAATAACTGGCTCCAATTAGCAGGAAAAAAATCTAATCTCGGAGGGCACGGCTCAGGAACTCCTGGTTAAAATATCCGGAGCTGCCTTCAGCAGCAATAACTCTCTCATTTACTGTCTCTCACATCGTTGTGGGAGAATTATAGCTCACTCTTCCTTCTGCATGATGCCCGCATGGTCCCAACTCAGTATCTAAATCAGTCTCCTATCTAGACTTTATTTAGGCCATTTGAAAAAACAATTTTTTTACATTTTCAGTGTTTTTTTTTTTTTACTCGACCTGCCATAAAGGCTTTTACATAAAGAAATACATTTTACCCTAGCCATCCTCATATATATATATATATATATATATATATATATATATATATATATATATATATATATATATATAAATATATATATATACAGTGGGGCAAAAAAGTATTTAGTCAGCCATCAATAGTGCAAGTTCTCCCACTTAAAAAGATGAGAGAGGCCGGTAATTTTCATCATAGATATACCTCAACTATGAGAGAAAAAATGAGAGAAAAAAATCCAGAAAATCACATTGTCTGATTTTTAAAGAATTTATTTGCAAAATATGGTGGAAAATAAGTATTTGGTCAGTTACAAACAAGCAAGATTTCTGGCTCTCACAGACCTGTAACTTCTTCTGTAAGAGGCTCCTCTGTCCTCCACTCGTTACCTTCATTAATGGCACCTGTTTGAACCCGTTATCAGCATAAAAGACACCTGTCCATAACCTCAAACAGTCATACTCTAAACTCCACCATGGTCAAAACTAGAGAGCTGTCAAAGGACACCCGAAACAAAATTATAGACCTGCACCAGGCTGGGAAGTCTGAATCTGCAATAGGTAAACAGCTTGGTGTGAAGAAATCAACTGGGGGATCAATTATTAGAAAATGGAAAACATACAAGACCACTGATAATCTTCCTCGATCTGGGGCTCCACGCAAGATCTCACCCCGTGGGGTCAAAATGATCACAAGAACGGTGAGTAAAAATCCCAGAACCACACGGGGGGACCTAGTGAATGACCTGCAGAGAGCTGGGACCAAAGTAACAAAGGCTACCATCAGTAACACACTACGCCGCCAGGGACTCAAATCCTGCAGTGCCAGACGTGTCCCCCTGCTTAAGCCAGTACATGTCAAGGCCCGTCTCAAGTTTGCTAGAGAGCATTTGGATGATCCAGACGATGACTGGGAGAATATCATATGGTCAGATGAAACCAAAATAGAACTTTTTGGTAAAAACTCCACTCGTCGTGTTTGAAGGAGAGAGAATGCTGAGTTGCATCCAAAGAACACCATACCTACAGTGAAGCATGGGGGTGGAAACATCATGCTTTGGGGCTGTTTTTCTGCTAAGGGACCAGGATGACTGATCCGTGTGAAGGAAAGAATGAATGGGGCCATGTATCGTCAAATTTTGAGTGAAAACCTCCTTCCACCAGCAAGGGCATTGAAGATGAAACGTGGCTGGGTCTTTCAGCATGACAATGATCCCAAACACACCGCCCGGGTAACGAAGGAGTGGCTTCGTAAGAAGCATTTCAAGGTCCTGGAGTGGCCTAGCCAGTCTCCAGATCTCAACCCCATAGAAAATCTTTGAGGGAGTTGAAAGTCCGTGTTGCCCAGCAACAGCCCCAGAACATCACTGCTCTAGAGGAGATCTGCATGGAGGAATGGGCCAAAATACCAGCAACAGTGTGTGAAACCCTTGTGAAGACTTACAGAAAACGTTTGATCTCTGTCATTGCCAACAAAGGGTATATAACAAAGTATTGAGATGAACTTTTGTTATTGACCAAATACTTATTTTCCACCACATTTTGCAAATAAATTCTTTAAAAATCAGACGATGTGATTTTCTGGATTTTTTTTTTCACATTTTGTGTCTCATAGTTGAGGTATATCTATGATGAAAATTATCGGCCTCTCTCATCTTTTTAAGTGGAAGAACTTGCACTATTGGTGGCTGACTAAATACTTTTTTGCCCCACTGTATATATATATATATAAGAGAAGACACTTTTCCCTTCAAAACTCACAAACGCCCCCCACACGTGTTACTTTAACACCTACAGAGTTGAATATAACTCTCTTTCGGATATTTGGTCCCACTCCAAATGAGATTAAAATTTACTCTGTAGCTAGTGTCCAATTTTCAGAGTTAATTTTACTTACACTCACCGGCCACTTTATTAGGTACACCTGTCCAACTGCTCGTTAACACTTAATTTCTAAGCAGCCAATCACATGGCGGCAACTCAGTGCATTTAGGCATGTAGACATGGTCAAGACAATCTCCTGCAGTTCAAACCGAGCATCAGTATGGGGAAGAAAGGTGATTTGAGTGACTTTGAACGTGGCATGATTGTTGGTGCCAGAAGGGCTGGTCTGAGTATTTCAGAAACTGCTGATCTACTGGGATTTTCACGCACAACCATCTCTAGGGTTTACAGAGAATGGTCCGAAAAAGAAAAAACATCCAGTGAGCGGCAGTTCTGTGGGCGGAAATGCCTTGTTGATGCCAGAGGTCAGAGGAGAATGGCCAGACTGGTTCGAGCTGATAGAAGGGCAACAGTGACTCAAATAACCACCCGTTACAACCAAGGTGGGCAGAAGAGCATCTCTGAACGCACAGTACGTCGAACTTTGAGGCAGATGGGCTACAGCAGCAGAAGACCACACCGGGTGCCACTCCTTTCAGCTAAGAACAGGAAACGGAGGCTACAATTTGCACAAGCTCATCGAAATTGGACAATAGAAGATTGGAAAAACGTTGCCTGGTCTGATGAGTCTCGATTTCTGCTGCGAAATTCGGATGGTAGGGTCAAAATTTGGCGTCTACAACATGAAAGCATGGATCCATCCTGCCTTGTATCAACGGTTCAGGCTGGTGGTGGTGGTGTCATGGTGTGGGGAATATTTTCTTGGCACTCTTTGGGCCCCTTGGTACCATTTGAGCATCGTTGCAATGCTACAGCCTACCTGAGTATTGTTGCTGACCATGTCCATCCCTTTATGACCACAATGTACCCAACTTCTGATGGCTACTTTCAGCAGGATAATGCGCCATGTCATAAAGCTGGAATCATCTCAGACTGGTTTCTTGAACATGACAATGAGTTCACTGTGATCAAATGGCCTCCACAGTCACCAGATCTCAATCCAATAGAGCATCTTTGGGATGTGGTGGAACGGGAGATTCGCATCATGGATGTGCAGCCGACAAATCTGCGGCAACTGTGTGATGCCATCATGTCAATATGGACCAAACTCCCTGAGGAATGCTTCCAACACCTTGTTGAATCTATGCCATGAAGAATTGAGGCAGTTCTGAAGGCAAAGGGGGTCCAACCCGTTACTAGCATGGGGTACCTAATAAAGTGGCCGGTGAGTGTATATTATTATCTAAATGAAGACGACCTCTCAGACACTGGCGGTTAATCAACACCATATATAATAAAAGTTACACTGCATGGCTGTGAAAATTAACATTGATTATTAACTCCAACACTTGAGTAAATTTACACTCAGTATACTTTAAAATATTCCATTTAGAGTTAAATAGGTTAACTCTGAATGTTTAACACCCAAGGTAAACCTTTTCTCAAGTATAGCATGCTTTTGACTGAAGTTCATTCTGCTGGAACATTGACCCATTGGAAGATTCCTTAGGGAATAATCTTTCTCATGGGCTCGGATATGGACTGTTTCAGTTTAAGTGGATGGCTAGTGAAGAAGTGAGATCAGGATGTATCATGTAAATATGGCCTACCAGAGACTGAGTGGTGCTTTGGGCAATGATCTGCTGTAAAACCCTTGTTCTGTCCATCCGTGTTGATCTTATTGCGACATGCGCCACCAGTGGAGGAAATATTGCCGACCATCTGAAACCTTTCCTGGAAACATTCCCATATTGCCTCAGCCTTCTTGTACGTTTTAGGAGCACTTTTAAACAGGTCAGAATTTTAAAGACTGCTGTCTTCTGTTTTCCGCATGGTCTACATGTGTCTCTTCTCTAGAAGAGCTAAATCAAATTACTTATCTGCATAATATGAACTTCTGCAGAGACCTGGTGACCATTCAATTAAAAAATCTAATAGATGCAGAGAAGAAATTTTGATTTTTAAGAATCCAAATCAGAATAAAAAATAAGATGTCTTAACATCTTCAAGCGTCTCAAATGAGGTCCTTTGAAAGTCCCCAGAATGGGAAAATAATACATTCAATCAGAGTTTGTAAGTCCTGTTAAAGCCTTGTATTACCTATTTTTTAGGAATGTTATCAGAAAAAAAAAGTTCTGATCAGATTCTCAGTCATTCCAAAAAAGTTTAAAAACAATCCACTGGACTTTGTTTCCAGACGTTTTGTTTTCCATCCAGGAAGCTTTCAGAGACTTAGACAGGTATGGGGCATTGCAGGCTAACAAAAGAGGCCAAACCACCCCAAGCCAAAGGAGTTGACCTGTTAGCCCGTTTAAATTTGCACGTTTTCTAAACAAAACAAAAGGGTTTGGTGGGCTACTTTATAAAACCTCGAACTCAACACTATTCCTGACATTTTGAATTGAGAAAGCCTCCTGGATGGGAAGCAAAACGTCTTCAAACTTTGAAACAAAGTCAAGAGGATTGTTTTTTTTATTTTTTTTGGAATATATATGACCTCCTTTGGATTTTTTCCTCATTTATGCCACAGCTGTTTTAACATGAATTATGAAATTCTCTTCATTCTTTATCCAAACAAATGCTGAAAAATGCAGGTTTAATGTCACATTCAGTCCTGGATATCATCTCTGTGTCTAAATGTTCTTCCATCGGATCAGAAAGCAATGAGCAGTGAGCCAACCATCCCACTCATAGGTTGTTTTTTTGTTTTTGGAGGCATTCTGTGATATTTGTGATGAAATAAACCAAATACGCTACACTGAGAACCCCGCTATAAATGCAGGTTTGACTGGGATACGACAGAGAGGACCAAAGCACAAACCCCCTCATTCATCCTCCATTCTGCCTCATTTGCATGCATTTAAATACGAAGGCTCGCAATGAAGTGTTAGTTTGTTAGCTCAGCGCTGAGCTCCTGGATTGGATGGTGTTACATGTAATATGGAAGAGAAATGCTCAATTACTTCTCTGTGCATGCACGTGCACGTTAGTGTGTTATATGCTAATAATCCCACGGAGGGTCGAGGCAATCAAAAAGCTCTCACTTTTAATCAGCGTCACACAGAGCAGCTCACACACTCACACATACAACGGTTTGTTTTAAACCAATTTGACAACTCCAGCATGGTGAGGAGCATGCACACAAAGTGACAAATTAAAAAATATAATGGCTGTCAAAGGCTGCATGTGAGTGAGTAACACGGTGTGACAAACACAGCGGGGAATTTTAGGGCCCTATACACTCTCACAACCATACAGCTGTTCACATGAAGCTGGGAAGAATGACAGAGCAGACAGGTAGCTATCAAAGAGAAGCAATCTGGATCATGTTTGCTCAGGGAGCTGTCAAACACACACTCTGTTGCTCTTCCTGTGTCTGCTTTGGTCTCCAAAGTGAAGTTGGACTGCCATTGGACTTTAAAGAGGAACAAAAAGCAGCAAATGTGTAAAGAAATATAAAAAGGAGTGCTGTAGTTTGTACATTGGTATCTTTAAGATGAGACCTGCTCCTTATAAAGCAGATGTCATGGATTAGTGGTCTGGATCAGGACCCACCTGCTGGCTCAAAACATATGTGCTTTATTTCATAAAAGTTGTAAATCAGGAAACTGTCTATATACCAAACTGAACTATTGTTGTCCTCTACTTCAAAGAACACTTTAGATTTCAAAATGGAAAAACTTTCTATTTTTAATAAATACTATTTTATTTGAAAAGTCAATGCATAAGATGGATGCATAAAAACCTCATTTTGTTCTAGTGATAAATTCTGTTTAAAGTAACAGATTATAATTAAAAACTTCTCCGGACCTTTACTGGTTGATGATTTTCTTTATTTGGACCCTGCTGATTTGTAATTGGTTACCCCTGATATAAATCATGTGGAACTGGAAAACTCCAGATTCATCAGAATACCAGAGGTCAGGAGTGAGAGCAGAGCAGTGGTACAGGACCAGATTCTACCAGATAATGGAAAGTCAATTATTAAGGCGACCGATCAAGAATCTGTTAAAAAATGGTGGTAGAAAACTTGGAGGCCTTATTGTTATACCGTCGCCATTTTTGACAGCAATTACAGTGAATCTCTCATTCAGTTTGTGGAACTGCTAACTTTACATGCAACCCGCAACTCCTGTTACTCTGACAGAGAACCTAATAATTCAGCCAGACACCATCTGGTTTTGAAGGTTTATTATTATTTACTCCAGAAGTGGTCGAATGGACTGGGGAAGCAGGCAGAACGGTTGAACAGGCTGATGTGCAGGCTGGAGAGATGGAAGATGGCTAAACTGACTGGTAACAGGCTTGAGAAGGCGGATGACGTGCTGAACTGGCCAATGACATGAAAGATATTTTTGTGGAGACTGACTGAGAGAGGCAGGTATTGATGGACAGTGTTCCAGGTAAACCAGCTTGTTAAGTGGGCAGCAGCACATGAAGTTGTTCATGGAATCAGAAGAGTGGAGCAGAGCAGGAGGAGGAAAACTGTTACTCGGCTTAAGAAAAGTACAGCAAAAGATAGAGTGCACAAGATTTATATATGTTGGAACCAAGCACTTGGGGCTATTACACTAATCAGGCATACATTTATGACCACTGCTGTGGTCAGACGGAATGCTTTGAGCATCACGGGTATCTGCTTTAAAAACAAAGTCAATGGTGGAGCTTCAAGATGTTAGGAATCCAGTTAGTGTGGGTTGTGTTTTTGTGTTTTCTCCCTCCACCACCAGATGGCACCTGGTTCTAGGTTTGGATCCACTTTTCCCCGAAGGATTGTTTGAGCTTCACACTGAGCAGGGGATTCATCACAAGAGACGTTCAAGTACCAAGAACTGATATTTTCATGTACAAGCGATAGAATGTGCTCTGATGTCCATTACTCTACTAAAAATGTATTTATCAAACTGTGGAAAAACATTATGTAAATACTAGTGGTGGGCATATATATTCATTTTTTTTTTATCTAGATTAAAATTACTGAAATCTTGGAATTAATCTAGATTAGTCTAGAATAAAATGGCTCATTTGAATTTCTTTCAAAGGGAATCATGAATCAGAATCAGAATTATTTTATTAATCCCTTACAAGAATTTTTTCTTGCAGTGCAACCATTTACAGAAAAGAGAAAAATAAGATTGTAAGGACAAATAAGAATAAAATAAGATAAGGGTTAGAATAAAATAAGATAAGGATGATATATGTGTGCTGTAAAAGTAAGTCTTTGAACAGGTTTCTCAACCCTGGTAGAACATTAGACCAGGGGCTCATCTTCTGTTTCCAAAATGCATCACAAACTGCTTGAGAAAGCTTATCTACTTCATAACCGGTGATGAAAATAAATATTCAATGAGATGCATTTGAGTTTAATAACTGTTTATTCAGATGAACATGATTTCTGAAATGTAGGCCTACATAATAGGTGATGATGAACTGTTTACAGTCAGTAGCTTTGTGTCAGTCAGTCCAAGCAATATTTCTCCTTTTTCCAGCAGTCACTCAAGCAGACCAACTTTATGTCCAAACTTTAGGGCAACAGCGTTTGAGGATAATACTACAATCTGTGTTTAGAATGTCTCTTGAGTGGTCCAGTTAGTGCTAAGCACGTTGCCTCGACCAACTTCTCATGTTTCGTGGCTTTCTCTGCTGTCATGTATGTCATGTAGGTCATGTATTCTCCACATGATGGTTTGCCTCCAAGCAGGGGCGGTTTTACCATTAGGCTCCTGGGGGCCCCATAAAACTTCTTTCACATGTATGGTTAATGCTACTATCACTTATTTGTGCACATTAATTATGGTTTGATAAAAATCCTTTCGCTAAAATCGGCTGCTGCAGACGGGCTGGGATCACCGAACACTCATTCTGAGTATATTAATCACTCCTTTGTTGTTGTTTTTTTTCTCTCGCAAATATCACAATTTAAATATGGAACAAACTATTCACCTATGTGAGGAGACTGATGGCGTTAATGCAGAGCAAACAATTTTGCTAATTTAGGTCCCCGCTTATGCAAAGCTGATAAGGGGATTGGCACAGAATAGTCTGATCATAAAGATTAAATTCAATGAAGCTGTATTGTGAGTACCACCTCCTGGCAGTACCTTTTGTTCTCCCCTGAGCAAATGTAGTTCCCAACTGCAGTTTTTTCTCATGGTCCTTCTAGAGTAATAAAAGATGTTGATCTAAAATCAGCAGTAGCATTTGCTTTAGTGACACGACCTAAATCCTCAACTCTGCTGTATTGTCTGAAGTCTAGCACACGCGTGTTAACGGAGATATGAGGATCTTGTTAATATGCATCAACAAACCTACCAAATTTAAATCCACTCCTCTGGACAGTCCTAACTTGTTAAGCTAGTGTAATTGCTGTTACATGTGAGCCAGACCCACTAACTGACTAAGCTTTGTGGATACTCCATAGCCAACTTCCCAGTGGACTGGCCTTAAGTCAACAAATTCTAGAGAGACTAGTGAAATGACAAGTCAAGACCTGACAGAAGTCAAGAGCCTGTGAAACTAGACATTTAGGAAAACTAAGCCTTACATGCCTCCAACATAAGACTCACATTAACCATCAGTTATTTATCTCACTATAGAATCAGAAAGCATCTGTGAAGAACTGACTGACCATTGGATGCCGTCTCCATCTGCTTCTGCATGGCTGCTTCTTTCATGTTTAGAGTCAATGAATTTTTAAATATTGATTTGGATCCCGTTTGGCTCTTCTTCCAACATGTTCACTCCTTTTTTTAATCTTGCAACTACTGCCGTTATTGGTGTCAAGTGCAGAGACTGCACACAAATGCACACACTCTCAATATCTTTCCTAACAAGTGATACCCACTGTGTGTGTTCTCTGCTCTTGACACCAATCTTCCCTGAGGCGGAAGAGTGTGCCGCCCACTTAGAGCTCTCTCTATCTTTCCCTCGTTTCTTCTCTCTTTCCCCGCTGTCTTCCACCTTGATCCAGTTGGCTGAAATAGGACTCTAATTGGCCATGCAATGTCATAGACTGTCTGTTCGTCAGGGTATATGCACTGACCATAAAAGCTACTCTCTTGGCATTGATAAAACCCCAATAAAAAAATAATCTCTGTTCTTCGACATTACATCTAAATAGGTATATTTGCAATAGAAACATCCCATAATGCTGTAAAGTGGCATATATGTAAATCTATACCTTTTGTCTTGTATCGGATATGTGGATCTATGAATATGTAAATCGCCCCTTGCCTCAGCCTCTCCAGGTCGCCTGCAGCTGAAGCATTCAGTGCCTAAGTACTTGACTATTCAATAGCAAGCTGAACATTTCAAGACTAACTTCTACATGTTCAGACGAAAGGGAAGTTTCGAAGCAAATTAGGTAATGTTACAGAGATTCCTTTAAGCTGATGCGTCAGCATTTCTCCTGATGTGCCATTCTTTATTACTTAAGAAATGCAACTTTAATTGACAAATCAAGCCTAGGGCTTGGCTTTGATTTCCCAGTTATGCCCAGGTGTGTTGCTAATGATAGATAAATCCCATTAACAGTTTCATAATCTGTCAAGTCCCATTCTACCCGAGTTGGTGCAATTCGTTCAAAGATACACCATGTTTCCAAAAAACAGTTGGCTAAAAAAATACAGATTACTTCATTTTGAATAAAATAAAAATTTTTACACTGTGTTCTGTCTTCTTCAAGTTGAGATGATCTTTACCTTAACAGGCATGTTTTATTATTTTAAGTTTTTAAAAAAAAAAGAAAAAGTGTGGCGCAAATGTGGCAGTTCATGTTGCAGAGTGTCCCTGGTGCAGCAACCCCAGAGAGCAGGCAGGAATCCGATCCAGGTCAGGGATACAGATCAGACTGGAACAATTCTGGAATGCAGAAATCCGTATCAAGACCAGGGGTTCCGATCCAAGCAGGAACAGATAGATCCAGGGTTCCAGGAATCCTCAGAGCGTGAAGAGTTCTACGTGTCCAGCAGCGATCTCAGACAGTCACGCTCAGATGGAGACAGGTGGGCTCAGTTGTAGAGAGGAACATAGACAAGACATGTTACCAGGATAACTGTAGAACTTTAAACTGGTCCCCTCCTAGGAGCCAGGCTTACGGGACTAAAACTGACCTACCCCACATGCCGAGCCAAAACCCTGAGGGATTAGGGAAGAAGAACCAGGACATGATCAGAAGACGGGAGACAAACGTTGAACCCTCTGAATCCACTGGCCTCCGGGGATGGGAACATGAACCAGGGACTTAACTAAAACTCATGAAGCATAAATAACTCACAAAAAACACAGCACAAATAAACTAAGAATACATGAATAAACTAAGAACATGCAAATAAATTGTGGGGAACAGATTTCCCTCATAATCCTTGACATGGAACAGTTTGAGATATCAAAAAACACCTCAGCACAAGAAAAGCACATATGATAATAATAATAATAATAATTGAGCTTCATTGGTCTCACATTGGAGAAATTTACCTCTGCATTTAACCCATGCCCTTGGGGAGCAGTGGGCTGCCATCTTGGGGCACATGGGGAGCAATCAGGGGTTAAGGGTCTTGCTCATATACCCAGAGTGGCAGTCTTTGGGAGTGGGGCTCGAACTCTGAACCTCAGGATTTCCAAGCTCTATGCCCTAAACACAAGGCAGCGACTCCCCTAATATATAACAGGGGACAAACATTTCTGCAGAGGGAATACTTTGGAGGATTAGAGTCACATGTGAGTCTGACTGGTATTTGAGCATCAGTAGTGTGTGTATGAGTGAGTGTGTTCAATTTGTCCATGAATGCTGTCCAGAGGCCATTGTCCTTGATAAGTTTATCAAATTGAGCTATAGTTCTGAATGCATTCACAGGTGACCGGTGGTAGGGGAAGGGGGGAGCACGAAGTTCTGGCCCCCTCCGCCATAACATCAAAGGGAGTTTTGATTTTATTAATTGTTATTATATTAATTATTAATACTTAAGTACTTTCAAAAGTTTTTACTGAAATACTTTAATTTGAGTAGATTTTTAACCCGGTAACTTTTATTCATAGTTGAGTAAGATCTGACAATAAGTATCAATACTGTTACTCAAGGACTACTGTTGAGTACCTTTTCCACCACTGGCTCATCTAAGTCAGGACTGGCATTTGTAAATGTGACAGGATTTGGTTTCTGCAACCTTTCACGGGTCCGGATATGTTCACACAAAGGATGTGACACACCTCAGAAAGACTTAGACAACTTTTATTGTCATTTTAAATACAAAATTTAATTTAGTATAGCTTTTCAGACAGTAAGTGAACATTTCCATTCCATAAAGTTCGGGAAGTGCGGGTGATCAAATGTAAATGGTGTGGGAAAAAATGGTGCAAAGAGTGCACTGATATGGAAGATCAGAGAATTATTATATACGGTGCAAATATTCAATGTTTTTGGTTTGGTGTTATCAGTGTGATGCAGTCTGTGACATAATTTAGAGTTAGTTTTTTTTTGTCTTTTGAGTTCAGCAATCTGATGGCAGTAGGGACGAACCTGTTGCAGAATCTGCTGGACCTGCATCAAATGCTCTGAAGTCTCTCCCCATGGTGGGGGTGTGAGGGGTCATTGATGAGGGAGGGAATGTCTTTAATGGAGGGAAGAGGAGCCCTGATGATCCTCTCTGCTGTTCTCACGTTCTTCCAGTCTGAGGTTCTGCAGCCTCCACACCACACAGTGAGACAGCTGGTCAAAACGCTCTCTATGGTGCTTCTGTAGAAGGTGGTGAGGATGGGTGGGGGCAGGTGGCCTCTCCTCATCCTCTTCAGGAAGGGGAGAGCCCACCAATCCATCTTTTGATGGTAAACGATTTACCTCTATGATATTAACCTACGAATTAACTCTAAACACCAAAAATTTTGAAAATCCTGTACCTTTTGAGATTTCCTTAAAATTTGGGATGAATGAAAACTGTCCTCTTTGAATAACTTGTTCCATTAACCTTATATTTTCTTAAATTGTCATTCACCACTAATTTTCTACAGTTACTGCTATAACCTTTACAATTCACATTACAATATTTTAATCATAGATATGACATATTTTAACTATATTTGATTATTAATACTTGTCACCTTCAGATTTTAAGAGAACTACTTTACATGTTACTTGGAAGTTGTTGCAGCACAAATGAAGCTAAAGAAATGCTAAATTCATCCTGTTATTTATGTTTGAAATACACACCCATTCCTGGCTAAATTAAAACTATTTAGAAACGAATGTGTAAAAAAAAAAGAGGGAGTTTCTAGCACAAAAATGTTTTTAAAAACAAAACGGGGCATTTTTTACTGTATTGCTTCCAACCCTTCCCATATATGCAGCTGTATTTCTGTGTTGAGATCCGATGCTAAAGGAATTGTATATTGGGTTCAGATCCTTTGTGCTGAAGCACAACCATCTTCAAACAACAGAATACTGAATTAATGCTTTCTCTGACTCCTCCGAGGTGCAGGCCTCTGTCTTCTGCCAAGCTTGTTCTGTCTGCTAACACCCACATACTGAACGAAAACATGTCATCATGCCTCATACTGTGGGATAAAAAAAAGTGATACCTTCTCTTCTTAACAAGGGGAAGGTCTGATCTTCTCCATAAAGCTGTCGGGCTGCGATTCAAACAACTGTGTATAACATCGTTTGGCCTTTGAATCTTCACTCGGAGCAGAAAGTTACTCAGAGCTGCACAGAGTTATGTCGTCAACCTTACCCACAGCTGCAGGTGTAGATCCATAGGAAAGAGATGAAGTCAAATGCCACTTTAAGATAAGTAATATACTTTGTTTTATTTTCAAATATTCTAATAAGACATTGCTCTTGGAAACATAATGCAATAGGCCTTCAATAAAGAAAAAAAAACAATCTGATTTTGAAGTGGTGTGTAGAACTCTGCCAGGCAGCATCTGACCTGTGTTGGTTTGTTTTAATTGGGATATCATCAGGGGGTAATAATTAGAAACCACAAACAAACATAACACCTTGGAAGCAAATGAATGGTAAATACTCCAAAGGCGACATATCCAAAAAATGAATGTGACAGAAAAATTCTGCAAATTGAGGCCAAAACAACAAATAATTTAAAAAGCTGCAACAGGAGAGCACCAGACCACTAGGGGGAGTCAACAAGAGATTCACAGGACCCATGTGTTCTTTATTTCCCAAAGATTTTTGCCCCGACATGAAAGTAAATAGTTGTTCGATACATCCTATCAACCCTCACTGAAACAATTTGAACATCAAAATTTCAAGCTAAGAGTGTTATTGGAGGACAGAACAAGACCATATTATTTGTGTAACATTCAAAAGTTTATATATTTTGATGCCGACTATTACCTTAAATAACAACAAACGGCCAATTGCCCTAATAGATAAATCAAAAAGTGTTTCTATAGGAAATCCATGAAAAACTCCCACAAAAGTGAAAGAAACACATTTTTTTGTTACAGGCACTTACCGGTACATAATTTTACTTTTTTAACTTAGCTTATTAACTTTTTAACTTTACCTTTTTAATGTTCAGAATCTTTGCTGAATGTCTACATATAAATCTTGTTTTTCTAGAACTACTGAGGGATACCCCCATTTATAAGAGATATGCAAGTGATCTAAAACGGTAACTTGCTCTATAACAATTTCTAAATGATTTAACCTTTCTGCTCTTTTTGGTATTTGCTTCATCTTTCTTTCTAGTTGGACAGTTTTCTGTGATCACAGCATCCATCTGTTGCTTTATACATGTTGCAATGTTTTTTAATGTTTGTAGCATCCATTAAACCTAGCAGAGTCTTTTACATCCTTGTTGGGGAATCCTGGCTCACTGTCCTTTGGGGAGAATTTCCAAAGATGAAAAGCTTGCCGATGGTCATGAGGGTCTTGAATAAGAGATTAAACTTTCTTTCTTTCTTTCTTTCTTTCTTTCTTTCTTTCTTTCTTTCTTTCTTTCTTTCTTTCTTTCTTTCTTTCTTTCTTTCTTTCTTTCTTTCTTTCTTTCTTTTATTTTTTAATTTTTATTTTAAGCCATTGATTGGTGGCCTTAGAGGTCCATCTATGGATTGGCTTCGTCCGACTGCACCAGCCCAGACTATCAAAGCAATGACCAGACGTGCTCCTTGAGGAGTTTTACACAGATATCATTACCCTACCACCATTATTTTACCAGTTTTACTCTGGCTATGCTGTTGTTGTTTTTTTATATGTTGTTACTTTTGCATCAATGCAACAGCATATGCACCTTTAAAAAATAAAAGTTCCACTTCTGGCTTTACTCAACTGAATATTTTCCACTAAATCTTGAAGATTATCAACATGTTTTAAGCAAAAGCATTTAATAAATAACCTCTGGCTTAAATGGGGAAACTTGAACATCCACAACTAACTGCAAAGTGTAGCTCATCAGGTTTATAAGCTGAAGGATCAGATGGATAAACCTATTGATGTTATGAGATGAGCCGAGGCTTCGAGGCGTGTGTTGAGTAATGGAGGGGGCATTTGCCCGAAGTGCATGTGGAGGCGTGATTCATTTAGAGGAGGGGCCAAAATTGATGGCGTCCGAGGCCTCGCTACCGTGATCTCACGTGACCGATCGGGAAATGGTTCAGGAAGAGCAAGAAATTCGGCAGGCATTTATACAGCCTCAGTTTTCAGTCAAGATGTGGGAGTTTGTAGGAGTTGCTTTCAGCTGGATAGAGTTTGGATAGATTCTAAGAATAGATTGGTTGGAAAAACAACCAATCTAGTTGCTTAAAACTATTTTCGTTAGAATAAAGCATATAATACAGTTGTAACGTTAGTCTTAACTAGTATTTTCCCCATTGAACAGGTAACAAGATTAGTGGCGTCATCTGTAAGACACGGACTCCCACTCCTGAGGTTGATGGTTTAAAACCTACATTTGACTTTAGAAAGTTGCGATTATACTTAATTATTTTGGCTAATGAGACTAATTTGCATTGGTTTACCCTACTAAAAATATAGATTGGGTATAAGCGCTGCCAAATTAGGTCGTATTAGGCAAGAGATGGTTGAACACAACTTCCAACTATATTTAAACCAACAAATGTGGAAAAACTATTATGTTTGAATAAAAATGACAAACACCTTTCATTTTGCTCATTATTGCCCAATTTGCACAATCAATTTCACTGTCTGCTTTATTTTATTTCACTATAATGGCAGAAAAACTGTGCCTTTATTATTAACTGTAGTTCTGCAGTCCACCAGTAGGTGGTGACATGTTCACATGGAGCCTCATGAACTGTGGGGATCGTTGAAGCAATTTGGCCAAACAGTTCAATGCCTCATGAGGCTTCATCTCACCATCACTACATAAACCTGATCAGTGGGTGGAGTTTCCAGCTTTAATCCCCACCGGCTACATCTCTACACAATCTGATTAGAGAATAAAATAATAGAAATGACAGAATAGGTATTTCCTACAGTAAATCAGTCAAGACCTCAGCACTCTGCTTGTCACTACCCGATCGGTCCTGGAAACACAATCCGTTCTGCGCATGCGCAAATAGATATATACCCGGGTGTCCATAAATAATGTAATTATGGTACTAAAACTACTTATTTCTATCCTTAACTCACTAAAGAATACTAATACAAATCTGTAAAAAAAAATTTATGACTTTTGTGAGACAATATTCATGCTTTTTACATTTTCTTCATTAAACTGCTTCTATGACGTCATCATCATACATTCTCAGAGCAGTCCGGCAAAATACGTTTAAACCATGTTTATCTGCATTTTGTTGTTTCTTTCATAGATTACACTATATAGCATAAGGTTAAAACGAAAAGAAAACCTAAAACTCAAAAAGACTAGATTTATGTTTAAATCCGAAAAAGTTAGCCACCGGAAGTAGCGTAGGCTCCCATTTCCGGTGCAGGTCAGGACGAGTGATAAAACAGAAAGGATTTTAAGGCATCTTTTTTTTTATCAGGAAATTCATTACTTACCGTTAACAAATTATATTTTAGTACGTTTACTATTTTTGGGGAGGGAAAACCTCCTTTAGGTATTTTTAACAAAATAAAATCGAGGACGACCCGGATGTATAACTGGATGTGCATGCGCAAATGAGCTGATGGCGCATGTGCGGAAGGAATGTGACACTGCTCACTGTTCTTTATTTTGATTTTCTTCTTCTGCTGAACCTAACGTATCTAATTTTTATTTGGCGTCACCCTCTGTCTGGTACTATAATTGTCCCTAAAAGGAAAAAAAGTGGCATGGGGTAGATTGTGTTCCATTATTTTTGCAGGCAAAAAAAAAAAAAAAAGAAAGAAAACATTTTGCAAAAGGAAATTTGAAAACACACATTTTGTGAATTAAAATGTAAAATAAAAAAATCAAGAATTCAGAAAATAAGGTTTGGGCATCACATTATTTTTATCTCAAAGTTTTGTTTTTATTTTTATGTTTTATTATATTTATATATATCCGATTTTATATTTTCATTTTTTGAAAACGTATCTATTTTTCAGAATGAGTTTTATGAATTGCATTCTTTTCAAATTGCATATTACAGATCCCATTTCCTCCACCTCTGGAGACGGGCTTTCTTCTGGAGTGAGGAACAAAGATGTATTTTATTTGCATTTGGCTTGAAGTGAAGAAAATTTGGTCTTTTAAAGCACTTTTGAGGAAACAAATTTAAACCGAAAAAGTTTTTTAATGAAAAAAAAAAAAAAGATTTAAAAGTTTCAACCCTCAATTCTGTTTAAATTCAAATTTCCGTTGTCCATTTAAAAAATGTGTTCATTGTTTACAACAATAATGGAACAAACTTCACTCCATACAGGGGTCCACAGAGACCATAAGTGGACCAAGACAATGGTTTTTTCATGCAGGCTCTACCACTGAGTGTTAAATTGAGCTGACTGGAGGGGGTCCTCTCAGAAGCTCCCAACAGAATCCCACTCTTTAAAGAAAACTTATCTTTGTAGATGTAATGTTGGCAAATCAAAACCAGTCTTGGCCCCTGGCCCCTTATAGTTCATCCATTCATAGCGACCAGGACAGAAGATCTATCCGGAGTTTAGTGGGTGCAGCTCTGCATCAATCCTGACAGCCCGATCCTCTTCCTCACCCCTCCTCCCCCTCTCTGTCGGTCAGCGCGTCTCTCGGATGGAGCAGCAGCTCGAGCGCTGGCAGTGAACGCACAGCGCGAGCCCACTCACTCACTCACTCACTCACTCACTCACTCACTCACTCACTCGCTGCTGAACAGGAGCAATGACAAGTCTTCTTCCTCCTCCTCCTGGCTGGATGGAGGGATGCTGATCAAGAGCGCTTCATCATTACCGTCATTACTGTCAGCACCGCCATCACCATCATCATCATCAGCAGCAGCAGCAGCAAGAGCAGAGAGAGAGGGAGGCAGGGAGGGAGGAGCAGCATCTTTCTATGGGCTTAAAAAGTTGAGGAGGATCCGGTTTATTACCGGAGCACCGGAGGGGGCTCAGACCTGATCACCCCCCCTGACACGGACGCGGTTCCTCTGGATTCCGTGGGAAAGCCATCCTCGTGGTTCTGCGTGGATTGCTTTTGGATTTTGGGTCAATATCGGAGCTTTTTTTTCCTCAGCCATAACATCATTTTGTCTCTTGATCGTGTTGTAACATAAAGGAACCTTCACTTTGTACCGGTTCGATGGGCTGCTGACGGATCCCAGGGGGATTCACTCCGATCTGAACGGATCAATAACGGATGTCACACGGGAGTCCGGCGGCGTCTCTGGACAAGTTTCAGCGGACGGTGCGGGTCTGACGGATCCCAGGACGGCTCCTCTGTGACCGGCGCCGGGCCCCCAGGGACCGAGGAAGGGGGGGACCCAACCGCTGGCAGCACAGCAGGTGTTGGGGAGCAAATCTGCCCTGGACCGCACAGGTCTCCTTACCCGAAATTAGCCGAATAATTCCGAACAGACCCATCGGAAGGAAAAAAATCGAAGTTCCTGGAGGATTTTTTTGTATTATTACTATTATATAATTTTTTTTTACATCTGATTAAACAATCCTGGCGCTCAGTATCGACCTGATCACCTTCATAAAAGTTAAATGATAAATCTTACTAATTTCATTCTGCTATTTGAGCTCAGATTGGCTTCAATTGCTTTTAATCCCCTCCAATCCCGATTATCAATCAATTAGAAGGCTGTTCCTATCAGTTTTACTCCAAGCCAATCTTCAGGTTTGAACAGTTTGAAACCAGTTCAATAATTAATCCAGTATTTTAATCCTGGCTATCGATCAACTCTAATCCCGTCTCAATACATTTTAAATCCAGTTTGCCTTTTTTAATTCCCAGTTATCAGTCAGTTTTAATCCTATTCATTGATTATTTATAACCCCAGTAATCAATCAGTTCTGAACTCCTTTTGGTTGGTTTTAATCCTGATCATCGATCGATTCTAATCCCATTTCAATCCATCACCCACATAAGGCTGGAAGAGTGAATGATCTCCTCGGTGAAATAAACCCACATGCTGGCTGTAAATTATCCACTTAAACCTCTCCGGAGAAGAAACTGTGAGCCAGAGCCTGCAGTGAGGCTTATTAAGCACCACATATTAGCAGTAACAGCTCTGATTATTACTAATAAGGGCAGAGACGTTAAAACTGCAACATTCGAAAATTGTTGAGATTTAATATTTGAGCAGCAATACCGCTCCAAAAATACGGTTTAAATGATCAAATCTACCAAGCAAAATATTTTCTGTTCAAATATATTCATGATGGAAACTGTGTCAGTAATTTTGATCCAATTTAAAATCCCTGACTCCACAGCTTCTCTCTAACCTTAATGTTCGGCAAGACATTTCATTCTCCAGCTGTGTCATCATATTAAGCCCAGGAGGGTCCGAATGGGGTTTATTTATGCTTTATTGCAAGTCTGGAGAAGCTTTAACTCAGAACAAATTAACTTTACTGCCACCTGAGGACAATAAGCTGCAGCTTTGAATCTCCTGCGTTTGGTTGAGCTTTGGTTGATGACCTCTTATATCGGACTGTGCAGCTCAGCTGAACATTTTTATTTTCATTCTTTTTATAGTCAACTTCTGTGAGGGAATAAAAAAAAAAGAATCCTGTGTAGAATTCCAATTTAGCTTTGGCAGCTGGTTGTGCAGGTCTGTGGATGGTGCTCCCACTGTACATCCACATCGTCAACAGCATACCTCCTCCTCCTCTTCATCATCTCTCTCTCCCTCTCAGTGTCCCGTACAGGAGAAATCGAGCCATGAGGCATTGATTTTACTCTCACCGCAAAGCTAAAACGCACACGACCACCTCATCCATCCTGACTTGTCAGGTTTGTTGTCTGAAATGTAAGAAGGGGTCGGATCTTGAGGACGTTTCTAACATTCAGACAGTGGGGTCAGAAGTCATACCTGCTGAAGTTCCAACATTAGACTGCAGGTAGACGCTCATCTCGATCTACTCTCAGATCATCTGGAAACTACTCCAGTTGGAGTAGATGACTGCTTTTTTGAACTGGTTTCCTTAGGAACATTTAAGGCACAATGGGTCTCAACGACAGCAGCCCCGGTGCCATGCGGAACGGCCGAGGCCTTACCGACCAGTGGGCAGAGTCGGTAGTGGTCCGACCTCGGACCACAGAGCGCCACATAACTGTTCACAAGCGCCTGGTTCTGGGGTTCGCCCTTTCCATCATCACTCTCATAATCGTGACTGCGGTGGCCGTGGCGCTCAGCCTCCGCTTCGACGACTGTGGCGAACAGGATCGCAGCGCCGGTAGAGGGGAGACGGGCTCAAGAGGGTCCGGAGGGAGACTCAACGGGAGCAGAGGGGAGAGGACGGGTGACAGAGGGGACGAAGAGGTGGTCCAGCCATGGAAAAACTCACGGCTTCCGGGCACGGTGAGGCCCCGGCACTATGACCTGCGGCTTGCAGTCTACATGGAGAACTTCACCTTCTCTGGAGAGGTCAGCATTGAGCTGGAGTGTGTCAACGCCACGAGGTTCATCGTGTTGCACGCCGATCGCCTTGAGGTACGTTGGCATAAAGGTCTTTGGACTTTGGTCTTTGGAATTTTGTAAACCTCTGTGTTTGTTCCTTTAATTTCCTCCGCAAATTCCCACTTACCGAGAACTTTCCCAGACAGTAGATAATGCCAGCAACAGTTTCATACCTCACCCATCCTGACTGATAATAGACAGACCCAGAAGTCATTGCCTGAACCTTACATTTGCTCTTATGGAGCTCAGAGAGCAGTTTTCAAAGTCCATAACTTCGGGTTATGTATGAAATCTGGATAATAGACCCTGTCAGTTGATTCCTAGATCTGAGAAATGCAACTTTGTTAAAATGTCTAAATCCATAAAGAAAACTCGATAGCTGGCTTAAGCGTGGGTCAAGCTTTTCTGGTCGCCTCAAAAAGAAGATGACACTCATTTTGATTGGCTTCCTTTAATGCCAGGCGCGCTTTGTTCCTTCTTTCATTAGCTTTCTAACAGAATAAATAATCACTGGATTTGTTCACCCTTCTCCTACACACCTGTTAACACCATTCCTGATGGCATGAGGGAAGATGTCAGCATGGTTTTATTCAGAATGGTATTTATTTTCCCCAAAAAATAAATAAATCCAGAGGCAGGAAAGCAACTTCAGGTTTATTTAAACTCAACGCTTTCTCCACATGCCGAGTTAAAAATGTGTCTGACATTAAAAATAGGCTGAAACGATCCTGAATGATGCAAGAAAAAGCAAAGTTAAAGTCTGTCATGTTGATTTTAGACCTAGTTTAGATAATTTTTGGAAAACTTTACTGCTCTCATTCCAACCCAGAATACTGAGATATATTTAGAAAATTTTAACCCATCTTGAATCCATCTTGATTTTAATCAGCCCATTAATGAAGCTGTTGTTCTATTTTGAGAATTTGCTTTAAATATTCACATTTTCTTTACTCCTTTCTCTTTTTTTTCAGACTTCTAGTGATGATCCCTGAATGGGTTGTTTCATCTTTCTGATCAGCTCTTCCTGAAAAATATTAGACAGATGGAGACATTTTTCTCAAAAACCAGTGGCATGCTTTAGTAAAAACCTGTCTAACAATGTGGTCCATTATGAGTCATCAATCAGTGATAGGTGACAGTTTCCCTGGTTTCACCTTATTTTGCCTTTTGTTGTGAAGAGAAGTTTTCCTGAAGCAGACAGTAAGGAAAAGTACCACCACAGGACATTCCTGCGTTTGGTAGTGACTAATATTTGCATTACAACCAGCTGCAATCAGTGTTGCGCTGAACAAGAAGCTGCTCCCAGCTCCACTCAACCGGTTTAAAATGTATAAATTCATGTCCATAGTTCACCACTAAATCATTCAGGAGGTTCAAAGCGCCAACATGAACCGGTTTATCAAATTATAAATACAGTTTAGAAATCTATATGCAGGTCATGGCGCCATTCAACAGATGATGTCGGTGAAAATCCAGCATTCAGCTCACTAAGAGAAACAGACACCCAACTTTTTAAGATCACAGGGTTTTTTTACTTGCAGTGAGGAGTTCAACAGAGCAAAGTCCTGGAGAAAATACCCCCAGATGGAGCCAACATTGGAATAAAACAAGGAATGTATCCCTTTTCTTCCATTTTCTTCACTTCTTAAAAATATTGAAGATCTTAATGATATTTTCCAACAGTGTGTCCAACAATGTTGATAATTTATCTCCACAATTTATTACCACTATTGTAACCGTTGCTTTGTCTTTTTTATTGGATTAAACCTCATTATATTCTGGCCAAATTCCTATAAGTAGTGCAGGCTTGTGGTGGTTGTATCATGATCTGGGATAAATGATACTTTGGATCATTTTACCCATGCTTAATGCCTATATCCTACCTCTGGTGAGAATTTCTATTCCCTTAATGACCTCAGTCTTCTGTTGGTTACTTCCTGGAGAATACCTGACCTCAGTACAACAGAGCACCTTTAGAAGTTTCTCCTATTAGATGTTCAACCTACATCTGTTTCAACTGTTTGAAGATATCCTGTCAATGTGGACCAAAATCCCACTGACGTTATGCCATGCAGGAAGTTCAACATAGTCAAGTTGCACCTGACACAGTGGCTGGTGTACGTATTGTAGTTTAAAACTTGCAAAGAAAGAGATCTCTTTTGGTCCAACCTACACATCAGTAGGAAAGGAAGGTTGTGACGGGAGATTAAACATGGCGGCAAAATAAACGCATCCAGTTAAGGGAAAGCAAGAACTTAAATAGAGTAGACATTCCAAAAGCGAACTTGTTTAAGCAGGGCCACCCGCTTCTGATATAAATCTGCTCTCATGGTGTGATCTTAGATTTTTTTCAGTAAATACCCTCATATTATACACAACCTCCAGAGTTGACATCTGTTAACGTTAGTGTTACACCACTGCCATTTTCTGGCCCCGATACCTGGCTGTGCAGTATTGGCCGATACAGATACCCATTGTTGTAGTAGTCGAGATCGGTCTTGGTCTTGAGACCATTTTTTGATGGTCTCGGTCTCGTCTCGGACATCACCCCATTTGTTCTCGGTCTTGTCTCGGTCTCGGGCGCTGAGGACTCTGCATTTTAATTCAAGACCGATCAAGACCACAACTGTGGAAATAACGCTAATCATCAGAATATTATCAGTTCCTTTAAGATTGTTCTTTTTATTGGATGCTTGGATTCAAATCCAAGCAATAACCTGTCTCATTGGTAAATACATGTTTTTTTTGTTTGTTTGTTTTTTTTACGCTGTCACGCTCACCACCTTTCACCTGTGCCCGGGCTGCAGCACTTCGATTGAAAGTCACAAGTGGTTGTCTGTGAACGGAATAAGATGTCGGCCAAATCATCGGTTATAAAAAAAAAAGAATATATTTGTAAAGCAAAAAAAAGTATACAGCGCAATGTAGGTTCTGCAGTGCTTCACTATCAGAGACGGTAGGGACTACGTCCAACTTATTACTTAAAAGATGTTCCAGTTCTGTTTGTTAAATATCTAGGTGTTTTTATGTGAATGTGGGTCTTTTAGATCAATTTTAGTAATTTTAAGCATGTTTCACATTTTTTTGTCACATACTGGCGCTGGTCTTGGTCTTGACTCTGTCTCGACTTCTCTCGGTCTTGGTCTTGACTTGGTCTCGGACCCTAAAAGTCTTGTTCCTGTCTCGGTCTCGATACACTCTAGTCTTGGTCTTCTCTTGGTCTCGGGTTTGGTGGTCTTGACCACAACACTGCCGATACCATGTGTTGGATGTTTGTGTATATATGAAGAACTACATACTACATGGATGTAAAATAAATGCCATCATGGCTTTGTCAAGCTGCTGCCTACCTTTGTGAACCAGGAAAAAGACTAATACAAAGTGAATCCAATAGAACTTTTTATTGCCTACTTCTAATGGGTGACAATAGTTAAATAAACTTTTTACTCTCAATATACCACCATTTTAGGTCTGGATCAGGCCCCACACGATACTGGTATTGGTATCAGTGCAACACTGGTTAACATTTCTGTCACCACTGTGTCATCAGGTCTTTAAACGGGTCTGTCATTGAATTTTAAATGAAACTTTTGATTTCCTAATTTTATTTACAAAATGTACACAGGTCCATTATTTTAATTTGCTTGAATTTTATTATGCTTTTTTAGCCATAATGTAATCTAACAAAACTCCGGCTTCCTCCCACAGTCCAAAAACATGACTCTTAGGTTAACTGGCTTCTCTAAATTCTCCTTAGGTGTGAGTGTGTTCTTGAATGGTTGTTTGTCCTGTTTGTCTCTGTGTGTCCCTGCGGCAGACTGGTGACCTGTCCAGGGTGGACCCTGCCTCTCACCTGTAGACAGCTGGAGATAGGCACCAGCACCCCTCAAGACCCTGCTTGGGATAAGCATGATGGAAAACGGATGGATGTAATCTAACAAACATGTAACTTTACCATATGCCTGTTTTGGCTCTTGAGGGCCGGTTAATTTGCTTTGAGGGGCCAAATTTGGCCTGCCACGCAAATACATTGTGACCAGAGGTGTGATTAGAGTGTATTTTTGCTAATATGTGTTTTTTTTTTCCAAAAGTAAATTTGAATAAATCCGAGCAGCATTAATATAAAATATCTATAAATTGTATACAAACCTGATATTTGCAGCTCAAACTGAAATATAAATGTTACAGATTTGCATCATAAAATACTGCTCCTTCTGAGTCAGCATTCATGCATTTTAAATGAAACTCCCTTCATCAGCTAAAGCAGCTGAGACTTTAGGAAACATTTCCTTAAGATTCGATCCAAACAGGCCTGTGTTTGCAGCCAGATGTCTGCTCTGCGTCTCGGAGAAATCCCCAAACAAAGAAAAAGTACCTCCACATTCGGCCTCACAGATTCCTTTAACGAGGCTAATTAGCCGCCAAAGTTGCTGCTTCAGCCCAAAGTCTGTGAGAAGCGGATGGCAGGAGAACGCCTCGGAGAAAACGCTGGAGCAATGTGATTTTTCACAGCGGTCATCTGGGCTAATGTGAGAGATGGATAAATCTGTCTAATTTGGGTCGGGGCCAATTAGGAGCCCTGCGGCCTCCCTGCTGTTTTTGTCCGAGCTCCTGGTGAATTAATAGGTGTTGCTGGGCACCAAGCAGCCCTCCTAAGGTGTCCTCTGGACTAATGCAGTCTGAAAACGTAGATGTACAGGATTTGAAAACGTGGAGACTGAAAAAATGTGTAAATATAGAAACAGCAGGTATAGGGGAGCAGAAATTATAGAAAAGAAGTCTTCAAATTTTAGAGTGATTCTAAGAAAAAATAAAATATTTCACAGAGATTCTGCTGACCTTTTTAAAATAAGAGGAAGCCCTGCAGGCAGTTGATGGTTAAGTTCATGTCAATGATAATGAACACGCGGCGCCTCCTTCTGCTCTAATTTATGCTTCCTTCAGTCCTTTGCCTCCTGTCCTCCGGCTGGGAGGGTCGATGTTCTAGTCCCTTAAATCACGGAGGAGAAAAGGGATACACGGAGCTATGAGCGAGGAATCAGAGCTGACGTTTTTAACACCGAGCTGCTCTTCATGTGTCTATTGATTGGTCAGCTGATCTGAGAGGACAGTGAGGGTAGGGGAAGCTGCTGGGAAACTGCTCTAACGTCGGATGATTCCTAAAGCAGCATTTTTATCGTTTTTCCATTACAGCCCGGGTTATGGTTCATTACGGGGTCAGCAGAGCCTTAAAATGTATTATTATTCAAACAGAGTCTGACAGGAATCTCAAAGTACGTTATCCCGTGATCTCAGACACCATAAATTTAAGATGGAGAGGTTTTAGTGCAACAAAAGGCAGTGGAAGCAGGAGAATCTGACAATAACAGGACCTTAGCTTCTTCTCAAAGCTCATGTCTTCTTTTTTAGATGATTTGATGCATATCTGCTTTTCCTGCCCTGCTCAAGTATTCACCTCTTCATCTGATTCACATTACAAAAAAACCCCTCAAACTTATCACCATTTTATGTAATGGATCAACACAAAGTAGAGTTAAGCTGTCAGTCTGAAGGAATCTATGATTTTCAATAGTTTTATCAGTGAAAATCTGAAAAGTGTGGTTGAGTTTTCAGCCTCACTGCGTCCAAAATTCATCCATCTCTTCTGTTTGACTTTGTTCTCTGACTCTTGGTACTGAAACCTATTTGATGGCGTAACAGTCGCTCCGCAATCTGTCGGCTCTGCTAAAGGATTCCTGTAAGGTTGCAGTTATTGATGTCCTGATTTAGTCAAAGTGTTTTTTAATGATTTGGATCCGAGTCGCTGACTTTGCTCATCTCAGAGCTACACTCAATACCTTCAATTTAATTGGACATTTAAAAAGTCAAGAATGCATCACTTTAACAATGTTTTCTATGTTCTAGCTGATAATAGCTCGGCTAACAACATTAACAGAAGGTTAATTTACATTAGAGCAACAGTGGTGTCGTACAGATTTATTGCACCGATTCCTGAAACATCAATGTGAAAACATGTAACATGAAATAGGAAAGTGTTAGAATGAGTCTGTGATGGAAAATACAGCGCCTTTTTTCAAGCCAGGAGACTTGACCAAAGCGCTTTACACTACATTAATTCATGCACACACTGATTTTGGCAAGCTACATTGTAGCCACAGCTACCCTGGGGCTCACTGACAGAGGCAGGGCTGCCGTACACTGGCGCCACCAGGCCCTCTGACCACCATCAGTAGACGATGCAGGTGAAGTGTGTTGCCCAAGGACACAACGACAATGAAAGTCAGAGCCGGGGCTTGAACCGTCAACCCTTCAATTTAAGGGCAAACTCCAACATCCAACGTCACTGCCGCCCACTGTCTCAGCTGGAACATCCTCAGGTGCTGCGGTTACCTTAATAGGTAACCTACATGGTGACAGGTTTTGATGCTGGGTAATTATCTGACTTGATCAATTAACGAGTGCGGGGTCCATGCGGACAGAATTAATGCAGTGCACACCTAGGAAAATATAGAATTACGCAGACCGATCTGTGGTGAGCAACAGCTCCTAATGCGGAGGGTTCATAACTGTAGACATCTAGAGACATCCTGTGATTTAGCTCATAAACAGTGATGGGACTAACGGCGTTGAAAGTAACGGCGTTACTAACGCCGTTACCTTGTGTTAGTAACGAGTAATCTAACTAATTACTTTGACTGTAACTATAACGCAGTTACCATTGCAGACACCCCGTTACTGCGCGTTACTCAGGTCGCACAATGAACCTTATTTCATGATAGGACTCGTGCGCAGCTGCGTGAAGCTGACACCCCACCCACGTCAAAAAACTCTGCAAATAGACTGAATGGTTAGTGCAACGTTAGTGCAGATTTCTGCAGAAAAAAATATTGTTTGTGCTACTTTTGTTTAAGAGATATTAAAGATTATTTTTAGGTCATCCAGAGGTGCGCTCCTTGTCATGAGAGAGGGGAGGATGGCTGATGTATAGTGAGATTCCGTCTGTCAGTTGGGTAGGTGGGTGTTTCCGCTGGTGGGTGTTAACGTACAGCACACACAGAGAGATGGAGAGTGAGGATGATCCAGCAGCAAAACAGCGTTTTCCACATGGAAATACCGGTATTACGTCGAGCTGCGTTTCCCCACCACATAACGGCTTCCTCTGCATCTCCACACAGCGCAGGCGGCACGAGTCACCGTGCAAGCGACAGGAAACGTGCATGCTCGCTAAAGGCGCGCAACAGTCGCCCTGTGCTCGCACCACAGGAGAACTATGGAGAGCGTGAACGATCAAATGAAAGGGAGAAATCTGGATGGATGGATGGATGGACAGATACTCTGCCTTTTCAACCTACTGTATTTTTTATTTTAAACATTATTTGATGGCCTTTGTGGCAGGGATGGAGATCCATATTTTATGTCACACACAGAGTATACATCTAGATAGATAGATGTTGCAGTATCTATAACAACCCAAACACACAGGATTTCAGAATTAGACATCCCCAGTTATTAATTTCACCAGATCTGAATGCCCTGTTACAAAACTTCACATAGCGTTCCCCCCTGATGTCATTTACGTTGAGTTGCAATAAATGCAAAACTCTCTGCAGGTTCTTGTCTTTGTCATCCGCTCTATTCAGCTGGCTTTAGAAACACACGGCGAGAAGGTGGGGGCCGGGTGGTGAGGGTTACGGGGGCGAGAAACGCAAAAGTAACGCAAAAGTTACTTTTACTAGTAACTAGTTACTTTTATTGTGGAGTCACTCAGTTAGTAACTCAGTTACTTTTTGGGAGAAGTAACTAGTAACTATAACTAATTACTTTTTCAAAGAAACGTGCCCAACACTGCTCATAAATACCACCATTGTCGACAGATTGTGGAGAAACTCCAGGAAATACATTACTGTGGCGTTTAGATGGCACAAATATGCTTTGAAAAAGTTATAGAAGGCTTTGTTTTCTACTCCCTCTTGTAGTTGTCATGATGGGTAATCTAGGCAAGCCCAAGATGCAGAACACACACGGAGGAGGCAGGGAAAAAGTTCAAACGTTTATTAAAGTTCTGATACATGAGGGGATAATAAGTTCAGAGAATGTGTCACTGAATTCTTGACTGGGACTGGAGACTGTTGGATAGCAGAGTTCATGAGAAGCTAAGCACCTAGCTTCAGGCTTAGCATGGCAGACCTTGATTTGAGCTTCCAGAGAGACAGGTTTCCTGTGAGGCACAGACAAAGGAGAGATTAGAATCTGATCTCACACTAGAGATAACTAAGATTCTTCCAGTAACAGAGGCTCAGGTTGCTAACCAACTAAGATCAACACTGAGGCGTGGAAGCAAGGTCTGGCAGGAGCTTATAAAGTGGAGGTCTCCTGATGAGTAGATGGAAATCAGGTGTGCTGGAAGCTTCCAGCTCCAGAAGACCCACGGCGCACTCTGCTGGAGGCAGAGGGTAATCTCCAGATCCCAACAGTAACTCCAGCCCTAAGGGAAAATAACAAAGAGCAGAAGGGGATCCTCGGCGCCCTCAGGTGGGCAAGCCTGAGACTCCCAACAGTAGTATGGTGTTGTAAGCTAGGTGTTTGTGCTGAACACACCCCATAGCAGAGTGATAACTTTACAACTTGCCTCGCATAACAACTGCTGTTCAAACTCCAACAATGAACCCAGTTGCCACAATTGTAGTTTTACATTGAATACAATTAACATAACAACAACTAACAAGATGGCTACACCAACATAATCAAACATTTGACTTCATGCTATTTAGGTCCATTTCATTATAGGAAAACTAATTCGTCAAAGACCATTATCCTTTTCTTTGGCAATAATGATTGTTTTCACGTGAACATCATTTTGTTCAGACTCTACACTGGTAGGTCCTGAATGGAAACTGTTCACATAGACATACGTGCACATATTCATAATTCAATTCAACTAAGTTTAAAAATACTTCATTAATTAGGTAAACACTGGTGTGGAGAGTAGATATATACAAACAAGAGACTGTAGAATAACATGGTGTGAGACGTCCTACCATAGTCCAACTGTAAAGATACCTTCGGTTTTTTATGATTCTACTTTTTAAGTTCTTTTTATCTAAAATAATGGAATTTTGCTTATTGCTTTTTTAAATTATCACCTAAATAGCTTCCATTTAGCTGTGCTGCATGACGGAGCAGCATCACTTCTCTATTTGGAAAGTAAAGGTTTAATGATAGAGAATTGGAGGGCATTATACACAACGCTCATAGAATGATAGAATAGGACATGCTAGCAATTAGCACTGTACATGTGAAGGTTATTTGTGTGTTAATGCACTTCATGAAGCTAGGTTTTAAGATTCCTCTGAGAGCAGCCAGATCTACCACATTAAAGGTTCTTCTAACAACTCAAAGTCTCTCCCAGTGCTGACTGGATTATGCTAAAAAGAGATACCTATAATCAGTTAGCGTCCATTTCACTGAAGCAGGATATAGTCTGCCAGCATGTCAATGCGATGTACCTCTGTATATATATCTCTGTTCATTAGAAATAATAAGTATTTCACACATTGCATTCATTTTCTCTATCTATTAACCTAAAATGTTTCTGTTTTCTTATATCCCATAAATACATCATGTTTAATAACCTGCAAGAACATTTGTTTTTCTTTAGTCAGTATTTTTAATAGAGGTGGCACAATATAAAAGGGTGGAATGATGAATTACTAAGTTTTAAATTGTGCATATTGTAAAAAAAAAAAGACATAGGCCTTAGGGTTAAGTTTTTTTTTTTTAAGAAAATGGCAAATTATCAATTATTCATCAGTCAATCAATAGAGTTAATCAAATGTAGATTAATTAGTCAATTAATAACTTGCCAACAGGATTTTTGAATGATTGTCGGATTGTGGTCAGCAGGTTTTCTTTGTAATCATCAGTGCAAGTCCTCTTAAAGATAAACCTCAACTAGATCTTGATTGGTACGTTTCTTGGTTCCTGAAGGTGTTTTAGAGACTTTTTCTCTCATTGTTTTTTATGGTGACATATGCAGAGGATTATTTCTTTTGTTGTCTTCTGCAGAAAATGATCAAATCTGAAAAAATCACACAGAAAAGGTGAAGGAGATTATGGACAACAGTGAGCATCCTCTTTATCAGACTGTTAAACAACAACCGTGTCTTTAGTCAGTGGCTTCTCCAGATGTGGTGCAAGACAGACTGCTACAAAACATCCTTTGTTCTCACAGCTGTCAACACCTGCACCTGTTTAAAAAATAACTTATGAGCTACTGCAACATTTAATTTCCCGATTTTTCAAATTAATTGAATAGAAAGAATTTATGATCAGTTTAAATGTTTAATCACTTTCTTCTGTTTTCAAATTACCTAAAAATTTTGACATTACAAAACCACCTTCTTTTCTATGGTTTCTTATTTCTTAACTAAAAGACACTGAGCAAACCTCAAGGATTCTCTGAGATCTACCGGAGATTTTTTTTTTTTTCTTTTTACAACCGATTTATGAAAGTCGTCCAGGAAGGTGTCCACGTTTCCAGCAGGGAGTGTCTCCAAGAGTCCAGCCAAATTAAAAAGCAATTTGAAGCGTTTGAAGGCATCTCGCAGCTGCTGACCGAGCAGAAAAGCCCGAAACAAATCCGTATAATCCCCAAAGTTTCCTCTCCGTGTCAGCAGGCCCTCTGTCCGTATTGATCAGTTCCTCTCATCAGCGAACTGGATCACACTCGCACACAGCTGTGCTCAGGCACACTCCCACTCTAATTGGACCCAGAGGTTGAAAAGCGTTCCTACTGTTGCGATGCACGTCCCACACATACCAGTCAGGTCTTTGTTATGGTTAATGTGGATTTTATTGCCCACTGATGGATGAGTGGTTAAATTTCCCTGCTTTTCCTGCATGATGTTGGGCTTAGGAAGTGGTTTAATCCAACACAAGAGCTGCTTCTTTGTGAAGCTTTAGGAAGTCATATCTGCATCTTTTCATGTTCTGTTGTGGCTCTAGGGAGCTCTGTATCTGGGCCAGTCTTAAGTAAATATTAGGAGTGAAGGAGTATTTTGGTAAGAAGGTCAGACAGAGCGAGTGCAGCAAGTAAAAAGGAGGGCTCCCTTTGCCCAACATGTCTCTGGGTTTTCATTCACATCTTTGCTGCTTGGTTCTGGGTTGGTCCCACCCGGCCGCTGGGTCGCCTTACCTCCCACTGACGAAGGTCTGAACCAACAGCTGGTTTTAAGCACCACCAGAAATTCAGCATTTATTGTTGTTGCTGCAATATGAAGATTTATTGGATTTGTGATTACTTCATTGGGATTTTTGTGTTAAAGTAGAGCAGAAAAAAGAAGTAAAACCATTCATGTTTTTTCTGTGGTATTAAATCTGAAGAGTGTGACCTGAATAAGTAGTTTTATTACCAGCTTTAACAGCTGGTCTTAGATATATATGTTAGAGAGAGGATTTGAAAAAAGGAAGATGTACTTTTATAAATAAAACTCTGGAAAATGTGGAGAACCCAGCAGCTCTGGGTCAATAGGTTCCTGGGAGAGTTTTGTTGTTTCTTTCTGCCACCAGCAACCTGGTTTCCTGACTCATTCTCAAAGCATGATGAGGCCATGATGAGCGTTTGGCGTTTCCATGGTGACAGTGAGGGATTTGCATGCAAGTCAAAAAGTTCAGCTTGGTTATCATGAATCTCTGTGCTTCTCTGATTGATGCTCTCCTATCAGTCTTGGTGGTCGTCAGTTGGTCCACCCTTTCTCCCTGATCAAACTATGGATTAAAAATTGAACAATGTTCAAAGCTTGGAATATCGGTCTCCGCCAGTCACGTGACATTTGTTGCTAAGACGACATTTTAGGTGGAAAAGGCGTAGTGTAAACAACCGCAGCATAGCTAAACGAAGGACTAAAGGCCCGTTTACATAGCAGCCTGTCCAAGATAAGCCATTACAGTTAACATAAGCCTGAAAAGAGGGGCGGATTTAGGAAAATCGGTCTCCGCCAGTCACGTGACATTTGTTGCTAAGACGCCATTTTAGGTGGAAAAGGCGTAGTGTACCGCGCCCGAGGTAAACAATTGACATCACTTGGCGGAGACCGATTGTTTTAGAACCCGTTTCCGCTTTAAACTATACCAGAACTTTCTATCTCACCCATCTGCTGCGTCTCTTGGTCTTGTTTTCTAAAGAACCTATTCTGTTTTCTTAAAGCAGCTGCATCATGTTCAAATCAACTAATTAGATGAACTCAAGTCCTAGTTGTTTGGACGGGTATCAAATTATAAAAGGCATGCCACAGGTCTCAGATTTTTGATATAATAATCCATAATCCAAAATACACATAATGCTTTGGATAGAAAGGGAACAAAATGTTAAAAAGTAAAAGATAAAAAAAAAGTTTAACATTGGTATTTTATTTTAGACAGCATATATCCTGTTAATTAGATATACATTTCTTACAGACTGCTATTCTGGCTAATTCGCTTTCATTGAGGATGTTGCACACAATATTTATCTTTCAGACTTTTTTGCTCTAAATGTAATATTGAGAAAAGTGTCAAGGTCTAAGAAAAAAAGTTTTAAAATTGTCCAGAATTAGTCCATCATATGGTTTAAAGTTATACACCAGAAAAAGTTCTTTACTGACTTGACTCTCCTATTGATGAATATAGGAGAGAGATTACTGCAGAGTTGCCCCTCCCCTTCTAATTTCTTCATACCTCTGATGTGTCGCCTTTAAAAAGGCAGCCTGACTGTTGATTGGAGGGAGGGAAGCATGGTTGGACTCTTAAAATCCTCAAGGAAACTGGAAAATCTGTGGTTCTGGGGTGGGAAATATTTGAACCCTGTTTAAAACCAAAAGTAATGCATGTCTGAGATTGATGCTGTGATGTGAAACTGCTCTAAAAATCATAGAAATAATCCTTTATGTTTCCATATTTCCTGCCTGACAGCAGCTCAGGTCTGCTTATGAGACTTTAGCTCTTCTATCCAGCCACACATTCTTAGTGCTCTAAAATCAGCAGCTGTTTCACACTTAAACTGAAGAAGAGTTCAGACCTTTTTTGATTTTGGATTAAAGTGTGGCGTCCTGGTCCACCCACTGATATGACCCACCAGGCCCGGTTCAAACATGGCAGCTGATGAGAATCCCTTTCAGTGCTGAGTGGGAGAGCATAGAGACCCTGCTTGGATCCCCCATCTTGTTAGTTACGTTACACCTGCTTGCTTTGATGATTTTTCCTCTGTGCAGTAAGTTTGGTGACATTTCATTTAATTACCATCCAATTCCCAGTCAGCTTGAACCTGGACTCAGGTCTAATCAGCCGGGACAAGCCAGAGCACCTGTGAGGCTTTGAGGAACCTTTAATGAGTGAGGCGCTCTGTTCTGCTGTCAGATATAATCCTCTGCTTGCTCTGACTGCTTCTGTTTCTTTATCAAGTGGTCAGCTTGAGCTCAGAGCTTATTGCCGATTGGCCGGCAGATGGACAGCCTTAGAACTTTTCCTTCCCTTCTGCTGCTGCATATTTGGCGAAATCTGTCCTTTTTATTCACTGATGCAGCATTGGTTGAACATGTGGGCTCGGATCACCGTGGCAATCTGTCCAACATTCAGAGGAACAGCTGGGAGACAGAAAAGCAATTAAATGGTTGGTAATGTTTAAATGTCGGGGGCTGTTGTTACAAGTGCAGGTTTATGCAATGATTCTTCCAAACAACAGAGGATGCTGCTCAAAAAGAACTAATTATTACAACTTAATTTATTTAATTATTAATAAAAGCTCTTATAATGAATTCATTATCTATATGTAGCATTTTAACTAACTGTAATCCATGAATTACTTTAAATGATTAAGAAGACAGATTGGTCGATGAGTCAGACTGAAAGATTTTATCATGAAAAAATACTTTTTTTTAATTTTTACTCTTAGACAGGGGTATTTAACTAGATTTCATGAGGGTCCAATTCCTTAACTTACTCCCTCTGTGGGGTCTGTAACCAATGGATGTTGCACAAAACTATAAATCATTGGAAAAAAATAAAAACTATGGTCGCAATTTCAACATTTTTTTTTTATTTAGCTTTTTGTTGTTTTTTTATACGTCGGTTCTTACATGGTTTTGTTTCTGTTTAAGTTTTCTTTTTGAGTTTTCCTTGGTTTCATTTCCATTTTGTGTTATTCTAGGTTTTGGTTCTTATATTTTTTTTGCTTACCCTCTGTTGCCCTCTTGTGTCTGTCCTCTTCTCCTAGTTCCCTTCTAGATTCCTCTGTCCACACCTGCTCCCAATCTGCTGATTAGCCTTGTCTTTGTTCAGTCTTCCATTTATACTCCTCCTCTTCGATTACTGTTTGCTGGATCCTCATCATTTCTGTGCTCCTTATGTCTCCTGGATTTTATTTTTTTTTCCTGTTTTTCTTGGTTTGTTGACTTCTGTTTCCTTTTGGATATTTAAATATGGAGGAAACCACTTCTGCTTCCGTCTCTGCATTTGGGTCCTCAAAAACCCTCGACACAACCTCTCAACTTCCTGTCCTTTAAATAACAATTTTCATTCTTATTAAGATATAACACTTAATTTGTTGCCAAAATGAAGAACAAAAATAATAGAAGTCACTTTTAAAACAATCTATGAAATACAATCTTTTGGGTTGTTTTTTTTTTTACTGAATCTTGCTACAACATGAAGTAATATAAAGTTTACAAGTTAAGGACTCAGAAAACCCAATTCATTTAACAATGTCTTTATAAAATAATGACTTATAACAAGTAAATGCTAATCAAAAATGAAACCTCTAAAACATTTACTACTATGGATATCTTCCCTAGAGAAGATGAACTGTGCTCAGTAGCTAACAGGTTAGCCTATTTTAGCTTGGCCAATTGGCCATATTAAGCTACACCACTTTTAACTTTGTGTCAACTGTTTGTTTTTTTACAAGTAGAATAACTGTTATTTATTAATTTATAAACAGTCTTTTCATTAAGATGTGCTATTTGTCCTACCTTGCCCTAAGATCTTAATAAAAAGAATAAAAATAAGCTGAGACTTTTTTGTCTCCTTGTTAAATGGCAAAGCTCAGTCTTTCGTAAAGAGCAGTGCTTTCCTTCTAGACTCATAATGTTTTTTTTTTCTTTTTTTGGCTAATTTAGAGAGCATGAAATGAATGAAATGTAAAATAATAGCAAATATGGGTAATAATATGTTGAGACTTGGGCTGCATAGTGGACCAGTTGGTAGCACTGCTGCCTTGCAGCCAGAAGGTTCTGGATTCAATTCCCGGCCCGGGGTCTTTCTGCATGGAGTTTGCATGTTCTCCCTGAGCATGCATTGGTTCCCTCCGCGTACTCTGGCTTCCTCCCACAGTCCAACTACATGACTATTAGGGTCATTGGCTTCTCTAAATTATCCTTAGGTGTGTGTGAATGGTTGTCTGTCCTGTTTGTCTCTGTGGTGCCCTGTGATAGACTTCTGCAAGGTGTCTTGGATGGACCCCACCTCTCTCCCATTGACAGCTGGAGATAGGCACCAGCATCCCTTGTGACCCCAGCAGGGATAAGCGTGTCAGAAAATGGATCAATGTTGATACTTCAAAAGAGACTGATTCCTAAGGAATGGGTGCAATACAGTTTGTCCAAGTGCAGTTGCTATATACAGTGGCATTGGGTGTAGGAGTTTGCCCTGAAATCAAGGGTTTAATGGTTCAAGCCCTTGCTGTGGCTTTCAGTGTTGTTGTGTCCTTGGGCATTTTTTAGACAAAAATGACTATTTCTGATCTTGCAGGAGAAAAAAAAAAGCTGTTTTCACAGTTGATACAGGATGCTCGATGAATCTGCTGCTACTTAGAGAATGACACATTGGACCACATTACACTGAATTAAAGGCTTTTCTTTTTGTTTTTAGAGAGACAAAATGGATGCTTTAATGTTTTAACCTGATGAAAGGGGTATTTTGTTGTGGTTATGAGTTTAAATGCCATGTTTGGTGTTGCTAGGTGGCCGTTCAATGTCGTTAGGATGGAATATAATGTTTGCTGTTGCTATGTGACAAAGAGTAATGCACATTTTCGGGTTGTTTAGGCAAAGAAATCATTTGTCGGCTTTCAACATTACAAAACATCATGTTTAGAGGCATTAGGGTAAGAAAATCCAGCATTATGAGTGAAACTGCTGCCTTTGGAGTAATTCAAAATAATGTGTTTTTGTTTTTTGCTTATTTTTTTGGTTATTCAGCGAAATACAACGTTTGTTTGTCCCTCCTGTTTAGTATGTCGGGGTCTGCGACAACAATGGTGAAAAGCTGTTAATTGAGATCATTACTGGTTAAACTGTAAGTTTGAAAACTTTATAGGTTTAAATGTTGCATTCGATTGTAGCTGAACATCCAGTAACCATAAAATTATGAAATTGTAATTATGAAAATACATTTACTAAATGGACACGCTGTCACTTAAAAAAAGGAAAAAAAAGCTCATCCTTTGATCACACTTCCAATAAGGTGTTTTTTTTTTTTTTTCGTGGTATTGAAATTATTATATTTCGCAAAACTGCAATGGAAACAATTTTGCATCACATGGTCATGTGATCTGCAACTGGTCATTACTGCCTTATAAAAACCTGAAGAAGGCCAGAAGTAGTTTGTGGATGATGGGGTGCCATATGCTGATTCAAGAGTATTTTGCGCATTTGGTCTACAAAGATGAGCACGATGAACACAAGTCAGGACTGAAATACAAATATATCTCATATGTTTACAATTTTGGTATCGGCCAATTATCAAATATGCAATATTGGTATCGTATAAAAATGGAAAAAGTTGTAAAGGGATATCCCTAGCCATAGCCACAGCTGTCCTGGGTACACCGACTGAGATGAGGCTGCCATCCATTCAGCCGTCTCCTAAAGTGTCTTGTCCAAAGATAAGGGTTTAATTCAGTAACATCATCATTTTGACCATTAGGACCAGTTGTATTTGACATAGGTGTGAATATGTTCAATATTACATATCTTCCAGGCTGCAAAACTGTGCTTTGACATCATCACAGGTTGAAATGTGTAGAAGTAATAATTTAATTTTCCATATTTACCAGTTTAATTGTAGCACTTAACATTATAAGACATTGGCTTTATCACCGGTTGAACTGTTGTGTTTGATAAAATGCCACATTTGCTGCTGCTGTTGTGTTAAAATGTTGCTTTCCTGATGATTTATGTTCAAAAGGTTGAGATGTTATGCGTTGCTTCAAGGCTGCTGCCTTCAGTGAGGTCGCAGGTTGATTACATCATGTTTTGTGTCTTGATTTGAAATGTCACCGTTGGTGTTATTTTCACCCTTCATCCCTCTTTCTCTTCCTTTCAGGTGGACCGGGTGTCCGTTACAGCCGAGACGGGCGCCGGTGGCCGTCCGACCAACAGACCAGGGGGCGGAGTCATGCGCATCCACCGCCACTTCCCCTACCCGGCCAATCAAATGTACGTGGTGGTGCTGCACCGCGAGCTAAAGCCAATGAGAGTTTACCGGCTGAACGTGAGCTTCGATGCCGCCATCGAGAACGAGCTGCTGGGGTTCTTCAGGAGCTCGTACACCCTGCAGAGGGAGAGACGGTACGCTCCCACCACACACACCCACGCACACACTCAGACACACTTGATTCTCAAACAGCAGCAGGTGGTTCATCTAGAAAAGGTCAGAGCCCCACACCCACGACATTGATTAACTCTCACACACCATAATGTGTGTGTTCCAGCTGTCAGACTGCACACACACTGCTCACTCCCTCCTTATGAAATTCCCATAAGCCTCTGAGTTGTTTTTATATTGGATTTGATCCCCAAGGCGCTGGCGGGAAGCTCACTTTGTGCTGATGTGTTTATAATTTCATACATGAAGTGACGTACAGCTATAGGTTTGTTTATTTCACGAAATCTATGCTTTATTCTTATAAAGATGGTTGGATGGAATTCAGCTTTGGAAAATTTATGTTACCATCTCAGGATTTATAAGGTCTTGATTGGCTGACTTGAGTTTGATGATTTCAAATACGTTTCTGATCTGTTTTATTTCATCATCGCCCTGCAGGATTATACAGTCAAGTCCTGAAAGCGAACACTGAATCATCCACTGCTTGTGGCTGAGATGTGACTCAGCAGAAGACTGAGAGGATTTAGGGGAATATTTTGTTGTAATCTGCAGCTGGAGATGATGAGTTTGGTGCTTATACCTCCTGAATTCATCTTTGACAAAATAAAGCCACCTGAAAATAAAAGCTGTTCATTGGTGCGTTTAGAGAGAGCCTCTTTGAATTCTTTTAAACCAATCTATTTATTAAACATGCAGTGACTGAATGTTGAACCGATTTAGTCTCACTTTAAGACCTAGTGCTTTTAATGCATTGATGCATTAAAGGCATCAATGGCCAATAGGTTCTGGCTCTATGGGGTCTTATTTTTCTTTCTTTCTACATTGTTCATTTGGTGAGTAATCAATACAAACTGGGGGACTGAATAAAATACCTTTGTAACTATGAGTCAAAGTTAAGTCTGAGTTTTTTTTTTCTTTTGAATTTATTTCCAGAAAAAAAGATTAAAAATGAAGCAGACTTGCCTCTTTTAGTGCAAATAAATTGATTCCGAAGCATTTTCCTTTTAAAATGTTTTCAATTCAAGCCCTCAAACCAGACTTCTTCTTCCATAGTTGGTCAATGAAAAAACACTGGCATTACGCCACCTTAAATGTCTTTGTGATCCATTATCTAATAGGAATATTTGAATGTGATAAATGGTGCTTTATTGGCAGCAATGAAGAAGATGGAGTAAGCCTTTTTCTGTTTTCCAAAAAGAACCTTAAGGAGGGGATTTGGGTTAATTTGATAAAAAAAAAAAAAAATAGGACAAGAGGACAAGTGTTTTTCCCCACACTCCCCCAAAAAAAGAGTATTTGGCTACGTTCACTCTGCAGGCCTTAAAGTCGCAAGGTAATCATATTTAAATGTCAAATCATTCTAGCTTAAGCATGTATATAAATGTACTTTTTATTAGACAATTTCTATTAAAATTATCTTCTGCAGGTCAGTTAGTTATACATCACCCTGTACACCTAAATTCGGCCAATCATATATCAACGGTCATCTGTCAATCAATTTTTTTGGTCATAGCATCTTGATTCATATGTCGCAGCTAATATATGCAACGGTTGAAATGAGAATCATTTCCTTTCCCATTGAGTTCTGTTCCAGTGTTCATGGGGATGGACCTCTGTGTCTTCTGCAGGCATAGAGCTAACAGAACTGGCAGCGTTGCGAGGCAAGGGCTCAAACATGTACGGCAGGAAGCCTTCTACACCGAAACCAAGCTTCTGCCGCCCTGGCCTCCTCTTCCACAACATCTTCATCCCCGCTTTCCTCCTCTAAATAAAAAATGGATGATGGAGGAGACTCATCCACGACCTCCGACACTAAACTCTCCTCCTCTTGCATGTTTCCGCTGTCCATAGCGTTCCTTGACAGTGTCGTTTCTAAGTCACCAATTTAGTGCTACTTGGTCCCAATGGAATTTCCCATTGGGACCCTACTAGGGCTAAGCTGTTTACTGGTTAGCAAAATCAAACTTGCTTGCGAACCATCCGGTATAACAACCTTGCCCTCTTGATAAACGACCAAACACATTCACTTTATTCACATGTGTAAAGTCGTGCACCACTCAGGAGAATTCAGAAATACAACGATTGGAACAGCCATTTCCCTAAGACTTTAATGCTCAATTCCAATTTCTTTGTGAAACCCCAATTTTTTATTTTTTGCATTGCCATTCACATTTCCAAATATGTGCGACTTTTGTGTGAACTGCATTCATAAAACACAACTGTGCCCTACGAGCAGTAGAGGACGCAAGCGTGGTCTGTGTTTATGGAAGCAAGCATGGATGGTAGTGCTAGAGCGCATCTAGCAATCTTTCAGTGGTTAAAAAAAAGATTGCTCCCCGCATAATCGTCCCCCATGGTTGTTGTTTTTCTTCCTGCTTCTGCGTTGGAGGACACAGAATAGTGACCTTTGCTGAGTGTTAACGACATTCAGGTTGGGTGAATGAGACCTGGCCGTTCAGACGCAGGTTGGATTCAGGACCACATAGTAAAGCGGCCTCGGTCATATTGGAAAAAGTTGGTTCAGTGTTGTTCAGACTGTCATGAAAAGATCAGATACAAGTCGCATATAGGCAAAAAAATCGTATTTGGGTCACTTCAGGCTGCTGTGTGAACGTAGTGCGGAGTTGAGGAGGAGGCAGAGACTCTTGCAAGAGAATGTTCAAATCTATTTAACATCCTCAGACGGAGAGATTTCTGAGTGGGCAAAGCTCAGTACATACATTTATACAGCAACTCCCAATACACACACTCTCACTTGGAACTATCCCACCCCTACATAAAGAACTTCCTCACACATGAACATTTGGTTATTCCCAAGAAAAAACACTTTTCATCAAGGACATAACTTTTAGCCAGATAAACACTCACAACAGGTCCCGTTCACTGCATGAAGGAGGCTGTGTGAACTCATTCTTTACTCTCATGACCCTCCCTTCACCCTTGTCAAGAGTAGGGAGGCAATTACCTTCTGTCATCCTCCTCTTAACTCCCTACATAACTTAACTCCAGCATTCAGACTGGTACAATACTTCTAAAGAATCACCCCTATTCAGGCAGAGAAAGGGCACACTCAAAATACTAGTTCTCACAAATAAGCTAAGGGAAAATACGCTTCCACAGTAGCCTTTGTTGGACGAAAAGGTTTTTAATAATACTTCTGTTATGGATGAAGAAACAACCGGAATTTGGTTTTTAGATATAGGAACAACTACTTGAGGACGGAGTGTAAATCCTAGATCCTTCGAAGGTCAGGACGGTTATCTGAGGTGTAAATGGGTGTCGTTTGTTAACATAAAGCCTCTTAGTAAAAATCTAATATATATTTGGTATGTATTTTATTTTTTACTTTTTTGATTTTGAGCCCGAATGAAGCAGTAAGTTCGACCTGTTTATGCAACTTTCAGCTTCACTTTTATCTGTCCTTATTTTTCTTAAATGCTAATTGTGTCATGATCAGTTTAATATCAAGCCCACATGCAGAACACTAAGGAGGCTGGGTAAAAGTTTAACAGAGTTTATTAAAGATGTTTGACACAAAAGACATGAACTGGATCTGGAACAGGTCCGGGGTTGGGTTCACTGAAGTCTGCAGAGATGATAGTTTAATTAGCTGGGCAGGCAGATGATTAAAGAGTCCTTTAGATAATTCTGATTCTACCTTGACGGGGTCCAGGCTTTTCTTGGGAGAGAGGGAACCGTTGGGTCCAGAGACTGTTGGTTCAGCAGAGTGCTCAAGCAGCTGCAGCGTCTAGCTTCTGACTTTGAATGGCAGACCTTGATCAGAGTTTCCTGCTCTTAACAGAGAGCAGCAGGGGAAATCCAAAATAGGAATCTTCAGGTTTGGCTCACCAGGGCTGGAAGGCAGGTTAAGCTCACCCAGAGCTTCAGGCTTGAGACTGGTTTCCTGTGAGCAAAGACAGAGGAAGATTAGAACCAGTTTTCTCACTTAGAGACAACTTAGATTCTTCAGGTAACAGAGGCTCAGGTTTGCTAACCAAACTAAGGTCAACACTGCGGCGTCGAAGAAAGGTCTGGCAGCTGCTTATGAAGGGCAGGTCTCCTGATGAGTAGATGCGTCTCAGGTGTGCTGGAGGGCTCCAGCCCAGGAGACCCACAGCGCACTCTGCTGGTGGAAGGTGGTACATCTCCAGATCCCAACAAATTGTCGGTCATGACCATGGATCTACCTGTTGTGTGCTCTAAGCGTAAACACAGCTAATGGTAAAAGCTGTAAAGACGATGAGACATCCCTGCTGAAGACAAATTAGGCGTCCAACTTTAGTTTCCACCATTGAAAGTGAGAAAAAACATTTAATCTCATTTGAATTTATCGAGCTGGAGCCAAAGACATTTTTTTTTAGCTTGGTTATGTGTTAATTAGTGCTAATGAGTTACATTCCTGTACCTGCCAAGAAGCTGCTAGTTTGTTTGGTCCATACAGACAGCGGCTAATGGAGTTCTATTCTGCAGAGAGGAATAAAGGAACCAGATGACATAGGGATGAATGGAGCAGGACAGACGCTGCAGTCTGAATGTTAAACTGCTGGTTTCTCCAACATAACTTATTATTGTTGGGTTTTAACCGGTCCCAGTCTTTATACTGAAGTCGTCTCTGTTATTGCTAAAGCTGCCTTTAATTGTTTTAAACAAAACAGGCATGAAAGCAAAGCGATCAGGTTTAAACAAAAAACAAATCAACTCTCAGGGTAAACTGTACGAATCTGATAGAAAAAAATCAGCATTTGCTGCTCTGTTCTTTTTCATTTTTTTGCGGTACCAGCCACTAATTAACAATTATCATTAGATGAAGGTTTCAAACAGTTTTCTGTCTTGTCTTAAAAGTTTTCCCAAAATCATTTCTCCACAGTTTCTAATGAGAAAAATAAACACTATATCAGCTGCATGTTGTTTATTCAACATATACCTCTGCATAGAAATGTCCATTCTGCCTGATACTGCTATCGGCATCGGTGTAACACTAATTTCAACGCATTCAAACGTATTTATAGAAGTATCCCAGCATGATGATGCATGAGCAACCGTGCATCACAGTGTGCTTAAGCTTGAATTTAAGGTTAGGGGCTGATATGCCATCAGTTAGATGCAAAAAGCACAACCTAAATCTCATCAGTTGATGACACGATCTTCTCTTTGGAAGAGTCAGTTAAATCTTTTTGTTTTTAATCATTGTACTATTTGAGGTCTTCTTGCCAACTTGTTGGCTTCACTTAAACATCTTCTAATCATTACATTACTTTGATCCATATGAAGCTGATCATTTGGCCAAGTCTCTGACCCCTTCCAGCGGCAGTTTCTGCTTGGTTTTGGATTAAAGCTGATCAGCTTTTTCTTCCTCCAGTTGTTTGCATCTTTCCTATTTTGACCAATATCTATAAAACACTATTAATAAGAATTTGAGTGTAGAATAAACTGTAATTAGCAGATATGTCATTTTCTTTTCATAAGAATTTGTTTGCAGTTAGTGGCCTCAAAGATTGAGCTTAACTCTCATGTTTTGACTAGGCCCTTTTTACCTCTTGTTTAAACGATAGAATCAGCAGCGTGCACATCATAACAGCTGTGTCTGTTAGGTTTTTTTTATTACTCTTTTCCAGTGATTAGCCTCATGTTTTTAGTTAAAAACAGTGAAGTTGGATCAACTAGCCTCACTGACAGTCGGGCAGCCATTATGCAGCAAGTTTTCCTCTGGTAGAAACAGAAGACAGAGACAGAAGAGACAGAAGCTCACGATTGTTATGCTGCTGATCCCAGACTGGATAATTCTTTTAATGTTTTATCTCCATTAACGAATGAACTGTTACACAAATGCAAAATTACAGGAAGAACCTGATGGATTCTTTCTGTGAAAAGTTTATGTTGCCTGGAGCTGGTATGAATAAAAAGAGGAATTATAACAAAGTAACAATTAAATCCTTTTTAAGACCATAGATTTGGGGTGTTTTTACATCTATTTTGCTAGAAAAATTAGATGAGATCTTGTTCGTTCTCTGACAGATATTCTGGCACAGGCTGAGCTAGAGCTGCTTCCGCACCAATCAGATCCTTTTTTTCTCTGTGCTGGCTTTTATTGTTTCCCCACCTCGGTCTTCCCATGTTCACCGGCAGCTTCGGTTCGGATCGAACAAGGATCAATGTGGCAGCTGCTGCAGCAGCACAGCTCGATCATAACACAGCAAGCAACTAGTTAACGTTAAGTGAGATTCCTGGAAAGGAACCTGGTTACAGTCAACTGTTTGCATTGCCTGATTTGTTTAATGTTTCATGCAAGACAAACTGTTATTTTTAGTTATTGATGGATGGATCCTTTTTTTTTTTTTTTACAATCTGTTTACACAAGCAGGATGAAGGTTTTTTATGCACTGTTTTACAACATTTTCTTTAAGACTTTGTTACAACCCAGCTCAGCTAGGGGGAAAGGAAAAGGAACATTTAAAAACCAGATGCAATTCGGTTTATAATTCCGATGTTTATAGATTCTGTTCATCTCAGAACAAATGGGTAATAAGTTACCAAATGAGTCCAAAAATATAATCAAAATAAAACCACAAAGCTTAGCAAAAATAATCTAAGGCTAAAGTAAAACTGCAATGTCCACTAAGCAAAATGTATAAAATGGGGTTATGAAAAAAAAGAACCCTGAATGTTGAAAACAGTCGTATTTTTACAGTTATCACTGCTGCACTTTAAAAAATGAAAATGTCTAGAGAGCTGTACTGAACGAAATTTGTTTCTGTATGCATTCTGTGTGTACAAAATGACAATAAAGTCTGTCTAAGTCTAAAGTCTAAGTGCAGAAAGAGTCAGCATTTAGATAAACATGAGGAAAATCATAGAACAAAACACTTGCAACTTCAGGATGGAACTAAGTAACACAACCAGCATCAAAAGTTTTAGAAAGTGTGAAAGCTATACAAAAGCTGTTGCAAGCGTCAACCAATACACAACCTAGCAACAGGAAAACTGCTCAAAGAGAGAAAGAAGCCCAGTTCATGGCTGCTTCCTCTGAAGGAAAGATTTGAAGGCCGATTATGTAAGTGCGGCGCTGAGGTCTGGTGGGATTTCAAGACTCCTTGGAAGGATGGGTCCGATGTATCCTATCCTTGGGTATCCCAGAATTCATTGCATAACCAGGAAAGCCGGCTGATAATTGATTAGAGGAAAAAGGTACTTAGTGCCAAACAGTGGTGAAAATTGGAAGTTCAGTTTAATATAAAACAAGAATGTAAATAGTTCTGTCTGAAATTAATGAAAATAGTTGTTTTAATGGTTATAGAGTCAGATATGGGGCGGTAATGTTTGATTTATCTAATGATTTTTATCTATTACTGTGTAAATGGGTTTGGCTGTATACATACATTGTTTAGATTGACATATCTTTCTACCCCTTTTATAGAATAGAATAGAATAGAATAGAATAGAATAGAATAGAATTGAAGGGGCGTGAAGGAAGCAATCTATGTTAAGAGAGAAAAACCAACTTTAAACAGAGGTGGTGGACTCAGATTCCAACTTCCAAAAACATACAATTCAATCATAGACATGATCCCTTCCAGATATCACCAAACCCCCCACCCCATCACAGAGGAATGAGGGACCTACCCGCTCCAGCCGGTGAACAACACCTCCTTAACGACCGACCCTTAACAATCATAGACAGGTTTCAGGTATTACAGGAGACAACCCCCCCCTTAATGGCAATCCCCCCACTTTAACGACCGACCCTCAGAATCATAGATGTGTTTCAGATATTACAGGGTAACGATGGAACCAAACGACCCATTCATCGGTTTCTATTTGCATGTTTCCAAGCGATACAAGGCTTTGTCTATATAAGACTCAAACTCACTGCGGATCCAGACATTTGAATTGAGAAAGCTTCCTGGAGAGGTGGAGAAACGTCTTCAAATCTTGGAAACCAAGTCCAGTGGATGTTTTTTTGAATTTTTACGGAATAGAATAGAAATGAATAGAAAATCCATTTACTAATGTGGACCTTTGAAAAATGTATATGAATAACAATAGTGAAGGGTTAAAAGATAAACAGTAAAATACTGTATTGTAAAAGGCTTTAACGATATAAAACTGTGCACCTGGAGAATAAATAACCCATAAACAGCTTTTTTACAGTAATGGATATTTGAAAATAGCAGCAACATCAGAGATGTGCAAAATGACAGCAGCATGTTATTTAACTAAGATTTTTTTTTTTTTTTACAAAGAAAAAGTTTTGGAAAGTTTGGTAGTCATTGTTTTCCTGCTTTGTGTCTCAATTGTCACGGGTGCTAAGCGAAAGAGCATAAAAGCTGCCAAAGGCTGGACCTGTTTGAATTCCCATTCAAAACACTTCCGGTCTCCTAATTTTCACGGACTTCGAAGAATCCAGTCCAGGCAGACCTCATCTTTAAAAGACGCAGCCCATAAATTCAAATACAGCGAGTGTGCTGGTTTAAATAGGAGCAGCTCTCCTCTGATTGGTGGCACAATCAGGCCAGTATCCAATCCAGATGAGGATAGTCTTGCAACAGGAAGTGACAAAAGGGAAGGCAGGAAACAGGAAGTGGAAGGAGGGCTGTAAGTTCCCATAGCGGAGCCAGCTGACAGGAAACTGCAACTGCACCTGCTAACATAACCTCTGAAAAGAAAACACACATACACAACAAACAAAAGCAAAGGCCACTGGCCGTAACAGATTTGATCTAAGAAGTAGCATAAAGTGAGAATTCTAATATCCCAGAAAAGTTCCCAGTTGGTTCACTATTAAGGTCCTCTGGGTGTCTTTTGTTTTCCTACATCTTGTAGAAAATCCTCACAGATTAAATTTGACGGATAGATGGTAAAATTATTTCAGTGATCCTAACTGAACAGAAAAAAAAATATCTATATACAGTCTTTTAATACCTGGTTTCAGGTTACAACTGTTCATTTTCAACAAGTCTTCTCCGACATCAACAAATTATTGTCATCCACAGACCATATGCTTTCTGGATTCAGTTTGTCCTTTATTTTCTCTCCATCTTCAAACCTGTTAACCAATTTCTGTGACACTCAGACCATGCAGTTCGATACCGTAAACCAGTGACCATTTAAAGTCTGTTAGTTTTCCTTCTTCTTCTTTCTGATCCTATTTTTGACACCCTAAATGCATGAAGCTGCTAGCATCTGTTGACTGTGTGCTAACAAGAGAGCTGTTCCTAACGAAATATCATTTTGTTCACACTTGTGTATACAAAATGACATAATAAATCTGTCTAAGTCTAAGACAAGCAATTGAAAGCAGCACCAAATAAAAATGGTCAGTATGTTTTTTTCCCCAGCTTTTTATCGTCATTACTGTACACTGTCACAAGTACAAAGCAACAAAATGATCTCCCTACATTTAACCCATCCCCTTGGGGAGCAGTGGGGGGCTATTTCATGGCCCTCGGGGAGCAGTGTGGGGGTTAAGTGTCTTTGCTAAGGGACCCCGAGTGGCAGTCTGTGGCAGTGGGGCTTGAACTCAGAACCTCTGGCATTCCATGTGCAAAGCCCCAACCACTAGGCTGCCACTCCCTTGAGTAGTGTCCTAGAGTTTAGTTTAACTAACTTTCTTGGTTGATTTATTTATTTGTAATAAATATGAAATGATTCTGTACTTTACTGGGGGAAAAAAAGCTGATGTTTCACAACTAATCTTCTTTTTGTGGTTGGAGGGCCGTACACTGCTTAGGGGTGTGTGTGTTAGCTTTGGGATTAGCTTGATGCAGCCATGCAGCTAATGCTAACCCACTGTGAGATTAGAGGAGTTCCTATAACCCCAGACTGGGTTTAAGTGCTTATAAGGCTGATAGAGGGAGAATTAATTAGACCTCGCTTTCCCAGTTAAACCAGTTTAGTTCCGCTGGGTTCTTCTCTCTGTGGAATGACACATCTGCTAATGCACTAAATGGACCTTCTATACAGGAACTTGTTTTTTTCTGTACTGATGTCTTCACAGGTTATAACTCTTTGCTGCTGTTGCTAAGGGGGTTTTCAATAATGTTTAAAAATCATTTGCTTCAAAACCCATTTTTGTGGATATTCATAGAAAATTAGTGGATTTCAAATTAAGTTCTGGATATTTTTAGAAAATTGACTTATGTAAAGAAAATTTTGAAGTAAAGCCACTCGCCTGAAAACATTTATTTTAAGCAAAAGAAAAACGGTTCACTTTAGTCTGCGAAGTAGTCTGCGACTGTAAAGAGAAACAACTCAGCTATAGTATAAAACGATTTATAAGATTTGGGAACTAGTCAATATCATTGATGTTACTCAAAACATTCACTGATATTTTTTTATTCCTTATAAATACAAATTCTCTCTCTCTGCAATGTGTTTTTACCATCTACGGGGGGGGGGGGGGGGGGGGGGGGGTTGAATTTTACTGAATAAAGAATGAAAAGAAAATTACTGTATAAGAATTCAGGATGTATAACTCAGGTTAAGAGAAATGTTCAATGGAACAGGAGGATTATACCTGCAAATACAACAGTGCATTGTGGCAGCAACAGATTATTTACAAAACAATGAACAATTACATTTATGAAAGCCAAAACATTTATTGAACGTCCTGGGAGCATTGAAGGATGAATTCCAACAACTGCTGGAGGGAAGGATCTGTGATAACGCTCCATTGTGCACCTAAAGTGAGAAGTCTACAGCAGCTTCTTCTAAGAATTGGATCTCAGCCTCCTCAGCAGGGAGCATCCCAAGGTGGAGAGTAGCTACTAACATTTACTCAATTACTCTTTCTACTTTTAGTTGAGTAAGAGTAATCATTACTTTAACTCAAGTAAAATCTTTGACTACTTTCTCTATCATGAGTAACTTTACTGAATGAAGAAAAAGCTAATTTTAACCTATAATGAAAATCACAGTAAATGTTTTGCTACAACGATCATTCTGTTTGTACACAAAATTGTTACATAGTCTTATGTATGTCAGCCAAAACTTATGTAGGTTGATATATAGTAAAAATTATAATTGGAGGTAATTTGCCCAATAAGCATACAGTATATTTCGGTTGTCTGATATTAGCGTTTTTTTTTTGTTTTTTTTTTGGCTTGTGTCCATGTGTGGGTTTAGTTAAAAATTGCATTCAGTAGCCATGCCTTGAGATCTTGTGGAGTACATTGCCTCTCCTCCCAGTTGCTATAAACTGTTTATTTACTTATTTATTTTTGTTAGCAGTTGTTGCTTTTTGTTAAAAATGAGACCCATTGTGTAACTTTTATCCTCCTTCAATTTCGTTCATGTAAATGTAGGAAGAAAAAGCAATATTAGCCTCAAGAATTGACCCAAAATATCTGCATAAAATATTGTGGATTGGTTGGACTGATGTGAAAAATAATCTGTATCTGCAACAGCCTTAAAAACCTTTATTGCTCAATCTCTACATTATATTACAGACTGTTAGGGTTGGTTTTAGAGTGTTTATGTTGGCTTGGTTAGATTTGGAGAGGTGTTTCTCCTGCCGAGCTTATTTTCCACATAATTTAGAATTTCTTTGATTTTAGTGAGTTGCAGTGATGCCAATCCGGAAGAATCTGTTTTTAAAGCCAAAAGCACAGCATCCCTGTCCAGTTTTAGTCTGTTCTCATTGCTTTGCCTGCCACTCAGTAGGACATCTCATGTAGGAGATGACTCATGTGCATGACCTCTGTAGAGCAGTAGGAGTCCAGCCTGACTGGCTAACTGTATCACTGTTGTGAAGAGCAGATGCATGACATTTAGAATATAATATCCTGTCCAAGAAGCCCTTTCCTGACATTGTACATGCTGATATGCAGCAAAGATGGTGATTCAACATACTGTGCAGCACCATTTCACCCCATTCTAGCAGAGGGTGCGGAAATACACTCTGATTCATTTATTTCATAATATCATTGTAGCTTTCAATGTTTTGTCTGAACATTTACATTACGGGCTCAAATGAACCAGTCTGTTGAAAAGTTATTCGGCGTATGTTCTGTGTTTTTTCCTAAGATGATCTTAGCAGGAAATCAGTGCTTTATGGATGATGTCCCACATTTCATGTAACAGAAAAACATAGAAATATGGAAAAATATGTGTTAGAAAAAAGATTTATTTTCCATCCGATCAGGATTGATTTTATTTTTATGTTGACTGCAGCGTATATGGGAAGGTCTGTGTCCCGCTGTTTGGCTGTAAACATGTTGCTGACGTGTTGAACCGTCAGACTGTTCAGCATGAATCTCTAACTTCCTAAAGAAACTGAACCCATTAGCACTAAGAGGTTGGAGAAGACTCTTCCTTTTGACTGAAGACGTTTCTGCAGCTGCTTTACCCTAACGAGGAAGGAAATACTGTTAACGAGGACCAGTGAGGCGACTAATGAGGGCCGATTGTGAAGATATATTATGACTGAAGATGCTTAATGAAGTGACTGCAGTTTGATAGAGGGAAAGAAGAAGGCAATTGGTTAAACAAACTTCCTCGGCAGCAGGGGTATCCATCTCTGTGTCTCTCCCTGGCAGTAAGGTGAGGTTACTCCATAATCACAGTCTATATATGAGTGTTTGTAGCCCACGCAGTGTACAAAGGTCATAGAGGTCCACAAACACACTGTGGGTTAAGGCTGGAGTGGGCAGCAGTGGATCTGCATCACATGTTCTACATGCTGTACAGCCTGTTCCGATGTTGATGGAAGCCCAATTTAGTTAGCAGAATTTTTGCCTCATGTTTTATTATCTGGGAGTTTTAAAGGTTATTTGTTAAGCTTGGTTTAAAATCAGTAAAATGTATGTTAGGAAGCTAAAAGACTAAATTGGTTGTTTTTTCAGTAATCCATGGTCACAGAAGAAAGAAAACAATCAGGACAGTTGGTAACCATGCAGAACAAGATGGTTTCCATGCTAGTATTAAGGTAAATGTCTGTAGGAAATTGGAATGTCCATCAGACACTTGTTAGCCATCAACAAGCAACTGGAATATCTCTGCCTGGATCTCTTACTTAAGTTAAAAAGTGACTCACTTGTTGGATACCAATGGTAGACTTTGAGCTTTTTGTTTAAAAAAGATTTCAGAGGATCTCTCAATCACAGCTTTATACACCAGAGGGTCAATTTCTTTTCTTTCTTTTCTTTATTTTTTACTTAGTAATCTTGGTTGGACTAGTTCACAGTTCCACTGGTGTTCAGGTTCCAGTAAGTGGGAACAGCCTTGCCAGGGTTCTGGTCAGTCTCTCTTCCTCCTGGAATCTGAGGCTGTGAAAAGCTTCTCCCAACTGCTGAAAATGTCACCTGTCATGATGGGTTTAAGGTTCTTAGCCCACATGCAGAACACAACGGAGGCTGGGTAAAAGTTTAACAAGGTTTATTGAATGTTTCACAATCATAAGACAATGTACTGGGTCAGGAACTGGTCCGGGCTGGTTCACTGAAGTCTGCTGAGAAGATAGTTTGATTAGAAGGCAGGCTGCTGAGAATGAGTCTTCTATAATTCAGGATTATACCTTGACTGAATCCGGCTTCTCTTTGAGAGAGAGGGAACCGTTGGGTCCAGAGACTGTTTGTTCAGCAGAGTTCAAGAGCAGCTGCAGCGTCTAGCTTCTGACTTTTATGGCAGACCTTGATCAGAGTTTCCAGCTCTTAACTAAGAGCAGCAGGGGAATCCACATAGGAATCTTCAGGTTTGGCTCTCCAGGGCAGATTGGCAGGTTAAGCTCATCCAGAGCTTCAGGCTAGAGACAGGTTTCCTGTGAGGCAAAAACAGAAGAGAGTTAGAATCTGATCTCTCTCCAGAGATAGCTAAGATTCTTTCAGTTTCAAGGCTCAGGTTGCTAACCAAACTAAGGTCAACACTGCGGCGTCGAAGCAAGGTCTGGCAGCTGGTTATAAAGCGCAGGTCTCCTGATGAGTAGATACGTCTCAGGTGTGCTGGAAGACTCCAGCTCCAGGAGACCCACGGCGTACTCTGCTGGAGGAAGGTGGTACAGCACCAGATCCCAACATCACCTTAGATGCTTACTGAGCTCCTCTGCCTTGATGTTGGTCCATCAAAGAGGAACTATAATCAAAAACATTTTTTCAGATGTTTGTTGACCAACTTTAAACCCCCTAGGAAATTCTATCCATCCATCCATTCTCTCCCGCTTAGTCCTTTTCAGGGTTGCTGTGGGGCCAGTGTATATCTCTGGCAGTCTATGGGCGAGAGGCGGGGTAGACCCTGGACAGGTGGCCAGTCTGCTGCAGGGCGCATTTGGAGATTCTTTTTCATAAATGTAGACAATCAGATTCCAAATATAACTGTCATGAGAACAGTTTCTATCAATTGATTGCTGTCAGAAAGCTTTTTTTAAATGTATGAAAATGTTCTCGTGTTTTTCCAAAATCAACAAAACATAAACTGGCTATTAAAGATTTTTTATTTCTTATGAAAATATTCTTTTTGAGTGGACTTTTGGGGCACGTGATGGCCTAGGGGTTAGAGCAGTGTTCTGAGTGTCATGATGCGATGGTTTTACTAGCCCAAATGCAGACTCACAGACACAGAGGGAGGATAAAAAGTCCAGAATTTATTGGAACCGGTTGACAGACTCGCAGGATGCAGGTTCAGACAGGCATGGTGGCACAGGTAAGACAATGATCCAGCACAGAGGGAAGTTCAGACTCAGCTTATATAGGGAGCTTCCTTAATCAGCAGATAGAAAACAGCTGATCCAAGCTGAGCCCAAACTCCCCAGGCATGGATCCACGGCGCCCTCTGGTGGGCAAAGCCCCGGATCCTGACAGTACCCCCCCCCCCCCCCCCCCCCCCCCCCCTCAAGGGCGGATTCCAGACGCCCCAAAGAAAAAAAAACAAAACAACTCGCCCATGGAGGGCGAAGGGCGAACCAGGGATGCCAGGAGGAGTCTCAGGTGGCCGGCCATGAAACCGGCAGCAGAGCAGAGTCTCAGAAGCTGCAGGGGCCTTGGAGTAGGGCGTCACCTCCGCTTCAGCAGGAAGCACCGGAAGAAACACTGTCTCCGCTTCAGCAAGCAGCCCCGAGAAGGACGCCGTCTCCGCTCCCGCTGCTCTGCAACAGGTCCGCCCACTACGGCTCCACATCCAGAGCAGAGGAAGCCGCCGACTGCGGCTCCGCATCCGGAACAGAGGAAGCCACCGACTGTGGCTCCACCTCAGGAACAGAGGGAACCACTGATTATGGCTCCACCTCAAGAACAGAGGGATCCACCGATTGTGGCTCAACATCCGGAGCCTCTGGAAGGCGCAGAGCAGGCTCAGGGGTCTCCAGACGGCACAGAGCAGGCTCAGGGGTCTCCAGACGGCACAGAGCGGGCTCTCCAGGAGCGCGTAGGAGGAGTCTGCTGGGCTAGTCTGTTGGCTGGATCGTTCTGTCATGATGCAATGGTTTTACTAGCCCAAATGCAGACTCACAGACACAGAGGGAGGATAAAAAGTCCAGAATTTATTGGAACCGGTTGACAGACTTGCAGGATGCAGGTTCAGACAGGCATGGTGGCACAGGTAAGACAACGATCCAGCACAGAGGGAAGTTCAGACTCAGCTTATATAGGGAGCTTCCTTAATCAGCAGATAGAAAACAGCTGATCCAAGCTGAGCCCAAACTCCCCAGGCATGGATCCACGGCGCCCTCTGGTGGGCAAAGCCCCGGATCCTGACAGTACCCCCCCCCCCCCCCCCCCCCCCTCAAGGAAAAAAAACAAAACAACTCGCCCATGGAGGGCGAAGGGCGAACCAGGGATGCCAGGAGGAGTCTCAGGTGGCCGGCCATGAAACCGGCAGCAGAGCAGAGTCTCAGAAGCTGCAGGGGCCTTGGAGTAGGGCGTCACCTCCGCTTCAGCAGGAAGCACCGGAAGAAACACTGTCTCCGCTTCAGCAAGAAGCCCCGAGAAGGACGCCGTCTCCGCTCCCGCTGCTCTGCAACAGGTCCGCCCACTACGGCTCCACATCCAGAGCAGAGGAAGCCGCCGACTGCGGCTCCGCATCCGGAACAGAGGAAGCCACCGACTGTGGCTCCACCTCAGGAACAGAGGGAACCACTGATTATGGCTCCACCTCAAGAATAGAGGGATCCACCGATTGTGGCTCAACATCCGGAGCCTCTGGAAGGCGCAGAGCAGGCTCAGGGGTCTCCAGACGGCACAGAGCAGGCTCAGGGGTCTCCAGACGGCACAGAGCGGGCTCTCCAGGAGCGCGTAGGAGGAGTCTGCTGGGCTAGTCTGTTGGCTGGATCGTTCTGTCATGATGCAATGGTTTTACTAGCCCAAATGCAGACTCACAGACACAGAGGGAGGATAAAAAGTCCAGAATTTATTGGAACCGGTTGACAGACTTGCAGGATGCAGGTTCAGACAGGCATGGTGGCACAGGTAAGACAACGATCCAGCACAGAGGGAAGTTCAGACTCAGCTTATATAGGGAGCTTCCTTAATCAGCAGATAGAAAACAGCTGATCCAAGCTGAGCCCAAACTCCCCAGGCATGGATCCACGGCGCCCTCTGGTGGGCAAAGCCCCGGATCCTGACAGTACCCCCCCCCCCCCCCCCCCCCCCCCCCCCCCCTCAAGGGCGGATTCCAGACGCCCCAAAGAAAAAAAACAAAACAACTCGCCCATGGAGGGCGAAGGGCGAACCAGGGATGCCAGGAGGAGTCTCAGGTGGCCGGCCATGAAACCGGCAGCAGAGCAGAGTCTCAGAAGCTGCAGGGGCCTTGGAGTAGGGCGTCACCTCCGCTTCAGCAGGAAGCACCGGAAGAAACACTGTCTCCGCTTCAGCAAGCAGCCCCGAGAAGGACGCCGTCTCCGCTCCCGCTGCTCTGCAACAGGTCCGCCCACTACGGCTCCACATCCAGAGCAGAGGAAGCCGCCGACTGCGGCTCCGCATCCGGAACAGAGGAAGCCACCGACTGTGGCTCCACCTCAGGAACAGAGGGAACCACTGATTATGGCTCCACCTCAAGAACAGAGGGATCCACCGATTGTGGCTCAACATCCGGAGCCTCTGGAAGGCGCAGAGCAGGCTCAGGGGTCTCCAGACGGCACAGAGCAGGCTCAGGGGTCTCCAGACGGCACAGAGCGGGCTCTCCAGGAGCGCGTAGGAGGAGTCTGCTGGGCTAGTCTGTTGGCTGGATCGTTCTGTCATGATGCAATGGTTTTACTAGCCCAAATGCAGACTCACAGACACAGAGGGAGGATAAAAAGTCCAGAATTTATTGGAACCGGTTGACAGACTTGCAGGATGCAGGTTCAGACAGGCATGGTGGCACAGGTAAGACAACGATCCAGCACAGAGGGAAGTTCAGACTCAGCTTATATAGGGAGCTTCCTTAATCAGCAGATAGAAAACAGCTGATCCAAGCTGAGCCCAAACTCCCCAGGCATGGATCCACGGCGCCCTCTGGTGGGCAAAGCCCCGGATCCTGACACTGAGGATGTTGCAAGTACCCGTTTCGATCCCCACAGCCTCCACCCTGGGTTCCTGAGCAAGACCCTTAACCTTAAACTGCTCCCCGGGTGCTACACAGTGGCAGCTCACTGCTCCCCAAGGGTCAAATGCATTGATGAATTTCTCCAGTGTGAGATTAATAAAGTTCAATTAAATTATTAATTGAATTAAAATGTTCTAACCTGAAAGAGAAACGCTAACTTTCACTGCAACACCACCCCTCATCCATCTGGATGTCACCAGTTTCATGACGTAACCCTAGAGATTCTGCACAAAAGAAAGTGTCTCGATGCCAAAAAAAAATGTTTGCAACTTCAACGTTTCCTGTCTCAGAGAGCAGAATTACAGAGGATTACTCAGACATGCATGAATCAAGTGAAATACCACTTTGAACATGATTTTGGTGATGAAACAGAATATTAAAATGGCCAAAGACTCATAAAGTGGATTTTTCATGGTATAGATCCTTGAGAGACGTAACTCCTCTGAAAAGTCTACAGTTTCAAGAGTTCACCTTTACTACCACCTTCTGGGGCTTTATGTTCTCCAAGCGAAGTCAAATAGCTACAATCAAACTGAAGTGCACTTATGGTAAATATTTCCCTGAAAGAGAAAAAATGGCTGCTATTACTGCAGCTTTAAAATGCAGCTTACAGTTGAGAGTGTGGTGATACAGAGCCGAGTTAACTTCCTGCTCGGTAAACATCAGCATCTGCTGTTTGATTTTCCTGTGATTCAAAATAGCTGTCTACCAAAACCGAGAGAGATTAGTCCAAAAAAAAAAAAAAAAACAGATCTCAAAAAGATGAAAAGCTCAGAGCTTTTTTTTCCTTTAGTCTGTTAAAAATTTGAATTCAACTCTAGAGCTCATAAATTTATTAAGATAAAGAGCTTCTTTGATCACGAGGAAATATAATATCTAAAGAGGGGCAAAGAAAGGAACTATGACGTGATCTTTTACCTTTCTCCACACCTTTTTGCCTCTTTTTGGAACCGCTTTCATTTCTTAAATTCAACTGAAAGTTGTGCCTTTTCGTCTTTAGTAGGTAGAGTACTGGGGTTTCTTTAGTAGGATTTCTGATCCCTGAATAAATAACAAAAGGTCTATCTTCTGGGCACAAAGGTTTGACATCTTCCATTCATGGGTGATGCAGGGGACCTTTCACCATCTTGAAGCCATGATCTGCGATCGGAATCAGTAGAGGGGTTAGTGACAACAGTGGAGGTGTGGATGCAGCAGCTTTGTATTGCATTAGTTCAAACTCTTTTCATATGATGAATTTTTTTTGCAGAAGCAAAGTTTTATCAGATGAGTTGTGTTTCTTAGCCGGAAATGTGGATTGCCATCCCTTGTAATACAGAGTCAAGGTATCCTTGTACCTGATATCTGCAGCATCATGGGAGTTTCTGTCATAGTGATTAAGGGGGTGGGTTGAAACATGCAACCATTCATGCTTGAATGCTTGTATACACTCATGAATGAGACTTCCGATGATGAGCTGGAGACAAGCAGCTGTAATTAGCTCCCTACCCAACATTGCACATGTTCTACCTAAGGTCCTAATCATACCTGATATTAACATGCCTCCAGATGTACTGAACTGTAACTAAAAACATTTAAATCGGTCCTGGTGACCAGATTTAGCATCCTTCCCAACAGTTGTGTTCAGATTAAACTAACTGTAATACCAAGAACTTCTAAAGGCGGTTCAAAGAAAGCAACCCTCATTAACTAGACTTGTGGACCCAAAAGCAAAGGAGAAAATTTTCACTTTTGATCTTTTTGAGACTGTGGAAATTAAAAGTTTCAGGAATGGAGTTTGTGTGTTTTGAGGTTCATGTGGTTCAGACTCCCTGGACTTTCTTGAAGGTCCAGAGGCTTAAAGTAAGGAGTAAATTAAGGAGAGGCCAGTAAGGAGCTTTACAAATGCTTTCCTTAGAGACAAGCTGCTTCTAATTTCCAAAGTGTAGCCAATACTAACTGTCAAACATAATGGTACATACAAGAAAGTTTTCTTAACTTGATTCTAACGTTGGCACAATCTAATTGGTTAATTAATAACTCCTCTTACTCTATCCTGAGCCAAATCCGATTTTTCGGCCCATATGCGACCTGGATCTGATTTTTTCATGGCTGTCTGAACAACACAGATCCGATTTCTTCCAATCCGACCCAGGCCACTTGGCTATGTGGTCCTGGATCCGATACGAATCTGATCCTTTCAAATGCGACCTGTGTCTGAACAGCCAGGTCGGATTCATCCTGAACGCCATTAGGAGCCGTCATAGGTCACTATTGTGCTTCTTGCCACACAGAAGCGGCAAGAAAAACAAACACCATGGCGGACGATAATGTGGAGAGCAGTATTTTTTTTCACCATCTTGAAAAGATTGACGTTTTAAGGTTTGGAAAGATTGCTAGATGCGCTCCAGCATTACATCCATGTCTACTTCTGTAAACACAAAGCACGCTAGCATGTGACGTCATTGCGTCCTCTACTGTGCATGCAGGGCACTTAAGCTGTATGAATGCAGTTTACACGGGAGATCCCATACAAGTCACATAGATTTGGAAATGTGAATGGCAACGGAAAAAAATCGGACTTCACAAAAACATTGGAATTGAGCATCAAGGCCTGCAGGGTGAACGTAGCCTAAATGGTCTCCCTCTGGTTCAGGGGGTTACACAATAATGGGGAAGACTGGATCAATGTCAAGAAGACGATCATTGACAGGATGTCCAAACAGGTCTTCAGTAAAGGAGCTGATTGATCAAAGAGGTTTGTTTTCAAGCCTGTTCATAGAAAGTTGGGTAGAGTGTTGTGAAAAGATGATGAGCCATCCAACTCAACCATGAAGATGATCTGCAAGCCAAAACCAAAGTAAGCAGGGCCTCTATTTCACCTCATTAGAACCAAAGCATGAGTATCTCCATGCAACACCACAATAATACAGTATTATTGTCATCTCAGGGGTGTATAGAAATTAACATTCCTTTCAGAATACTGACAATTGTTCTTAGAATATCATTTTTTTATCTATTGTAATCTTTTAATTTTCACACACTTAATTTTCAGTTTCCAATTAGTTTCTGATTTATTAGTTTTTCTCTCTGAAATGATGGACAAATAACATTTTACTTTTGGAAATTCAAATTTTTGGAACTCTTGTAGTCTTTTAGAAAAGTTGCGGACAAGTTTTTGTAGACTTGTTGTTCTTGTAGGTGGTAAACTAAACTAAACTGTTAAAGGGAGAACGGAAAAGGTTCTAGATATAGACTGTTATACTGCATAGCGTGCTACTCAAACACAAAAGGATAATGAAAGATGCATGTTATGCTACAGCATGTGTGGTAAGTTACTGCTCCTCTGTACTGGAAGAAGCCAGTTTACCTGGATTATCTCAGCAGAGGGAGAACTTCTCTAAAGGCAAAAGGCAACATGCAGTGGGTACGACAGATTGTTAGCAGAGAGACTCTTAGATTTCTCAGAATGCAGAATGAAAGAAATGGGATCCCATTTTCCTTTGTAGAAAGGAACTTGGATGCATTAATTAGTTTTGGTACCTCCTGGGTAATTTTCATAGGAATAAATGGGAGCTAATTTAAAAGATTATTTCGTTGTCTCTGGGTACATCCTTAATTATAGCTCCATGGATAAAAATCTGCTCCTTGTCTTGGAACCACTTGGATGAATCTGCCAAATTGCTCCCCACCAGTAATCTGACAGTTTTAGGAAGAAGTATTCCAGATCTGCAGCGCATTTTAATTGGTTCCCCATTTGACTGTGTTCATCTTTTTTGCTGAATCTAAAATGTCTCTAAAATGTAAAACTTTTTTAAGGATCCTTTTAAAAAAAACCATTCAGTTAATTATTTCCCATCTGGATCATTCACCTGTTTACCAAATTAATCCTCTTTAAAATGAAATGAAATTAAAAACCGTTTCTCTAGTCATTGACAGCACTTTTAATTAGAACATTGGTCCTCTTTTAGCTATATAGACACCAATAGAGCATAAGAAACGGGAGGGGGCAGGACCTGCTCATACCTCAGGCCTATGATGTTCAGTAGGTGGGGCGGGGGAGGCAAACACCCAGCCTGACAATCCCACCCTTACACCAATATGGACAAATACAAACACTCAACGGAGACTTACACAGGGACAGAAACTAACCATATTCTTACTCTCATCATACGTACAATATCCTTCTGGATCTGGGCACAAATCCCTCAACAGGCCCACAGACCCTGGAGGAGATCCCCAAACCCCACAGAGTGAGAAGAGGGCAGGCAAAAAACAGTTCCAGAACCGGGCACCACCATATGGAGGAGAGCAGCAGTATAGCCCAGGACAAGCCTCAAACCACACACCACAGCCCTCCAACAGCATCCCCCCACCAACCTTACATACGTATGAGAGCCATGTTCTGCTGCACTAATGAGACAATCATCTTCTTCAGTCAGAACCACAGGAGGTATATGACGACAGGAATGAGGAGAACCTGCTCGAACTACTGGACAGCAGAGTTGTCTTTCAAACAGTCCTATATGTGGTTAACAAGCCAGGAAGCATTATAATTTGAAATCATAGTGACAGGACCACACTGTTACAAAGCTGTTGTGCATCAAAGGGCTGTTTATCATGTCACAATTTCACAGGTCAGACATTAGTTTAGTTTTTTTTTTATTATTTATTTATGTTTTTGATACTATAGTTGTCATGATGCTTTTAAGGGATCTGACCCACATGCAGAAAACCAATCAGAGAACCAGGGGAAAGGTTAACAGGTGTATTTATGAGGACAACAGGAGGTGGAATCTTGAACTCAGGGACAGCTGTTGAACCGGAACTAGAAGTGGGTTAGAAGTGGGTTAGTTCAGTGGGTTAGTTCAATGGCCGTAGGAAACAGAACAGAGTTCTTGATCTCAATCAAAGCCTTGAATCCAGAATGTGTGAGTTTTCCAAAGGGAGAGCAACTCGTTGGAGGGCGGGGAGGTTGGAGGAGTGGGACCCTGAGGAGTAAGAGAACGGACTGCCATTAAGGTTTCTGACGGTACTTGAACGGATCATCTGGAACTTTTCCCCAGCTCAGTGTGAACACAAAAAATCCTTCCTGGGGGAGAAGGCTGAAACTTCCAGTCAGCAGGAAGGCTTCCTGCCAAAAGGCAAAGACAAAAAAACACAGTCTCAGAGAAACGAAGCACAGGTTAGACTCAGCTAATCATGGCTTGGCTAGAGTACCCAAAACTGGCAAACACTCTGGCGTCGAGGTAGTGGCAGTCAACGGCTCAAATACTCCCCGGTGATGAACCAATGAGCCGCAGGTGTGCAGGAGGACCAACGAGGACAGGGCGCCACCTGGTGGTGGAGGGAGAGACAAACACAAAACAACCCACACAAGCTGGATTCCTAACAATAGTTGTGGAACAAAAGTGTGAAATAATGGGCACATTAGGATAAAATCTCAATTGCAGTTCTCATAGATATCTAGCTAATGATACCATTCAAAACTAGTAAATATATGAGCCTGCTGTCGAGTTTCTGCCAATAGTCTCAAATTGGTTCATTGGTTCACAGAGCTACAAAAGTGATTGCCATTACTACTAGCAGCCAGTTCCTCTGAAAGCTCCTGCTAAGATAAGAAACTTGATAAGAATCATTTGTGCACAAGACCACTTCTCAGCCTCGTCATTCAGAGGAACCTGCACTGAACAAAGAACACCATTCAAACACAAAATGACCAAGATCCCTTGCACAGCAGGACCTGATGCTTATTTACCTAGGTTTGTTGTCTAAATATGTTGATTGCTGATATCTACTTTCTAAGTGTTGTGGTAATGGTGCAGATGACCTAAAAACCCATTGGTGATCCCTTAGGCACAATCCCAAACTGGCCTCTAATTACTTCCAAAGAGCACTTACCCTCCATTTGTGCATTCCCACGGATTGTGCGCCACATAAAGGGTCATCCCAAACCTCGTAGTGGGTAGGGTGAGTGGAGCGTTCAGCCCTTAAATGCATCAGGGCAGAGTCGCTGGAGTTTGTCAGCAGGTGTTACAATGAGCTAATGGTGGAGGGAAGGCTGGCATTCAAATGTAAGGTTTAGCTGGATTGTTGCATCTTCCTCACACTGACAGAAAATATGTCATCATTGATCCCAAAAGGGAATGTCCTTTTTGTATCAGTTTTATTTAACCGTATAAATGTTTTTTTGTTTTTTTTAAAGGAAGGGGCAAACGTTTGATTTCATGTCAACCTGGGCGACAAAGCTACAGCCACACACGAGATGGCACTGTGTTGCCATAGCAACGGCTGCTTTCCTTTTCCATTGAAGGGAAGAGGCCTTGCCATTCTCATTTATAACCCCTCACCCTCAATCAAGGTGCCTTCCACAGCTGCGAGTGTGACTTCATTGGGAGTGACAATTGTTAAGGGGTGCGATGGGGATTAGGCCTGTGTTTGGCCAAACCAAAATCCATAGTGAAAACTTGCAAGAGTTCACGTCTGAACAGGGGAGGGTTTACCATTAGGCAATACTAGGCAGTTGCCTAGGGTCCCAAGTTCCTGTGGGCCCCAAAAAACTGTTTATATTAATGATTAATAAAACTATTCCTTATTTGTGCACATTAATTATGCTTTTGATCAAAATCCTTTCACTAAAATGCCATCAGAACGCTTAGAATATTAAGTGTGTCTCAGCCCGCCCCCAAAGTTAGCGCAAACTTATCGCTTTTGTCGCTATATTTTGCGACTTTTCAGACCCCTCTAGCCCTTTTATCTAGTGACTTTTTTCTGTTACTGGAGACTTTGGGAACAACATAAAAGCACCAAACTTTCCTCTCCAGAGCAAGTAGATTGGTAACCCTGCCTCCTGTTCACCTCTATATTGTCTGCTGTCATGATTAATGCGGCTATTATTTCATCCAAATTAAAAAAGGAGAACAGAGAAGCAGATCATGGCCCGTCTACAGTGAAAAGAAGGACTGGTTTATTTACTTTTGCCGTCATCTTTTTAGAAACACAGAAATGAGCAAAGAGCTAAGTGAGCTTAGTGCTTGGAAAAAATCTTTCATTCCTTTCAAGACAGCATGAAAAGTCAGCTGAGTACAAAACATAGAGAAGAAAGCAACAAGAAAAGGGACAAGAAGAGCGGGACAAAACATAGAACAAAAAATGTATGTCTACTCTATTAACATTTCTGTATCTGTATAATGGGGCTGTCGGCCTATTTTCTGGGTTGTCTTCTCAATTCAGAGGGCTCCGTGCCATATTTATTTGTAGAATCTTAGGAGATTATGAACGTGGCTTCAAAACAACTTTTAGTGTTGTTATTCTTAAGTCGACTGTTGTTCTCTAAATGTGAAATGATGTGTCACAGAGTCACAGTCCATAATCCTACCCAGAGACATGCAAATAAGGGTGAGTGAGCAGTACCACTGATTTAAAAAAATTTAGAAGTCTTGCTACGAGAGTATGCAGTCATTTCCCAGTCCAATGTGACATAAAGCAACAAATTCTGTCAGTCCTTGAGATTGGGAATTCGCTATTTATCCGATCCTGAGTTACATTTTAACTGGATAACTTACCAGGGTTGAAACCCTGAACAGCATCATAGAGGTTCTCAAAACTTCCAATGAGTTAAGATGGTGAATCTAAGAAAGATCCAAGCTCTCACAAGTATCTGTGAGATCCAAGCTCTCACAAGTATCTGATTGGTAAATGGTATGTACTTACATAGCACCTTTATTCAAGTCAGGAGACTTAACACTACATTCATTCACCCATTCACACACACACTGATGGTGGGAAGCTACATTGTAGCCACAGCTGCCCTGGGGCTCACTGACAGAAGCGGGGCTGCCGTACACTGGCGCCACCTGCCCTCTGACCACCATCAGTAGACAATGCAGGTGAAGTGTCTTGCCCAAGGACACAACGCCAATGAAAGTCAGAGCCGGGGCTTGAACCGTCAATGCTTCGATTTCAGGGCAAACTCCTACATCCAATGCCACTGTCGCCCCAGTGGACATTGGTCTCCAAATTTTTTGTTGACGCAGCTTTAACAACATATCAAACTGGGGTTGATGTTATTTTAAACAGTGATGCTTATCTTTCAAATGTATCCTATATCATTGATATGTTGAACCTAATTTCCAGTTGAGAACTATGATCTGTTTGATGGTCCAGGTCAAGAGATGTGGAGAAGGGTAACACTGAGTAATGCTATGCAGTGTCCTTGTTTGTTGAATAATGGTGCAATCTGATTAAACCCGTGCTTCCCGGATTTTCCTCCAAACATGATGAATCAGCAGCTCTGTCTGCAGCTGGAAGAGTGCAGCACGAAACACGCTGCGGTCGTTTCAATGTGACAGCTCAGAATTGCAATTTGAGTCGTTGCTTAAAGCGTTCACCGAGTCCACAGAGTTTGCGTGTGTGATTAATATAGAATAACATTTAGCTGACTCTGCAGTTTGTTTCACATATCTAATTCTAAATTAGGTGCATTTGTTCAATCGTTTGTTTAATAATGACAGGTGGTGATGTCACTTCCACTTCCATGTTCAGATTAAGCAGAGTATCACCTTTTGAATACATGCATGTGTGTGTGTGTGTGGTTGCCAATCAGGATTACTGTTACAACAGACGTTACCGTGGCAGCAGGATGTCACATCAGAGTGTGTGTTGATGCTGGGTTTGGATGAAGAGGCGTGTGTGTGTTACAGGCTCATCCTCCTCCTCCTCTCTAATACATCCTCTCTTTATCTCTTCCCTCTCAGGCTCTCTCCATTATTCTCTCCTTCCGCCTGCCTCTTTCTGTTTATTATTCTGTCTGTTCTTCCTCTTATGCACTCTTCCTCCCTCCATCATCACCTCTCCAAAGCATATTTCAATTTCTCTTTTTCTTCCTGCATCTGTTTATTCCTTCCTTCTCTTCTTTATTTTGCTGTCATCAGTTTTTCCTTTTCCCTTTCTTCTTATTTCAGTATTTCTTTTTCCTTCTCAGTGATTATTTCTTTTCCTCCGCAGCTCCCTTTTCTTTCCTCCATGCACTCCATCTTCTCCTCTTTCTTAATCCCTACCATTTTTTCACTTTGACTTTTTTTCCTTTATTTTCTCTTCTTTGTTTTAGTTTATTCTTTGTCACACTTATTAAAGATTTACTTGTTTTTCTTTCCTATCATCATCTCACCTTTTTCTGGCTTCAGTCTTTCACTCCTCCTCGTCTTTCTTTAAATAATACCTACCTTATCCTTCCACTCTCTTTTATTCTCAAGCTTACTGTGCCATCCTTACATGTTTGGGATTCTCTGGACTTTCAAACCAGCGTAAAAAAGGGAAAAAGAAAGTTGAAAATATCTTTGTTTTCATATTATTCCCGACTATATATAAGTGTAAAGATTTCTATAAACAACTCACATACCTAAAGACTTTCAACTGTTATGAATGAAGAACAAGTTTTCTTGCTCAAAATGTCTGAGTCCACTTCCTGCTGTTCCCACTGCTGAAACACCAATTCATCAACCCTTCATCTCTGATGTGTGGTTAGGGTTGAGGAAGATCACAGGCTTCAAGCAGAAGGATTATCAGACAGATTGAAGCCTGGACAGAGCAAACGAACTGAATACATCTTTCAGTTGTTTCAGTTGAGGAACAACCTAAGCATCCGTCTTTCTTTCCCACAGTTACATGGAGATCTTTGCCTCTACTGCCATCAACTCTCCTGCTTCTATGAGTTTGATGTGAGCCATATTAGAAGATGGTGCTGCTCCCTCTACCTTTCATAAGCAGGGCTCGATGTGAACCATCGCCCGATCTCCCGGGGCAAGTAGTTTTTATTGTTGGGAGAGTACAAATTTCGCAAAAAAAATTATTTATCACTCAACATTACTTTAAAATCACCAACATTCAATGAAAACGACCCAGAAGCGTTGCCGGCACCATTTTTGTTGTTTTTGTACACATCTCACGTGATTTTAAAAAGGTGCATGGTTTGAAAAAAGGTGATTTTCCACCAGATGGCGTGATTTTTGTCCACCTAGCGGTAATTTTGATGTAGTTACCAAAAAACAAGCTAGAAACGTTATCATATGGCAGTCTTCTGTACAGTGATGCAGGTCATACATTAAAAAATGTTCATAAAAAATTTTTCTCTCAGACATTGGAGAGGTGCATTTAAATGTTATAAAGCTAAACAAGGTAAATTGGTGACCTGTTATGTTATTATTATTGTCTTGTTGCTGCATTTATTTTGTCAGGGAAAACTAATCCTGAGTCAGTTAAAAGTCAGGGAATTCTGAAATGATGTCAGACTGTGGAAACCCTGTATAAAATGACTATGTATAATGATTCTCTAGAAAAGTCACATTATGTGAATAGTATTATCTTCTATAAACATACCATGACTCTAAAAGAAAAGTTATTCATTTGTGACATTGACTTCTGTCTTTTGATTTATCTTAAGTTTTTAACTTGTCAAGTTAAGTAAAGAGGCAACTGTAGAGAATGAATTGAAATTAGTCGCCAGGTCCTGAAGGCCTGTACAGAGCAGCTCTGTGGGATTCTACAACAAACCTTCAAACTTAGCCTGACCCAGGAGACAGTTCCAGTGATTGTTACTGTACCAAAGAAGACTCAGCCAAAAATCCACAGTGACCATAGACCTGTTGGTCAAACTCAACATCAAACAAGCAGCTATCAGGACCTCCATAGTTTTCTGATTGCCTTGGAGTTGGAGTTGAGTATACCATCATATACCTGCTTCAAGACCCACTATCATTTAGATAAGGCAGACATCATTGCGAGGATCATGTTCTTTAATTTCTCCAGTGTATTTACAACAATTCAACCTGGTTTACTTTGTGAGAAACACCAGAAGACTTATGTGGACTTATCCACAATCGCCTGGATAAAGACTGCCTGACAAACAGACCACAGTTTGTTAGATTGAAGGGTGAACTGTCTAATAAGGTAGTCAGCAGCACAGGAGCACCGCATGGGACGATTCTCTCACCATTCCTTTTTACTCAGGACTATGTCTGGTACTGGAAGTCAGAGGTGTATAGTCATCTGCAGAAAACTGTGATGACTCTGCAATCATCAAGTGCATCAAAGATGGACAAGAAGCTGAGAACAGTGAGCTAGTGAACCCCTTTGTGTCATGATGTGGAAACAATTATCTGATCTTAATGTCAACAAAACAAGGGAGATGATTGTAGATTTCATTCAAAACAGGAACAGGTGGAATCCTGTTAAAATCATCGGAGAAGAAGTGGAGGTGGTGGAGGAGGAGTATAAATAAATACATTGTTGTTCACCTGGACAACAGACTAGACTCAAGACACAACTGTTAAGCCTGTACAGAAGAAGGGACTGAGCAGATCTTATTTCCTAAGTAAGCTTTGCTCCTTTGGCACTTGCAGTAAGATGCTGCATATCCTCTATAAGTCTGTGGTGGAGAGTGTGATGTCTTCTCCCATCATCTGTTGGGATAACAGTATGGAAGGTATTGACTTAAAAAAGCTCATCAAGCTAATAAATAAAGCCGGCTCTGTTATTGGAACTCCTTTAGAACCTCTGGAGATTATTTCACAAAGACAAATTATTCAAAAAGCGAAGAGGATTATGGACAACCGTGAATAATAAATAAGAAAATATAAATAAGTTTGATTCATGCTGTAACTCTAAGATACCCACATTTTGCTCTTTTGTTCTGCTTAATAGGGGTAGCCGCCGGATAGAAGAGCATAGAAAAATCCCTTTATTGTCCCACAATGGGGAAATTGCTGTGGTACAGCTGCAATAGGTGACAGCAGGAGTCGTCACACAACGTGGACCTTGGCAAGTGTATAACCTGACCTGGTTCAGGACTCTGGTTTGTGCTGTCCTTAAAAACGGGGAAAAAGAAGGCTGCATTTGTCGGCTGCATAACATGGAGTCTTGAAATCTGAAAAGGCCTCGGCACTATGCTATAACATAATTGGCCGACGAATCTGGCCTTCGGAGGACGCAGCCACTGAATTCGAACTCAGCATATGTTATTGAGGTTCACTTTCTTGTTCATGTCACGCCCTCTCTGGCATCCCCTAATGGAAGTCTGTCCTATAGTGTGAAAAACCCTGGTCTAAACCTTCCTTTAGTATCTCTGACAAGATATTAAGAGTGGTTCCAGCTGGAAGACGAGCCTACACCACAGTCTTTGGTCTTCTTCTGCCTCTAAAAGGTTTAACTTCCAGGATTATCCTAGATTTAGCCTCAGTTACCTTCGCAGCATCTCTGATGGAGACAATCCTTGCATAATGCTTACACCACCGTGGTTTAATGTAAACAGTGTATGTATGGGGTGCTGTTACTTTGGTTGAAGGCCAAAATGTAAACATTTTTCTATCCTCATCCGTTGTTTTTCAATTCTTATTTATAAAAGAGAAAACGCTAATAGACAGAAAATCAGAGCGAAGCAGTGAGAAACTCCCTGATGCTCTGAGCTCATCTGATGCCAAACAACAGCAAAGATTTCAGGAAAGAATCGAACCTTCATATGAAAAAAAGAACAACAGTGGAGTCAACTGGAGAAAAGAGAAAAAAATCAATAAAGACACAGCAGAAAAGATCCCAGTACTTCACCAAAGTATTCACACAATGTGAATATTCCTCAACATAATGTGGTGTCAAACGATCAAAGTGAAGGAAAGTAAAAGACAGATTCGTTTATCATTTTAACCATCAGCAGTTAACCTTTGTTATTCAAACTTTAATGTCCTCAGAGGTTATAAATTAACTGCTCAGAGGTTATAAATTAACTGCTGGGAAAAACAACTGATGACAGGACGATCGGTCCATAAATCTGGCCTGTATGGAAAAGTGAAACTAATGGGAAGTTTCCCTTTCTAGACATGTGAAAGAAGGAGCTCTGGTCAATTAGGACCTTCATACAAATCTCTGGCTAAAAAAGCAACAAAAAATATACCCACCATCCTTATGGTTGAACATGGCAGTGGCAGCATAATTATGTGGAAATATTTATTTATTCAGCAAGGAAAGAAATGTCTGAGCAGAGTAGTTTATATCAAAGCACATCCACATGATCGGGTGGCCTAATCAAAGCCCAGACCTCAATCCAACTGACAACTCCTGCAAGACTTGAAATGTGATTTTTTTTTAAAAAGATATTCTCTGTCTTATCAGATTTTATTTTACTGCGCAAATAACAAGATGAGATAAACATCCAAAGACCTGCAGTTAAAGATGACTTGCAGGGGTGCAGTGTAATCATTTCACATTTTTACGTAAAAATCTGAAATATTTTGTACTTCATAGGAGACTTTTGTTGTGGTAGCTTGACACAATGCAAAGGTAGGAAGATTTCTGCATGGTAGAGTAAGTGTGGATAGCTCAGAGAAATCCATGTAATCGAAATTTGTTTGAAGAGAACAGCAGAACCTGAAGCAGATGAGACTATAATACGTATTTCTGTAGAGAAAATAGAATAAAAAGTAGTAAGTCAGTTTGAAATTCAAGGATTAAACTGTAAAGCAAAAGAGGAAAGTTTGTTTTTTTCTCCTCTTTTCTTCCATCCTTGTTCCATCTGTTCTTCCTCTCTTGCTTTCATTCCTCCCTTCATAAAACCTGGGAGCAGAAAGGAACAAACTCTGGAGGAGGATTATTCTCCTGGGGTCTTAACTGCCTCCCCGTCAGGTGACTGACGGATGAACGGAAGAACTCTGCCGACTTTCAGCTCGGCTTAGACGAATCGCAGGAAAACGGGACCTTCTTGTCCCGTTTATTGTGGATTATCTCTCTGTGGAAGCTCTTTGTCAAACTGGAAGCTTGAAGGAGCACAAACACGTCCGGCTGCAGGAAGACAACGTGAGGATTATCCTTTAACCCTCTCAGCCTCCGTTTCTCCAGTGATGTGTTCCTGGAGGTGCGGCAGAGGCCCGTTTCGTGGCAGCATCATATCTTCCAGGAGGATTTATCCCACAGAGCAGATCATTTCAGGCCAGATATAATGTGAGGAATTGAATTAAGGTCTATTTCATGGCTGATTTAAGGCGGGATCAATTCTGCCTAACCAACCGCAGTTATGGACATCATTTAGTGAGTGGGAGACATTTCTGGAAAATTAGGCTTATGATCCAAAGAAAAAACTCCAGGATGTTTATGTTCAGCAGGTCAGCTTCCTGAATAACTTCTGCCAACATTATCAGGAGAGCCTTTAAACTGCTGTTCAGGTCTATTTTCCTTACAGCACTCATATTCCTGCTAGTTTAAAATAGTCCAGGACGTTACTGGGGTTCTGTTAATGGTTCCGCTGTGTCTAAAACTGGGGTCTGCAACCTTCACAGCCCAAAGAGCCGTTCTTTCTTCATTCAAGCTAAATAAAAATTTCATACAGCCACAGATGTTTTGAGTTTCTGGTTCAGATAACATAACTTATTATACCTTGCTGCAGACAATTTGTCTTTATTAAAAAAAAATAAAAAAGACATTGTTATTTACATACTTTTTAGGTTTAAAAAAAACAGAATTTTTTTTTTCAAATTACAAGATGGATACATTGTTTTTTGGGGTTATTTATTGTATTTTTGAAAGCAAAAGTTATTGTTTCCAATAAAATAATCAGAAATAGATCTACAAAACACAGATTGATGGTCACACGATGTTCTACCTTGATTTCTTTCATTTTGGAAGAACATGACCGGCTGTTGCTTCGATATGAAACTGATCTTATCTGCTGTTCTTATCTACCTCTTCAATTTTTCTGATATGACAGATAATATCCTGTGTAATTACTGTACAGCAAGTATTGATTGTTTCATGGGTATTTTTCTTCTTAAAAAAAAAGGAAAAGAAAACTGCAGCAGAAATCAGAACCATTAGTTTTAAGTCAGAAAAAAATAAAAACCTTCAGAAAATGCTCCAAGTTTTTTGACCGGACAAAGCAGACCAAGAAGAAAATCGCGTCCTTCGAGCTTTGGTGCTACCGGCACATGCTCAAAATCAGTTGGATGGAGATGTTACGTAGGAGCTACAAAGCATGGGGACAGAAAGATTGACTCTGCTGAACAAGATCATCAAAAAGAAAGTTCCTGTACTTCGGTCATGTCCAATGGAACTCATCTGGTCTGGACTTGAAAATGATCTTGGTTCAAGTGCATGCCAAACAGGGAAGAGGCATAAGACGCACAACGTGGATAGAAGTGATAGAAGTGATCGCAGGGGAGAAGGACATGAAGAGGAACGTGGCGATGGCAGAGAACAAGGAAGAATGGCGCAATGCATTGGAGACCCACGATCAAAACCAGTCAGGGTGAAGAGTAAGAGTAAATCTTTCTGCATAAGGTCCAAAGAGCTACAGGTTGTAGACACCTGGTTGGAAAGGTACCATTTGAACACGGTGGAAAGAGGTGGGATTTCCTGAAAAATAGCCAATCACAGGTGTTTACCATCTCCATGCTGAGCACGCAGAAACTGGTAGGGGAGAATCTGCAGGAGCACTAAAAGCAAGAGAGCAGAAAAGCTGCATGGACTCATGCTTGTGATGTAATGGGGTCACATATTGAATCTACATGCAAAGAATATTTAAAATGCATATAAAGAGTAGAAACATTCATCCTTTTTACATAAAGCTGCTTGTGTGAGTATTTATTACATATGTGCCCCTTTGGTGGAATTCTGACTTCATCATAGGAAAGAAGATCTGAACTAAACACTCTGTCCATCCATCTGTGCTAATGATGAACACATTAAAAGAAGGAAATTAATTCACCCCAAAAGTTCTTGTTTTAAAGGATTTTTTCCTAAAATCTTTTTGTTATAAATGATATATTCCATTTCCCAACAAAAGCTTGCTGCTTTGTTTTCACTGATATATAGCTGTTTGTTTAGCGGTTGGAAAGAATAACTTTAGTCATTTTTATAATACTTTTAATTTCAGGGTTTAAGACTGTTTGGCGAGAAAATAGCCTTGAGGCGACGTCTCATCACAGTAATGAGAGGCCTCAGTGGGTGAAAAATGTGTTTGTCCTGATGGGCTCGCAGTGTCTGAATGTTTCTTCCTAATGGACATGAACATTTGTTGTACTCTTACTTTTTTATGAAAATGAAATAATATCATACGTCTGACTGTCTTTGGACTGTTCCAATGTAACGGTGTAAAGTTCGTCATCACTCCTGAAGATTGTTCTGATCCTCCCTCCATGTCTGGATCACATATTGATGCCAGACACAAAAGAACATTTATTTTCTTGCAGAAAATGTAAAATGTACTTAGCATAAATAATTCAGAGTGTGTACCAAATACAGATTTGGTCGTCAGAGAATATTATGAGAAGTTTCTGACAGTTGTTTTGCAGAGAAATATGGATCCTTGGTTCTGTTTGCTCAGATTTCATTTAAAATGTGTTGCTGCTACATCAACATTTTCTGAGAGGTAACAGAAATTCCAATAGATGTTGATGTGTTGCAGAATATCAGTGGTGCTATTTATAGTTCAGCAACTTATTGGGTGAAACGTTCCCTGGTCTGAATCATACCCGTCCGTCTTTCACTGGGGCATTCAGGCACAATGTCTTGTAAAATAATGACATTGTGGATTATTAAGGAGCAATCTCTGGGTAATCTGTGGACCCAGAGACGAAAAGGACAGAGGGAAGCTGAACATAGATGAAGGAGTTTGGTACACCAGATTAGAAGCAGTTCTGGAGGAAAAGGTTGTCCTTCTTTTGTCTTCCTTCACCTGGCAGAAACCTTTTCCTTTGTGTAGATGATTGGCGTCTGGATCCAGCCAGTGTCAGACATATTGACACCGACCTTAGTCTCTGAAGAAGAGAGGGGTCAGAGAGGGAGATTAAATGAATGCTTAAGAGAAATGTGGAAGCAGAAAAACAGATAATAAAAGGTAGAAAAATACAAAAGCTAAAAAAAATCATTCACCTAATTTACAGTAAAAAGTCCAACTTTGATGACATAAGAGCAGCAGCTGAAAATAAAATTTCATACTAAGTCCACTGGTGAGTTGTTCTGTTTTCAGAACATGCTGAGGGGACCCCACGAGTCTTTGAGGGCCCCTTGGTGCCTTGGGCATCATGTTGTTGATCCCGGCTCTAGATGTTAGCTTTGAGGTAACAACACCCCTGAAGCACCAATCACGGGCTGTTGACATTCTGTCCACATTTGGTGAGACTTTCCAGGTTCAGTAGAGTTTCTGCCCTGACTTTACCATCAATCATTTCCCCAACTAATGCCACTAGATTCTCAGAGTGTTTTATTCCATTTCCTGGTGCCTGCTAGTACACATCCATCCTATCATCCATTTATCCATCCACGCCAGCCAACCACTTTTTTATTTTGCCAAAGATCCTAATATTTAAAGGGCTGGTTATACTCCGGCAGCAGTCAGCTCGTTACAGGTATGACGCAGATATTTTTCAGTTATGCCCAATTTTTGAAGCGTAGTCTATATGCTTTTCCACGCCACTATGCATCATGTGGATCTGGATGCGGCCGAGGCAGTGAGGAAGTGAAAAAACGCAAGGGGCTAATAGGGTCCAAGTGTTCTTGCGCACCTCGCATAGTGTACTGCAGATGTAGATTTGATCAATCAGAGGCCTCGTGTCTGCGGCACTGTCTGTGGTCAACTACAATTTTGGCGAGGTGCACTAGAATTCCTGCAGAAGGCACAGAGACATATCTGCATTAACTGTAACACACATGCAGAGGACCTGGTTTCTGAGCATAAACCAGCCTTTAGTCAACCCATATGCAATTGTTCACCTCTGGAGGCGGAAATAATCCTAAGCACTATAAACTGTCAGAGGTTAGATGGGTTAATGGAACAAGCCATTGATGCAAAGCAAAGATTGATCTAAGAATGATGTTGCCCAACAGAATGATGCCAATAAGATGCTAAGGATGGTGCTTAAACAACTTAACTTGTAATTTGTGTTCAGTGGGTTTAAAAAGCTTGCTTCAGAATTACTGGACACAACAAAGAGTTTATACCTCTTAAAATTCGCTTTGGTAAATGCTTTGATTTATAAGCCACGCCCTTTTGGGTCCAAAATTGAATCTGCACAATCTGAAAGCACACAGAACCTCTCTGACCTAATGTTTGAACGCAGCTCCTTTTCTTCAGTTAGAGTTGTGTTACAGTTAGAAGTGAGAACATTTCTCCACCATAAACACTTTGACTTAAAAAATGTAGTTCCATTTTCTTAAATGGAAAGCCTGTAAGTCATTGTTTCATGTATTCATTTGTGTCGCAGGTACATCTTCATCCAAATGTTTAAAACTTTCCTGTTTGTATTCGTGTCCAGGTTCTTAGCGGTGACTCAGTTCAGTCCAATCCACGCTCGGAAGGCTTTCCCCTGCTTTGATGAGCCCATCTACAAGGCCACCTTCTCCCTGAGCCTCCGCCACGACCCGCAGTATACCTCCCTGTCCAACATGCCCGTGGAGAGCAGCTCTCTGGCGGACGAGGACGGCTGGGTGACCAACCGCTTTGCCCGCACCCCTCGCATGTCCACCTACTACGTGGCCTGGGCTGTGTGTAACTTCACCTATAAGGAGACGCAGACCAATGGCGGCGTGACGGTGAGTGTCTGACCTTTCAACCAGAATCTGAGCAGAAACGCAGCCACTAGCTCTCGTTGTTGACTCTCTGTCAGCCTTTTATCTTCTCTTCTTTATTCTGGGAGGCTGTTTGTTTGGAGTTGGAGAGGAAAAAAAGCTCTCTGATGAACCCCGTGTGAATACTGTACAGCTCCAGCCTGTTTTCCTAACATCATTTCTCTCTGCGTCTCGCATCCATCAGAACTCATCTCTGGGGTTAAAACACGAGATATGAGGTGCAGTCATTACCATCAGACAATAATTGACATAATTAAGCTCTGATTGGGGGAATAATGGCTTTATATCAGCAGCCAGCAGAGGAAACTAAGCAAGGACGAATGAGTGACGGGTAGGATTTGTTGTTATTATACCTTTAATTTATTTTTCAAGTGTGTGGATTAAGACTTTGCGTCTTTACAGATTTATACTTGACCTTATGTCTGTGTTTTAATTTAAATAAATCTTACCTCTGGGTCTTTCCTGAGGAAATTATTTCAAGTGCTTTCAGAAGTGTTTCTTTTCACCCCAGAAAAAAGAAATATGTAAATAAATAAATCACCCGTATTTGTCTTCAAATCTAATTGAATAATGGTTTTAGTTTAATTGAATGGGATTAACTAAACGTAAAAAAATGCTAATGTCAGGTCTAAAAAAACAAAACAAAAGTAGTCTTAAATGCAAAAGTGACTAAATAGAAAAATAAACCTCCTGCTTTGTCCCGTTTGAGATAGTATGTGCTGCCTGCAGACCAAATATGTTCTTTAAATGAAAATTATGTACATATTTATATAGACTTTCAGTTAATTTGATTGAAACTTTATGCAAAATCAAGTCCAAAAAAAACGACAAATTTTTGATGGGGGGGACTCATTGGTCATTTATTATTTTGTATTTGGATCAGAGGTGATGTCACAAAGTGTGCAAGAGAGTAGTGAAATGAACCAAACTAACAATTAATAAATATTTTAACCTAGCCTTAGCTAGTTTTAGTATGTGGCAGTTTGTGTTATCATTATGAAAAGTTCAGTGTGTGTTTATCACTCATGAATGGAGAGCTTGAAGTAACCTCTGATGTCTCCAAAAGGCTTTTTTGGATATTTGAAATTCGGCACGTTCATGACTTTCTAGCCTGGATGTTACCTACTCAAGTCTTGCTCTCTCTCGCCTTCTCACAGCCATGATAAACTGCATCCTTCCCTGTGCCAACGGTAGAAAAATCTGGGTCATCTTATCTTACTGTATACCAGTGTGTGTAGCAGAAGCGTTGTTGTCAGGGAAACCCATTACTCATATTGGGCACCTTTTAATTTTCGGGAATGGCAGTCACTAATGAGGGCACAAGAGTAGGAAATTTCTGGCCACAAACTTGATAGTTGTTTGTAAGATGACTTTACCTGGAAAGGTTTGAGTAGTGTGAATTCTGTCTTGAGGTATTGCAGGTTGTTTTGTTGTTAAGGAAGAATGAATGGTTTTGATATGCTGCTAAAGGCTCAAATATGCACACAGTGACAGGATAATGACGTTAAATCTCTCTGGATATCAGATCATGTTTTGTTAAAGGGTTCAGCCCGTTCATGAAGCTCACAGAACTTTAAGATCCCTGAGTTTGCTGCCTTGCTGTCAGAGAATCACTGCAGTCACTCTTAAAGCAGCAGTTTATAAACTCTGTCATCCTCAGCAGATGATCTAGATAGTGCAACCATCAGGATAAAAATGAGACTTTAAAACAACGGCTTTATCTGAAATGGTGGCATTTTATCTCCAATCTGTAGAAAATGTGTGTTGTCAAACCTGGAGCTATCAGTGGATTGTCTCCAGATGATACAATTCAATCAGCAGCTTTTTGTTATCTCTGGGTGAAGACAGTAATTGTGAATGTGAACCGGTGATTACCACCTGAGCATCTTCTGATAAGAAGCAATGAACTTCCTTCCTTATTAGTCCTTGGGGTTCCATTGGATTCCTTCTTCTGTGATGTTGGAAAAAAAAAATGTTTAACAGTTGATGGACTCTTAGTTCTACTTTTGTTTTTGAATGTGTTTTTAACCCGAGTGAAATGACTAAGACTGATCTTTAGCTAGATTTAATTAAGGGGAATCAAAGCAGAAATAAATTCAAGCAACAGATATTTCTTTGAGAATTGTAAAAAAAACATGTAGCACTTTCTTTTTAGTTCAGTTATTCTCTACTTTGTGTTGATCTGGTGAATAAATCATGAGAAATTTGAAGTTCTAAGTAAAAAACTTTGACCCACGGAATCCCCTTAAAGGAATCGATAACTAGCCTACATATGCTTCTTTTTCTTATTAGCCTAAAAATGTATGTTTTCAATTTGTAAAAATGCAAAATTACTCCGAAAATCATATATCCTTAATATCCATATATCCACATATCTTTTGATATATTTTTACTGCATGGAAGTTGCAATTTCTTCACCTATTGAATGCATGATGAGTTGGCGTAATGGTTAGGTGTTCCTTAACTGGAAACACAGGAGGGCCTTTCATCTTGGCCGTTTCTCAATTCACGAGTACGTACTCGCGTTCTCGTCAAGTCCGTTCTTGGCGAGAATGCAGGAAGATCGGACTTGACGAGAATGAGAGCACGCAAGCACGTATGTGTATTGGAAAGGAAGCGTACTCGTGACATCATCACATGCAACGTTCTTTAGCATTTCTTTAACAGTCAAAACTATTTATTCCCTACACAGCATTTTGAAAACAATATTTTTAATTTCTAAAGCTTAAAAAACATTTTAAAAAATTACCGAACCGTGGGTATAAAACAAGGCAGTCAGATAAACACAAAACAAATGGACGTTTGGCCGAATTAAAGCAAAAAAACGCCATCAGAACGAGCGGTAGTTCACACATAACTAGACCGAGAGAAGTGCACTACAGACGGGGTAACATTAGCCCTGGCTGCGGTTACCCTCGGAGGTCTGCTGGTCACTCTGGACTTTTTTTTTTATTTCGCACTAACTCTGTAAACAGGCCACACAGGGAGGCTTAAATGTATAATGTTATCGCTACAAACGATTTCAAAACGTACTTTTGAAGAAGAACAGCAGCAGAAAAGGGAATGTTTAACTTACCACTGTGAGCGCTGTCTCGAATCAAGCTGCGGCCGCGGGGCATTCTGGGGAAGCGGTCAGTCTGAAGAACGCACAAGTCTGCTCTGATGCATGCTCGATAAAGAGGGCGGGGCGAGAACAACATCCGGGGATTTGGTGCGTTCTCGATCTGGTGTTCTCGAGAATTGGAACGGTACTCGGGCTGAGGCTGATGACGTGTCACGAGCACACGAGAACGCTCAAGAACGCATATTGAGAAACGGCCCTTATTTCATTTAACTGGTGTAAATTTACACCACTGCGTCATTGCCTAAAGGTTTCATGAGCTGTTATTCTAGAGTTATATGTTGAATAAAAGAAATATAATAAGCTTCTGATCTACTCTTTACTGTATTTGCTAGAGCTAATACCATTAGCAAGCACTAGCCTGAAATCAAAAATCAATTGGAAATTGAACAACAGTTTAAAGAGACAGTGACAAATATTTTTGTTCTGTAACACATCGTTCTAATTGATATTAGAAAATGTTTTGATCCCTATGCTAACCGCTAACAGCCTCAGTTAGAAACTGGAGCTCTTTATAGCCTAATTCAATAACTGGGTTAACATCTCCTAACAGCATCCACACAAACACGAGCTTCTCCTACCAACTCTCCCCACTTCCTCCATTTGTTCCTCCTCATCTTTATCACCTCTTTTGATTTCTATATTCTCGCAAATTTCAATGCACTCTGGTTCAAAGGGAAACACTATAGTGTTATTCATTGCTATTTTAGCTGGATAAAGCTATAGCGCAATAGGACAAATCACTCATCATCAAACAACAACGCATTACAGCGTAAACAATAAGGCGATGTATGCACGAAAATAATTTATTTAAATTCATTAAAACTAAACAGCTTACATTTATTTACTGTATTACACTTGCAATGAAAATGAATATTTCTCAGATAAGGCTTTTGTTACAGCTAAACATGGACAACTTTTAGAACTATCATATAAAAAAATAAGAAAAGCTTTAAATATACCTATTATTCTCAGCCTTCCTACCGTCAGTGGATGGTAAAACTTAAAGCTACAGTGTGTAATAATTACAGGGATATACAGTCAGAAATGTAATATATTATACATAACTATGTTATTTATCATCATCTACGAGCTCAGCCTCTTACCCTTAATATTTGCGTTGCCTTAGAATTCGTTATTTATAATTACATAGGAGCGGGTCTCGCAGCCATGGAGGCAGACATCTTTGCGCTACGGCAGCGCAGAGCCAACAAACTAGCGATTGCGAGATCGCCAAAACGTCACAACGATGTAGAAAAAATAACGGGTATATTTATTATCTTAAGTCTACATGAAATCTATACCCTACACAGACTAATGAAATACTATCTGTAAAATTATCTATGTAAACAAATCTCATCACTTGAGAAGGTAGGTGATGCGGACGTTGTGGAAGACATTTTGTCCCGTAACGCTCGCCGTACTGTTGGGGGGGGAGAAGCGGTGGGGGGGAGATGTTCATGTTGCTGCAGTCTGCAGTCTGACCGCTAGATGTCGCTAAAAGTTACACACTGTAGCTTTAAAGAACAGAGGTGTTATGGTTTTCCCCTTTTGGACTTTGAGTTATCTAAGTAATTCAGTTTTGCTCGTCTTTGGTTTATTTTATATTTTGTGTTATAATTAGGAAAGTGTTGATTTACTCTATGTTGCCCCCTTGTAACCGTCTCCTTTTCTCTGGCTCCCTTTTAGTCACTTCCATCCACACCTGCTCCATATCAGCTGATTACCCAAGTATTTGTTCTGTCTCCCATATATACGCTCCCTGTGCAGTTCTTCAGTGCTGCTTCGTTGTTGTTTCTTTGCTCTTATGTGTGTTTTCCATGAAGACTCCTTGACTTTTGGTTTTCAGTATTTTAGTTTTGGACTTTGCTTCCATTGCCTTTGGGATTTTGATTAAACCTACAACTCATCTCTGAACTAATCTCTGCCTCCCTCATCTCTGCATTTGGGTCCTCAAACCACCTCCACCCTCACGTTGGCAAGAGTTGATTTCACACTGTGTGAGTGACAGATGATTGTAATCCAGATATCCACATCCACACAGATTTCTACTTTCTATGCTCTTTTATACTCTTAGGGACCCTTATGGGTCTTCAGGCCAGAAGGAATTAGTATTCCCCACTTGAGTTTAACACAAGTTTTCATCTTAGTGTATTGTTTCCAGAAATCTTCTGAAAAGGCATCCTTGTCATATACCTGGGCCACTTTAAGTGACTCCTTTTGAAGCAGAGGAGCAGCAGATTTCATCTATCATAGCTTCTTACATTACCTGTGCATGGCTGAATAATCATGGCTGTAGCCACCCTATAGCTCATTCCTGTTGCTGCCAGCTTGGATTTCATTCTTTCAGTCTTGTTCCACAACCTACAACCACAAATGAAGGTTGGAGTAAAGACTGACCTTTAAATCTGACGACGGAGCAGAATAAGATCTTTGTTGCTTCATCCTGGCATCTCCGGTGAACCAGACACCAGGATACTCTACCCGAGGATCAAACAGAGCTCTGACACTCTCCAGAATAATTCAGGACTGGTCCAAATGAAAGCAGCACGGCTGACTCAGACTTTAACTCTGTGGCTGATTCACCATTTATTGCAGGAATAACTGATACTAAAACTCAACAGATTTAATGCTTCGCATTTAGACGTTTATAAAGTGATGGGATATAGAAATATTGTATAAAGCTTTAAATCAATAATCCCCAGATTGCTTTGCAGAGTAAAAGTTTAACACTTTGCACAGTCTCAGGCTTTATAAAAGCATCCTTCAGGAAGTTCTTTAATTGTTTTAAGGAACTACTGGAATGTTTTTGGTAAAACTTGCAGACCAAATCTAGACCCAAGAACCAAACCAGTGATCTGAAGTTTGGTGTCAACCAATCCAATCCCATCACCAGGTTTTTTTTCTTCTCCTCTCCCACTTTGTGATTCTGATTTAAAAGTCAAATTGGACCGGCGCTGCTGGTTTCACCTGATTTTCTCATCATCCCTTTCTAACAGTACACTTCAAATATGCACGTCCATGCATCCGACTTCTCACAGAAGGACACAACACACGCACGACCTTGTTCCCCCTTCCCTCCTCCCATCATCTCTCTATCGGTGTAATTACAGCTCATCCATCTCGTCTGCCAGAAACTCAAGGACGTCGCTTCGACACACGCACAGCCTTTGTCTCCTCGTTACAGAATTATAATTTAGGAGGAATGTGGTTTTAATGACAAATCATATCTGGGTCGTTAATAACCATCAGCAGCCTCCAGCGCTTTGAGACAGAGTTTGTATTGGGATATTGGGATGGAACCGCGAAGACATTAATCTTTATTTTTGTACTTTTACTATTTTTACACAAAACGTTTGTAGGCTGACAGAAATCTGAGCTGATTGGTCTGATCTCCAGGAGGAGAGGACCGCCTGGATGTTTAACAGACCCTATCCGGTCTCAGAGGCACATGGCCCAGAGGGAAAACATGCTCCATGTTACCCTGTCTTTGCTCCAAACATCCAGCCTCTTTATTTCTTCGGCATCCAGCTGTGCTGCAGGCCCAACATGCTTCTGATGACACCAAAATATCCTCTGGGAATTTGTTCAGAGCTCCAACTCACTCATAGAGTGTTAGTTTCCCTTCCCATTTTCGCTTTTTACCCCTTTTAAGCCTGCGGCTGTTTTTTAGACATATCCCACTTGAGAAAAAAAAGAAAAAGCATCCCTCAGTTCAGTCAGTAAGGGCTCCCTAACATGAGGCCAAACGAACAACTGCAGCCTGAAAGACACTCTTGGGAGTCCTGTAACACAGTCCAGTCAGGAGAGAAAGTGTTAAACATAAATAAATTGCACATGGGCCTTTCGTTAGTTTAAAGGAGGTAAATTAATTTTCAAAAGTGACAGCCACTAAAACAAAAACAGTCCTCCGAGCCGCTTCCTTGTAATTCAGCAAGCCTGATATAGTTGATGATATGTCTGGAACCGCAGGGCAGAAATACCTGTTGTAAACAGAAAAGGGGGTCATTTCTGACAAAATAGACCTTCCCACCACAGATGTACAAGTCCAGACATTAGAGAAACCAACAAGTAGTACAGTACCCACCCCTGTTTTCCACAAAGATGCATTCATGCTTTGAGGAAATCAAGAAATGTAAATGACTGATTTGTCTACAACCTGAGGAAGTAAGCCTCCTGATTAAACAAAAAGAAAAAGAGGCCTTGTTCCAAAGCAAAGTGGACCTTTAATCTATGCCCACAACATGAGGAATAACAGCTCAGTACAAGATAGCAGTGAGTCAACATCCAGAACATCAAGGTCACTCCGTGCGTCTTTTGTGAGCATAGAAAATATTTTGTTTTGGTTTTGGCCTGTTCTGGTTTTGGGTTGCACAGTGGCCCAGTGCATAGCACTGCTGCCTTGCAACAAAGAGATTCTGGTTTCAATTCCAGACCCAGGGTCTTTCTGCATGGAGTTTGGATGCACTCCCGGTGCATGTGTGGGTTCTCTCTGGGTACTCTGGCTTCCTCCTACTGTCCAAAAACATGACTCTTAGGTGAATTGGCTTTTTCTCAATTCTCCTTAGGTGTGAGTGTGTGCGTGCATGGTTGTTTGTCCTATGTGTCTCTGTGTTGCCCTGCGATGGATTGATCCCAGCAGGGATAAGCATGATGAAAAATGGATGGAATGATGTTCTGGTTTCTTTGCAAGCACGGTAGATCGGTAAATATTCATGGATGGCCTTATATATTAAATTAGAAAGATGCCTTCTAACATTCCTCCTACCAGCTTGCTGTGATAGTCAGCTGTTTTTATTTTTTCCTTGGTTTCTGAGGTGGAGGAATGACTGCATATACACTGTGGTTGGAAGTGAACCTGTAGTTTACTTCCAACCACATTGTAGCTATTAGTTTCAATTTTAAGTTGCTTTTTCTATCTCTGCTTCTGTCTACTTGAACCCCAGTCGGCCTCAGCAGATGGCCGCTCACACAGAGCCAGGTTCTGTTGGAGGTTTCTTGCTGTTCAAAGGGAGTTTTTCCTCTCCACTGTCGCTACAAGCATGCTTAGTGTGAGGGATTGCCTTCGAGTAAATAAGTCGATGCAATCAACTGGTTTTCCTTAGATAGAAAACTTTGAATCAATCTGACTGGATGATCTGGTGAACTGTGGGGTACCTTGAGATGACATGTGTTGTGAATTGGCTCTATTTAAATAAACTGAAACTGAATTGAAACTGAATTAAGATGGTTCGTTAGAGGCTAAACCCAGAATGTTTCAATTGCCTCTATGCTGGAGCTCAATTATCATTAAAAACAACGGATTGATTTTAAAACAGTGAGATGTTCATATAACATGTGAGTGTAACATAAACAATATGTAACATTTTTTGTATCGATGTGACAATATCGATCCACACTATAAAGTTGCTTTAATGTTCTGCCATCTACCTTGAGTTAACCAGCTTTCTTTATATCCTTGTATGCTGGTATAGTCAGAAAGTCTGGTAGAGAGATGATTGAGTTGGGGATAAGGTCATGCAGCCACATGTCAGAAAAAATGCATATTTCATTGCCAATATTCTAGTTATGTCCTTGCTTGGGCTTGGAATTCTTCTAACTTACTTCCTAAAGTTCTCATATTGCACGTAATGATCCTTGTGCCTGCTCTACATCAGGCTGGCACTTGTGATAGTAGTTGAAATAGTATTTCAGCTTTACAGATGTTAATCTTACGGTAAACAAATAAATGATTGTTTATATTAAACAGACATTTGTTAATGGCTTACTGATTATAGTTATTAATAATTTATTACTGACTATTAAATACACTTTTTGTACTTCATGCCTATCATGGATTTATTTTTATACCTCACTTTAGAAATCCAAACCTTTCTAGCTTCCGGAAAAAGTTATATGAAAATAACCCTTTTATGCACAAATTTACCAAATATTTGATATTTGGGGGAAATAGATCTCTTGAATGCTTTCTTGAGTTTTATATTTTATAGATTAATTATTTTGTTTCCATGCTGCTTGAATTACACATGGTCTGGTAACAGTGTGCATTTAAATGCTCAGGTAGGATGCCAGTGAGTTAGATCTCCAAACGGCTTCTCTCTTACGTTAATCAGTTCAGCCGACTCATCGTTTAAGGACTTAAAATACCCAATATATAGATGGAAAGAACCTTAATGTGATCAGATTTTTGGAAAATGTAGAGGTTTCCTCTGCAGCTGAGATCTTTTAGAAAGGGTTATATCGAAGGAGATCTGCATTTCTCATATTGATATGTTAAAATGTTGCAGTTTTCCAGCTAAAAACAAAAACCTTAGCAACCAGTTCCACAAACAGAAGGTTGTAGCAGTAAAAATCAATGCAACCGGAGCCTTTAATGCTTGAGAGATGTTGAACAGCACATCAGATCTTATTCTTCACACAGACAGCTGTGAACATATCGAATGCTTCTGAAGTCTCAGTGATCAAAAAGCTCCGATTTGCCATCAGTGTGTTGAATGAATGGATTTTCTCAGCCTCGTCCTGCTGTTACACAGTGATAATCCATGAAGGCATGGTCCCATCAGCAGGATGAAGGAACCAGAGCGCCGTGGAAGGACTGATGGGAGATTAGGAGGGATCTGAATTACATTTACCAAAACACAAAATGGTTCTGTTTACAGAGAGACAAGGTGCTGGAGATGAAAACCATCCAGAAAGCAGGAGATGCAGATTGTTCTGTCTAGAAACATCTGTTGGATGGGTTCAACGTGTCTCTGTTACAGCATCGCTCTCATATTTGGATCGCTGTTTTTGCCTGGAGGCAGCTGAGACGCTGCTGTCTGTTTGCGGAGCAGCTTCCCCTGACAGGAACGTTAATCCTGCCATCCCTCCTCCTCCTCCTGCCGCAAAGCTCTGAAAGGAGCAGCTTTATTTGACGAAGGACAAATAAAACATCCAACCTTCCTCATCCTGACGAATGAAACGCCTTCATCTGTCAGAAGCACTTTTCCCCTCCGTCCTGCAGAAGGAAACACTCCTGTCGGCACTGCAGAAAAATCAGAAACCAATTCAAGGGCAACATGTTAACAGAGTCAAGTCTGCTTTGATACATCAGGTTCTTCCATTCAGTTATCATTATGTGACTTTTTTTGTTGTTTCTTCTCATTAGATGGATGTTGCAGGGGCTGGAAACCAATTTTGTTCTTTCTCAGGATTAAAATCCTTGATCTCTCTATAGTTGAATAAACAAACACTAACAATGACTGGAAACATGAACTTGGTCTCTAAGACATATCAAAGAAGTGTAATACAGTACTGAGCTGCACTGGGTCCAGAAAATGGTGTATTTTTGGTCATGGAGGACCCATTGCTATTAGTAATATTATATAGGGAGACACCCTGTATACAGAGGACATGTATTACACTGAGTGGTTTGAAAAAGGAATACAAGGGGACAGGAGATTTTTGTTAAAATATTAAAGATTTTTGTGTCTTGCTTCATTTGAAACATATTCAATCTAAAATACATAAAACCATGGGCCAATTCTGGTATTATAAAGACTAAAATATAAAATATACCAAAATGATAGATAGAATTATAGATAGAATTAAATTAACAAATCTCCGTCTCATGCAAGATGTTTCATTTCAGCATAACCGTAGCTGTGTGTATCAGTATCCTGCAATAATTTGAAATAAATAAAGAAATAATTTAAGGACATAATAATATTAGGGCTACAACAAACCATTATTTTGAAAATCGATTTATCTGTCAATTATTTCTTTGATTATTCGATTAATAATCGGATGGCCAAAGGTTCCGTAAAGAAGATTTTTAAAGAAATTAAACCAGGTTTAACTAATACCTTTCCACTTGAGACAGTTGGCAAAATCTGATTTTAAATGTTATTTTATTTTAAAATTTAATTTAATTGAAACATTTATCCTATTATATTTTATCTGTTTTCAATTTTTCTTTTCGCATTGTGTTTATGTATTTTAACTTTCAGTTTTTAACTCAAAGCAACTCCTGTGGTTTTAAATGTCCTTTATAAATAAAGTTTGGGTTGAGTTTAGCTGAGTTCTGGATAGAGCATATTTACTGAAGAAATTTATTTTTTTTAACCTCAAATACAAAATTTGTATATATATATATATATATATATATATATATATATATATATATATATATATATATATATATATATATATATATATATATATGTATATATATTTTTTTGTACAATCTTGGTATAATTACTACTTTAACTTGTGTGCTCTGTCAGCTAAAGGCAAGTTATAGAGTCTTTATAGTCCAGTAAATGATTAATTGATTACTAAATTAGTAGACAATTAGTTCAGTAATCCATTAATCATGATTAATTAGTTTCAGCCCTAAATAATATATAACTTGGGTAAAAAAAGTATTTAATAATTGATGAGCAAAGGTCATTTCCTTCATTTTAAGAATGACAACCAATGAGTTTGTGCTACAGTAGTAGCAGTTCAAAATTTCCCCACTTTCCTTGATAAGCCCTTGGCTGGTCCCCCACAATTCATTTTTAAACATCAATCTTTGTACTAAAATATTATTATTGTCATGATTTGTAAACATTAAGATCTAAAGAGAAGCATCATTTCCTGGACAGACCCTGTAATTCAGTGAAAGGGTGGAGTCAGAGTAAAGAAATATGCAAGATGACATCCCTCCAGTGGCTGGAAGTTAGAGAGGATTCTGCTGGAAGTTGCAGGGAAGTGGGCTGCCATTCAGCTGACGTTTGACTGGGAAGGGCCATTTTGAATGGCTGCTACTGTAGCACTCTCGGGCCCCGTCCACACGAAGCCCAACCCTGGCCTAAACGCACACATTTTTCACCAAACCAGCCTCTCATCCATACGAAGCCGGCGTTTCGGGGGTCTGTAAACGATCTTTTTTTTATTTAGCCTTCAGAGTGGGAAGATTTTGAAACGCCGTTTTCGACTCAGTATCACAACAACAATGGCGCCGTACTGTGTTGAATGGTTGCTGCTCATGCTACTCACCCTGCTGTCGGGCTTACAACAGAATCTTCTTCTTCTGGAATATCTCCAGGAAGAACAGAGCAATATCAACGACATAGTTCAGCACCTGAATTTGACTGAACCACGAAAATGGACCCGCAGGGCAACCATGTATAAATATTAGTGCGCATGCCCAACATTTCGTCGCCTATTTTTGCTTTGGCACCACAGCGCCACTTACAGGCCTGGCATACATTTTGCAGCGTTTTCATGTATTCGTGTGGACGATCACATTTATTTTACGTCTCCGTCTTTACGACAATCGTTCTGGAAAATATTAGCGTTTCGTGTTCGTTTTGACTTAGTGTAGACGGGGCCTCAGTCTGCAGGTTACCCCTCTGTCGGGGTTAAGGCTCTTTTTTCCATTTCGGGTATACTGTCTCTGATTGGTTGATAAAGAGGTGAGTCATCCATATCAACCAATGGGGGTCAGAGAACTTTAAACATTGAGGACCAGGGGATCCATTCCATGGATTGCATTGGAATAGAAAAAAAAAACGCTAGAATTTTGAAATAAGAAAAACAGAATTAATCAAATAAGTAACTATAGAGAAGCCATGATGAAATCTGTTAGAACAATCAAATGGCTCAAAGATTTTTTCAAACTGTAAAAGCGACTAAATTTGCATAGAAAGACCAAACATCACAATTATTTTTTTAAGCTAACCCGTGTTTTTTGCTAAATGATTCAAAGCTGGTGTAAAATTAATGGTAGGGGTCATTTTTAAGGCTAAGATATTAGAATAAAGTAAAAATGTTTTGCAGTGATTTAAGGTAAATTCACTCTAAAACCAGGGCTGGACTTAGAGGGCATTTGCCCACATTATATCATCTAGCTTTTTATGTATAGATGCAAAGTAAGCAAGAGTGAAGCAGCTTATTAATGTGCAGTGAGGATGTCTAATAATTTTCATTTGAAGAAATTAATAATAAATTTTCAGTTTAGCATTATCTGAACGACCAAAATTGATTTTCTTTTCATTTTTTTTTTCAAATTTGTACTTTCAGCCTTCAGGTCTCAGAAATCAATACGGTTGATTAATTAGAGAGCAACATTGAGAAGCTAAATAAATAGAGGTGTGATTCAAGTAGATAAAATAGCCTAATTTAGAAAAAAAAGGACAGAAAATAAACAGATTGACTATCTTCATGCTATTAAGGAGAACCTGTGCGACATCAATCCAATCAGACTGTGACGTCAGGATAATCACACAATGCCCTGCTCACCCAATCAGGAGCTGTGCTTAATTAAGCTGATCCAATCAGATTTGACCCTTCAGAAATTATCCTGTATAAAGTTTAGAGCAGGAAAAAAACAACTTATAACCAAAACATAATAAACCTTTATCATTTTTACGTAAATCTATCCACTTAAAAAGGCTGTTTAAGTAAAAATATTTTGGAATATTATATTTAATCTCAAAAATGGCCTTATTGTTTCCAAGCTGTGCAGCAGCAGGTCAGTAAATCAGATCCATGATGTTAAAGGTCAGACCTGATCCTCAGTCAGCATCAGGTCCAGATTCGGCATCATGCTCTGCTGCAGACCTTCATCGTGGAAACATTCTGTAAACGGAGTGACAAGACAGAAAACGATGAACCTGAACTCATATTAAATGGAATTCGGTAATAAAGTCTTTATGGGGAGAATAAAAATTCACCACGGAGTAACAGGAATCATTTTCATCTCCACCGCCGCCGCCGACGTTTTAGTCTGGGACTCTTCCAGGTTTCATTGCCAGCCCTCAGTTGTTCTCCTCAGTTCTCTCTCATAAACAGCTGCTTCTCTGTTTTCTTTATTGTAATGCTTCTCTGCGAGGATCCGTGTTTCTGTAATGAGGAGATTCTCCTTCAGGGAGGATTAAAGAATCCTTACAAACAGAGAAGGATGACCTGCTGAGCTAGCCTTGCTTCAATAAACCCTCCTTTATTTCCACCATTTAGCTCATTATTCCTCCATCCTCTCAGCAAATGGCTGCGTGTTTATCTATCAGCTAATCGCCGCTGGAACGTCGATCGAGCGCCTTCATGCCGGCAGCACATTTTTCCTTTTAACAGAACCCAAACAGACAATCCGTCACCCTGAGAGGTTCCTGGGAGATGTTTGAAAATGAAAATGTCTGCAGAGCTACAAGTGAACATCCTCCAGGTTAAAGCCCAGGTGCAGCCATCTGGAAACCAGCTTAATGAACCTGGAGCTGCACCAAGAAACACTTTCATCAGGAGTTGCTGTTTTTACAGTGGTGACGAATAAAAAAAACAACAAAATAAAACTGTGCCTGACCAAAAAAAAGAGCGACCAAAGGAGAACTATGGAAGTTTTTAACAGTTATTTGGTATAGCAGCAGCTCAACATTTTTTCATGTTAACCGTATGTATATCAGGGTTTTGGGGGATGGAGGGAAAGACACTCCACGCTTTCTCTGCTCTCATTTTCTCCTCATCTTCTTCTTTCCCATCGCCCGGCTTGCCACAGGTTTGCCTGATGTGTCAGCAGCTCATTGGCTAATTTGTATCACTTGTAGCCTGGTCCCGACACTGCGGAGGCCTTTACCATATTAACAGGAGAAGAGGCGCAAGTGAAGTTAGACACTGACGACAACATGCGGTAATTTATAAATGTTTTAAATCAGATTTGGTCCGGATTAACCAGCAGGTGGGCCCTGATCCGGACCGCTAATCCGTGACCTCTGCAGTAGAGCATGATTGTGGGCTGTAAGTTTAATGTCTCAGAGATGCAGAGGGAATCTGTGTTCAGTCCACCTGACTCAACTCAATTTGTAGAAATTTCTCTACCAGAGTGAAAAATGTTTTCCATTCATCTTTTTAAAATGGTCTAATGTCAGTCAGACCGGACGGAGAGCATCTGTGACCATCAGTTCTCAGCTTTTGACACAGATCTCTTGTAGTTAAGTTTTTACTTTGACTAGACCCTTCCTACACACAGACCAGCTTTGATCTAAACCACCCATCGTATCTGGCTGAGTGTCCAGGATGGTCCTGTTCCTGGAAGGTCAACCTCCACCCTACTTTCTAGTCTTCTGGAGCCCAACAGGTTTCCTTCATTCTCCTGGATTAATCTCCATCCATTGACGAAATTATGATTTTAGAAGTGGGCGGGATGCATATATTTTTTAATATAACTAACTTTAGGGTGTTTGACCATCCAGTCACTGACCCGATTCAGCGGCGCATCAGATGTTTGCAAAGTGAGCTTCTCAGGAGTGACAACGGTGACAGCCAATCACGCAAGGAAAGACTGTGAGCCAATAAGGAGCTTGAGGGCGTTCCAAACTCAAGGAAGCAGGCCTCAGCTTGAGTTGTGGTTTTCCACCTGGTCCTAGTGCTAGACGAATGTTAGTGTACAGTTGCATAACATTGTTTTTAGACAGTAAAATGTGCAGGGGACCAAAACACACGTTTGATCGTTTGGATCGTCCATCCATCTTCTCATTACTATTGACCATTCTCTTCTTCTCTACTGAGGAAAAACTTTACCACTGCTTTACTCCTTAAACAAGAAGGTGGGGATGATATTCCTGGTGATTTTTTTCATTTTTATGTTGTAGGTTTTTTTCTTTTTTCACTTAATTGGTTTGTACACATCGAAATGTGCAGTCCTGCTAATATTGTGAAGCAAAACCTTTTCCCACATCATAGCTTGCTCCAAACTGCATACAGGACCTTTGGCTTTCTTCATGCTACTCTGACATAAACTATTTTAGAGTTTATTTATTATTATTTCTTATTTTTCTGTCACCTGGGCAGTGGATCTCTGCAGCTCCTCCAGAGCTACCACTGCCTATTGGCTCCAATAAATCTCTGCTTTAATCTGCTTTAAACTTCCCCACAACTTCCCTGTTTGTTGGCTCCTTGATTTTGACAACATTTCTGCTCTATAGATCATTTTTGGAGGTGTCTATGTAAAGCGGGAACAAGAGAAATTTCTCTATATAAAAGAAAATTGAAAGAAGCTATCACTCCTTATGAGAGTCTGATTTTTTTATTTAGATATGTTTTTTTGACTGACTCCTGGTTTGGTCCAAACATCTTAGATGTCCAACCACAAGTACATACATTTTGCTCACTTAATGCAGGTTATTTCTTGATTTATTGTATTTTAAACAAGTTTATCTATTTCTACATTTTTATGTCACCGCCTTTATGGGTATTGAGGTTATTATTATTTTTCTCAATCTATAAATGTCTTTATAACGAACTTTCCTAAAACAGCCCTAAAGGTTTTAATACCCTAATCTTTTCAGGTGATCTATTCGCCTCAGTTTAACTTCTTCCTATAAAGTCCCATAATGACAGAAAATGTCACATTAACATTCAGTAATGACAATAAAGGTCGCACTGATGCCCTGAAAGGACCATAAACTGGAGGTCAGATCAGTATTTATGATAAAAAATTAAAAAAGTACCATTAGCAAAGTGTTTTTGTTGCTTTGCTTACAGTTTAAGCAGATTTGACCATGATGAAAAATGTTTTCAATTCACCGCATTCAGACATGTTCATGTTGGTTTCCTGACCAGGAATTAAAAGCTTGGGAATTGCATTATTAGTACATTAAGCAGGACAATACCCCAAGTGTTTTTAAATGAATCATAATGAAATCATTATTGAATAATTTTAGCGGTTTGATCGGGTAAAACGCTCATAGCCAATCCAACCAGAGCCTTTAAGGGTGCGGAGATAAACGCACAAAGCCACATTAAAGAACAAAGTGTTATTTTTCAGATCATACAGCAGCGTTTTCCCTTAATTCAAAACAGCACAGTAGAAATATACCTGCACGGCGTAATTAATTTTCTCTCATCATTGCTTCTCTAAGTAGCTGCACCTGCAGGCCGCTAATCACCATCCTCTGGAGATGTCGTTTTCAAACGGCTTTCTATCATGACTGCGTCAGAATAAAGACTTATCGCAGGACAAATTCTTCAAGGTTTTGGATTCTTTGGAATGAATGGAGTTATCTGTTAAGATAAACAAATGTAGGACCTTTGCTCAGACCCCAGCATTTGGTAAGTGTCATTAGAGACAGGTGTCCAGAAAACCCCTGCTTAGAACTGCCCACCTGGCATCTGCAGGTCCCAGAAAGTAGAGGAAGACCCAAGACCTTTAAACTTAACTGTCAGATTATAAATGGCTTTGGTTCCCTGTTGGTCACTCAGCTTTACCTGGAAATGACCTGTCCAGGGTGTACCCCGCCTCTCTTCCATGGACAGCTGGAGATAGGCACCAGCAGCCCTCGCAACCCCGTTTGCGATAAGCTTGTCAGAAAATGGACGGATGGATTAAAACTTCCTCCAAGTGTTGAACACATTTCACTTTTAAAAGCAAGTGTACAAAAATACAACCATTCATTTAGTCCATATCTGTCCTAATTTAATCACAACATCACGGAAATGGCTTTCCTCCTACATGATGCCTGCAGGATATGATGGGAAGAAAAGGAAATTTAATTAATAATCTGGGATGAGTCAGAATGCAAACAAGTATCTGACGCTAAAATCAATTCGTCTAATGTCAGATCTCCGGCGGAGTCACTATAAAATGGAAACGTGTTGCATAACCTTTGTGCTGAAAATGCGAAACATCTGGAAGGTTTGCAGAGTATTCTTTCAAAGAATAGCCCAGCGGATAACCTTCCTGCCTTTTGTTTTCTGCTTCAATTGATAAACTTTCATTATGGGGAAAACTTACCCTTCATTTCACCGAAAACACAATTCCAACACTGGAACATGGTGGTGGCACCATCATGCTCTGGGGAGCTAGGAAGCAGTAGCTGTTCTGGAATGGTTTGGATTAGATCATCTTCATGTTAGAATGGCCTAATCAAAGTTCAGATGAGGATCTGTGATTGGAGTTGGAAACTGATGTTCAAAGATGATCTCTATCTAATCTGAATGAGTTTAGGGTGGTTTTAGATGGAGGAGAAGGGACTTCAGTCGAAGATGGTAGAGACAAAGGCTACATTCACACTGCAGGCCTTAATGCTCAATTCCAGTTTTTTGTGAAATCCGTTTGTTTTGCATGGCCGCTCGCATTTCCAAATATATGCGACTTGTGATCTCCTGCGCAAACTGCATTCATAAATCTTAAGCGTCACACAGTAGAGGATGCAATGACGTCCCAAGCAAGCGTGCGCTGTGTTTACAGAAGTAAACATGAATGGTAGTGCTGGAGCTCATCTAGCGATCTTTACCAACCTTAAAAACTAAATTTTTAAAGATGATTAAAGAAAAAGACTCTTGCATTATTGTCAACCATGGTTGTTGTTTTTCTTCCCGCTTAGCAAGACACATAATAGTGACCTTTGTTAAGTGTTAATGGCGTTCTGGTCGGATAAATGCCACCTGGCAGTTCAGAAAGAGGTCGCATTTGAATTCATTTGAATTCAGTTTCATTCAGTTTATTTATATATTTCCAATTCACAACACGTCGTCTCAAATCACTTTACAGTTCAACCAGATCATACAGTCAAATTGATTTAAAGTTTTCTATATAAGGAAAACCAGTTTATTGCATCAATTCATTTACCCTTCAGCAATCCCTCACACTAAGCATGCTTGTAGCGACAGTGGAGAGGAAAAACTCCCTTTTAACAGGAAGAAACCTCCAGCAGAACCAGGCTCAGTGTGAGCGGCCATCTGCCGAGGCCGACTGGGGTTCAAGGAGACAGAAGCAGAGATAAAAAAGGCAGCTGTAAAAGGCGGCCCCCATCCATGAAACACACAGCCAGACAGACGAGCTCCGAGCCAGCTCCCATGTCAGAGGATGAAGAGAGCACATCCAGCCATTCACAGTCAGAGAAACAGGACTACACTGGAAAAACAGGCCAAGCTCCAACATCTATAAACAAAGTTGTTGATGGCAGCAGCACATCTGATATTTCTCTCCAGAATAGCGTCACAGCCAAACAGAAACAGACAAAGCGAAGCTACTATGATAAAAAGCAGAGAGAGCATAAAGTTAGAGATTAAACTATGTGGGAGAACAGAGATAGAATGAAACAAAGATTAAATAGGGGTCCCTATGTCCTCCGGCAGTCTAAGCCTATAGCAGCATAACTATAGAGATAGCTCAGAATAACCTGAGTCACTCTAACTATAAGCTTTAAAAAATGGAAAGTTTTAAGCCTATTCTTAAAAGTAGACAGGGTGTCTGCCTCACGGACTAAAACTGGTAGTTTGTTCCACAGGAGAGGAGCCTGATAACTAAAAGATCTGCCTCCCATTCTACTTTTAGAAATTCTAGGATCCACTAGTAAACCTGCAGAATGACAGCGATTTGAAAAGATCAGATTCGTATGGGATTCGGATTTGGGTCTTTTCAAGGTGCTGTGTGAACATAGCCAAAGCATCGACCTGTGGGGGTTTTTACTATTTTTTTTTTTTTTCAAACATTTTACATTACATATTCACAGGTATGCATTCATTTGTTTTGGTCAAAGTTTATTAAAGTTTGCAGCAGTGAAATAAATAATGATGCAGGCTCTAAACCTGAACAACTGGTTTTTAGTTTTCTTCTGTTTTATATGAACAAATCTAACTAATGTAAATAAAGCACCTGATAAAGTAAAAATGATGTTGATGTTAAAATCAGAAATAACTTTGTTCTACTTCAGAGATCCAGAAGCCGCTTTCCATCTCTGCTCCATCTGAAGTCGACACAGATGTTTTTCCACGATTCATCTTCCTGTCACTGCTTGAGCCTGAGATCCTCACTCAGACTCCCCTCCTGTCTTGTCCAGTCCTGTCCCTTTACTCTGAACTTACGGTATGATCGGATGTATATGTGGCGGCACTGTTACGGGTCAACGGCGTCGGTTCCCCCGACAGTGCGCCGGCTGCCTGAGGAACGTTGATCTCAGAGTCAAGGACCAGAACAGGCTGAGGCACCGTCTGCATCGCCACGAGTTGTTAAACCATCCATCAAATTACTGTGTCAACCAAGCGTCCGTCACCCCATCCATCATCCAAGGGCAACAGACGGAGCGTCGGAACGCCGTGAGGGATGTCACGGACGGGTGGAGAGATAACAAGGAGAGGGGAGGAAGAAAGGAGACTCCTCTTCACACAGATCCAAAATAAATCTGCCATTTGATTGGAGGAGAAAACGTCTGAACGAATCCTTCCCTCCCCTCCTGATTGACTGCTTGACTGACTGGCTAATTTCCTGCTTTCCTGCTGAAAATTGAATGATGCTTCAGACTTGTCAGAGCTTTTTAAAATCAAACCCTAGGCAAGGGTTGTCATGGCGGCCCGAGAGTGAATCTTGACTTTAACTGTGATGTTGGTGCCATAAATTATTAAGATGGCTTCTGAGTCCTGGCCAGAGCCCAGGAGCGGCCCAAACCTCCATTTAGGGCGATGGAAGTCCGCCCCTCTCGTTTTATTCCTGCTTCTCTCCCCGGTGTTCCTCTGCCTTTGGACCTGGAAATGGTCCACAAATGGCAAACTGGTGCGTTCGCTAGATGCTGTATTGATTTGGTTAAGTTCAGGGTGTAATTTCACAGTCTTCTCAACTTCGTTCATTATGCCGCGTTGCTAAAGTAACTGCTTGATATTCAGGAGGGAATGTGAACGCTTTCATTTCTCTGCTGTTGTCAGGAAGTTATTGCAGGACAGGAGGTCATTTTTATCTGAAAAACAGAACCAGGGTTTAAAGAAAAAACAACAAATAACAGCTTTCATTACAAGTTTTCTTCATCTTGTATTACATTCTTTGCACATTTTTTCTAAAGCTGCAACTTGCAGCTTTTTCTACTGGATTTAAGAGGAAAATGCGTTAATTAACTGATGATCATCAGTGTCAGCATCTCTGTAGAAAAGTGAGCTTTAGCAATTTGTTGCTCTATACAAATCTCGCTACTACTTGGGAGACCTCAATGACCCCTGGAGGAGGAACTGTGGTAGAAGTCAGAAGATTAAGGCTAAATTCTTCCACAGGCCAATGACGTTGAACAGAAACACTTCTACAAGCTTCTCTTTTTCTAATTTAACAACAGGTAGAATATTGCATACTTAAAGTTTGTATTTATATATTTGTAGAACCTGACGGAGAGCGGATCATTACTGTAGATCCCAGCATCCTGGGATCATCATTAGAAGGTCTATGAAGGAATCTCTGGGTTCCTGTCCAACATGGACGGGAGATATTTAAAGGATTAATTATACTGAGATACTTAGTAGAACAACTGAAGATCTGCCGTTTGGAGAAAAAAAGTGTACTTGTTTTTTCGTTCATTGAAAGAAAGGTAGCTAAAGCGGTAATTGCTTCTTCTTTTGTGGATGACCGGAGAGAGAATAGAGGGGTAAATGTTTCCGGATGGACGGAGGACCATCAGTCTCAGAGCAGCGAGATGTGACCAACAACTCTCCCACCACTCTCACCTGGAGGCAATTTAAAGTTTCAGCTCCTGCAAACCTGTATGATTTTTTGGGGGGCCTCTGGGGGGACAATTAAGGGAGAACATCCAAGCTGGCAGAGAGTGGAGCTCTGGCTGCCTCAGTCTGCTGCTGCGCCACTGCGTCACAGCTACAGTCTCAGCATATTTTATCCAGGAGAGACACGTGAATGTGCTGCAACTTTAAAGCCCCCCCTCTCTTGTCGGCCTGCTGAAAAATGCGACGCATCCGGGCCTCTCACCAGGGAGAACATGACCGCAGGCGTTTAAGGAATCCTCAGGAGAAGGTATTCAATTCAGCAGCTCCCTGGCGGCCGGCCCAAAGAGGCAGCGATTTCAATAACCCCCCCTCCCCCACACTGAGCCAATATTCAGTCTGCTGGCTGGGAGATGAGTTCTGCTGGAAGGAAGAAAATGTGGGGGACATGGAGTCAGGCGCTGAATTTTCATTGAGAAATCAGCCGTCAGGGAAAAGCGGAGCGGAGAAATGAATCCAGGCAAAGCTGGGCACCGATTCTGGATCAGTTACATCTCTCAGGCTCATGTTTATTCTGAGCCAAAAAATTACAACAAAACAGTAACAGTGACTGAGCAGGAGTTGCTTATATGGGAGAGAGAAACAAAGACCTGGATAATCAGCAGATTGGGAGCAGGTGTGAACAGAGGAGTCTAGAAGCGAGAAAGGGAAAAGGAGACTGACACAAGAGGGCAACAGAGGGCAAACAAGAAACGCCTAAGAACTCAAACACAATAAAAATAACTAGAATAACACAAAATTGAAATAAAACCAATAAAAATTCAAAGATAAAACTTAAAAACAACCTAAAACCATGACAGTGGGATTATAAAATAGATTAGGAAATAGGATTAGGAAAGGGATCATCTTTGAAATTTATAAATTATATGTGAAGTGTGGCTTTAAGGGCAATATAAATGCAGTTTGTTCAAAGATTTTAATGCATGTAGGAGACACACTGTTCAGAGGATACTAAATTGAACTTTTATCCCGATACATCACCCACAAAACGCCATGGCAACAGTAGAACATGGTGGTGGCTGCTCATGGCGGCTGCTCATGGCGGCTCATCCTTAACAGGGGCAGGGAGCCTAAGTTGTTGTTTCAGTTAACTTAAATCCCTTCAGGTTTCAACATGTTTTATAAGTTATTAATTGCAAGTTTAAGCCATGCCCCACTTAAACCTGAATGGACAATTGTTGAGAATGTGCTCCAAACCACTTCCTGAATTAAGATTATACATAAATATATCTTTGTGTTGAATCTCTATTTATTCAGAATCAGACTAAGACCAAAAACGTTGCCTTTAAAGTTTTACAAATCATTTCAGTTGGTCTGATGTTAAAAATTAACTCTTTCATGCTACAGTTTTCAGTGCATAACATGAAAATCATGCAGATAATAGTTCCTTTGACATCCTGCTTGGTGGAGAACCCTTTTAACACTACTAATCAAGAGACCAATATTAGGACATTTCCCCTAAAATAGGCCAGTCATCAAAGTAAAGGCATAACTTCATGTGATTTTAAGACTTTTTCTTTAGGATCTTATACAACTTTCCCAGAGAGAATATGACAAATAAAAGCCCATTCCGTCCCTTCCTGCAGACATGGGTTGTGTTTAATTAGCGTGTAAACCATGAAGAACGTGGGGTGATATTTAAACTGTAAGCATAAACTCTGCATTCGTTACATGATGTTCTCCGACCCCTAAAAGCACCTCCTCACACGCAGACACTTGGAAACAGGCCGTAAAAGTGCTGAATCGATTTTTCTGAGCACCATAAATCCAGTAAAATGGCTTCTCTGTGTCAGAGTTTGATCCATTTCGTCCACTCGCATTCAGAAAGTCTAGACCGGGTTTTTAATTTAATTTGTTTTTATCTGCTCCCATCCATGCGCGCAGGGAGCCGACAGGAAGCGGTCTGGCTTGTCTGCAGACGGATGCTAATAAACATGCCTTTGGTGCGTGAGAGAGTGAATAATCGGGCTCTTGGAGAGCAGTGCACTGCTCTGAATGGCCCATTTGCAGTGATACAGAGCAGGCTCATCAGGATGGAGAGACAGGCACTAAACTAGATCCTTCTGAAGTAGAGAGAACTGATGGCCTTCAAAAGGTCTCCAGGTAGTTTTTACTGTAAACTTATTTAGTAAAGTAAAAAAAAAAAGGAAAAAATAATGAGTTTTATTTATGAGGACACATATATAAACAAATCATAAAGCCCCTGTCACACCTTGACGATTTAGCTAGCACATGCCTGACATTCCAGAATCTTCTAAAACGCTGGCATATGCTGAACTTTTTAATTTATTTTTCAATTTTTGGTGTATGGATAGAGTATTCATAACAAGTCCAGAACGTATGTCCGACAACAGCCTAAAGTATGCATAATGCACGGCAAAGTTATGCACATGAAATGTCACAAGCCAGTGTCCTGAGGGGGGCAGCGGTGTGCCCGGAGGCGCTTGAAGGCGCCCGGCCTGCATAATAAGATTTCTTTGATCGCGGTATTAACCTAGCTGCTGTTTAACGCCTGCTAAAAACAAAAAAGAATAGATAAATAAAAAGAAAAAGAAAGAAGGTTTGCAGTGGCAGCAGATTCAGTGTCATGTCTGCACTGGAAAAAGTGTTGCCCAGCTTAAATTAAAAAAATTGATGTCCATTTGTTGCATCTAATATATTTGACTTCACAGAATCTAAATAAAGTGGTTTGGTACAACATGACTATTTAATATTGACTCCAACCATATTACTTTGCTTGACCCAATATTAATTCTTCACCTTTATTCAAGTTAAATTATTTACATTTTAGTTTTGGAACCAAACTAATATATTGAAATTGAACCCATCAAATATATATACCTTGCACCAAACTAATATTCAGGCATTAACACCAGTTAATTCATTGGCACCATGAAAGTCTTTTTCATAAACTTGGTTTCATAAACAATTTGCATCACTCACATCACACTTAACACACTCCAGCAACAGTTTTTTTCTAAGCCATTTATTCCTCAAGTAAAAAAGGACCAAAAAAAGTTGCATGTTCAGACAAACAAATATAAACATGTCATTGTTGCTCTACATCAGAGCAATGAAATAAAGACAATATGGCTTATCAAGCAAAATTAAATGGACAGAAAGCATCCACTGTTGAACTGTTCAAACACATCTGAACTTGAAGGAATGTTGCATCTCTAAACATCATGAAAGAACTAAAATTCCAACAAAAGCACTCCATGAAAGTGACCCCGTGAGCCTGTATAACAAAGTGCTGTGAGGTGGTCTACCTCTTAAATAGATGCCAGTGGCAACTACATGCACACATTAAGCACACACAAATATACACTACTGTGCAGTTTTGAGTTCACCACTGAGTTTGCGAATCTTGGAAGTCATCTTGTTGGAACCAAGCTCCATCAGGATCTTCTGAAGGGCCTCAAAGGTGAACCTGAAACCCTGTGGATACTTCATGTTAAGAGCATAGCAAAGTCCAAACAGCATTGCCACTCCGGCTGCAACAGAAGGCAGCTCATTGAGGACTTCCACACCATCAATGACAATCCCAACGTCTTCGGGCTGCTGTAGAAGGCTTGAATTCTCTCTGAAGACGAAGACTGACATGATGGTCCTCTCCAGCTCCTGCTTGGCTAGATCTTTCTGGGAGACCTGAGGCAAAATATACGAAATATGCAACTGAACAACTGCAGTCTGGCACACCTCATTAATCACTATATACTGTTTAATGGTAGGGATGCACGATATTGGGATTTTGGCCGATATCTGATATGCCGATATTTTAAAACTCGTGTAGCCGATAACCGATATCAATACCGATGTTAAAGCTGGACAAAAATAAGTAGTAATTGAAAAAAGCAGTTTTGTTATCCATTTCTGACACTTTGAAAAATAATATACTCAAATATATTTTCATATGCTGATATCAAATTGATTTTTAAAAACGCGGTATCGATCTATTTTACTTTCAAAATCTCATGAAATTTCATCGTTCTGTTACAAACTCTCGTGATATTTTGCAAATTCTTGTGAGATTTTGTTAGTAAAATAGATCGATACCGCGTCAATATATCAACATATAAAAATATGGCAACATTTCATGAATTTTCGGGGGATTTCGTAGCATAACGATGACATATAGCAATATTTCATTAGTAAAAGAGATTGATATGTTGTTTTTAAATGGCAATATATCAGCATATGAAGATATTGTGATATTTTAATGTATCAATATTTTTTCCCTTCGTCTTTAGAAGTTTTTAAGTCTGTAAAAAAGAAGTTTTTGAGGAAGAAGAAGAAGTAGTATTTTATTTTTATTTTTTTTAGACTTTAGAAACTCAGAAGCTGATCAAATATCGGGTTAAATATCCGTGGGGTGGCCGATTTCCGATATTCAGTTTTAAGGACGATACAGCCCGATACCGATAGGGGGCCGATTATATTGTGCATCCCTATTTAATGGCATAGGTGGTCTCCCGTGATGAATAAAGTTGAATCATCATTGTGACAGAAAATATCTGGACATACCATGTATTCCTTTATAAGGTCCTCAACACGTTCTCCCAGGTAGATGATGAGAGCTTTGAGGATACACTCCCTTCTGAAATCTGCATCAGCACCCTTTAGGGACAATCAAAATGGTCATTATGAGATGTGTAGATTAGTCTAGCAACTTAATTCCCAGCTCTACCATAAACAGTGCTTTTACAGTGTGTGCCTGGTCAATATTGAATCCATGGCAGACTAATTGAAAGCAGTGAAAATGTAAAGCCATTCTAGTACATCTGCCAGAGGCCACTGGTAGTCCCTCTTTAAATATGAAGACAGAGTGGATGGCTCCTGTTTGGGTTCCTATAGTGTCAAAGTATCTTTGGTGCAGTGACAGGTGCACAAATAATTTTCTATGTGCTACTACACATTAATGTACTCATAGGTGGCACATGTTTTTCTGTTTTTAAATGGTTGATAGTGAATATGGTGCAAAACTTGGCACACAATAACAATGCCATGTACATCAATTGCACATCATCTGCACATCCTCTTCATGTAGAAGGATTGAGGGCTGTCGTTAGTGGCCAATTATATACTGCACATCATACCTGGTCAAGAAACTCAAGGATCGTGGCAGTTTTTGCTTTGCATGACTGATGTTTTCTCCATTTATGGCTCCGGAAACTGCTGTATATGTTGGTTTTGTATGAGCAACCATCAAACATACATGGGACTACTTCATATTTTCTCAGATGTTCATAAATATGTTGGACAAAAACGTGCTCAGTAGAAAGCTGATTGTTTCCACAAATGTAACACTTGAAAGAAGAGTGTCTTTGTTGGTACTCCAGAGAAGGATGATTTCTAAAGAGATGTTTCTGAAGACCATTCCATGTCTTGGTAGAACAGGGACATTGTGCGTGGATGCATGGATAGGGACGCCGCCTACCGTGAAACCGATGGTCAATTCTCAAGTGTTTCAGTATCTCAGATCTTCTTGAAAAATGCTTGCTGCATTCTTTGCATTTCCACATCCAACCTAAAAAAAGGAAAGCAGACCAGTGAATATTTAGAAAATGCAATGAACAGAAATCTTAGTTTGTTTAGTTTTAATGACAGTCTGGTAATCTATATATCTAAATACAATGTTGAGTGTAGCGGTAGTAAAGAACATTGAAGATGGGCTATCATCTTATCTTAAATGAAGATAACACTGTTTATATTGTTTTTTCTTACCTTTACACTTTGTATATACAACAAAAGTGGGTTGCTTATGAAATCAACAAAGTGCTACAGAGAAAATAAAATTTTATCTAATGAACACATTTTGAATTCTTGAAAAAATAACACAATGTCTGAATATCTCTTTCAAATGCGAGTATGACGTTTATTTTGAGCGACGAAAAAAAAATAACATATTAATTCTAAAATGTCACGATCACAATTATCTTCCAATTTATGACTACAATATTAAAGAACACAAATAAAATGCACTTAGTGTTTCCCGCAGGAATTAACTTAGGCGAGGCGGTGAGTTGTCGGCCGGAACCAGTTTTGCGCGGAACTGTAGAGCGGGGGGGTCGAATTAAATACATTAAACTAAATCCTATCTTAATTTGTCAGAGCACACGAGGCAGATATTAATTTTCTATTATCAGTTTTAATTAACTACTTACCTTTTCAGATATAGTTCACCGATGATGATGACGACGAAGACGTCATCCCCCCCCCACACGTCTCGTAGGATGATCTCAGAAAATTACTCATCTGTTTACCTCGGGCGCGGTACACTACGCCTTTTCCACCTTAAATGGCGTCTTAGCAACAAATGTCACGTGACTGGCAGAGACCGATTTTCCTAAATTCGCCCCTGTTTTGAGGCTTATGTTAACTGTAATGACTTATCTTGGACAGGCAGCTATGTAAACGGGCCTTTAGTCCTTCGTTTAGCTATGCTATGGTTGTTTACACTACGCCTTTTCCACCTAAAATGGCGTCTTAGCAACAAATGTTACGTGACTGGCGGAGACCGATTCTGTTTTAATGTCTTGGCCTGGCAATGAATTAAAACTTCGGGGGTTTGGGTTTTCTTTTTTTTTTTTCTTTTGGAACGTTGGCGAGGCCTCGCCAAACTCACGCTACCGCCTCGCCAAGATAGTGCTGCGGGAAACACTGACTTAAATTAAATACTTCGTTTTTCTTTAGTAATTTATTTTCCCAAGCCACTCAGAGCCGCAGTATAAGAATGAAAGAGCCGCATGCGGCTCTTTCATTCTCCAGACAATCCAGAGCCGCGGGTTGCCGACCCCTGCACTAGACTAACTAATTGCTAACATGGCTTTACATGGGTTAAGCTAGTAAAGTTCACAGTGTAGCCGAGCTAACCGTGGTGGAAGCTATTGATTGGTAACGAATTATGCCTACCTTGATTAATTCCAGCTACAACCGAACAATGTACACATAGTTATATTTCTCGTGAAATACGTGTAAGCTCAGAAATTACACCACATTTAACCCGGCGAAAAAGAAAGCGTTTACTGGGATACCCACATTTAGGTGGGACTTTCAGCTTGCTAACCAGGTGACATTAACTCAGTCTTTTGCATTAATACAATTGTAGGCTTGTTAAGACACGTTTACATCAGCTTAGTTTAGTACTTACCGCAGGTTTATTCTTTGATGACATGCTAGGACGTTAATCATTCCTTCTTCCCCATGCCAAAATGGACGAAGCTCTCCAAGCACTTCTCCCCAACTTCTTCTCACGTGACTCCGATTGAGTCACGTGACTCAATCAAGTTTTGAGAGGAACCAAAATATTTGCTTTCTTCCCTTCAGAATTGTTATTAATTCAGTCTGAATCAAAATTGACACCTCAGAATGCAAAAAAATTGACTTTCACAACCAAGTCAATTATTTTACATAGTATTCAATGGTAGTTATTAGCTTGAATGCACAACTCTGTGCTACACTTTTTCCAGTGTGCTAGTTGGCCGTGGGTGTGAACACAGGGAGGATCCATCAAACTCACTGTCTGTAGGAGAATTGACAGTTTCCTCCTGTGAACCTCCTTTATACCAAAACACTGCCAATACACCATTATACAGTAACTGTAAGTTAGAAACACGTTCAGCGATCGTCTCGAACACGTCAGATACGTTGATATGAGTTGGAGATAAGTTCTTGATAAGTTACGCATAAGTTATGCACAAGTTACTCATAGGTTTTGGATAAGCTAGACGCCACGACTTATGAGTAACTTAGACTTATTGTAAATTAACGATCAAATAACTTACCTGTAACTTGACTCCTCCATTGGAGACTGCGACCTGAACGCAGCGCCTTGGACCGCTCGGCCATCCTGACTTTCACTTCCTGTTTGGATTAACTGAGTGTGCAGCTGCTGCAGCTGTCCGGGAGGAACTCCATCTGACGTTAACTTATTTTCTCTGTGATATCTCTGTATCTAAGTAACTCTAACTGACTACTTTAAAACATAGCACCTTCTGCTGCACTTTTCTACTGAGCACTTGTCAGTTTCACACGGTTTTATTTCTGATAGCAAGGAGTAGCTAGCCTAGGCTAGCGCTAGCTTAGCATTGCTATGGCTTCTCTCTCTCCCTCCCTCTCTTTTCCAACTCTTCCTTCTTCCTCTCCTCTCTCCTGCTCTCTGTGTCAGATGTTCAGTTATTCCTCTGCCTCCTTTAGTGATAATGGGATGTGTAATAAGTGTAGTATTTTTGTAGCTTTGGAGGCGAGGGTGTCAGAGTTAGAATCCAGGCTTCAGGCTGTTGAACATCCAGGAGTTAAAGTAGGCCCCCCACGTAGCTCTCCTCCAAAAGTGCCTGAGCAGCCAGGCGATTGGGTAACTGTACGCAGAAAGCATAGTCATGGATCTCTGCCCACTGGTCACCACCAACCCGTTCACGTTTCTAACCGGTTTTCCCCACTCAGTGACACACCCACTGAGAAGCCCACTCTGGTGATTGGCAGCTCCATAGTCAGAAATGTGGCATTAGAGACACCAGGGACCATAGTCAAATGTTTGCCGGGGGCCAGAACGGGCGACATCAAATCCTACCTGAAACTACTGGCTAAGGATAAGGTTAAATACAGTAAGATTGTTATTCACGCTGGTGGTAATGACACCCGGTTACGCCGATCGGAGGTCACTAAAATTAGTGTTGCTTCGGTGTGTAAGTTTGCCAAAAAAATGTCGGACTCCGTAATTTTCTCTGGTCCCCTCCCTGATCTGACCAGTGATGACATGTTTAGCCGCATGTCGTCATTCAACCGCTGGTTGTCTAGGTGGTGTCCTGAAAACAACGTGGGCTACATTAATAATTGGCAATCCTTTTGGGGAAAGCCTGGTCTGATTCGGAGAGACGGCATCCATCCCACTTTGGATGGTGCAGCTCTTCTTTCTAGGAATCTGGCCACATTTATTAGTCCTCCAAAACCCTGACCACCCAGGGTGCAGACCAGGAAGCAGAGTTGTAGTTTAACACACATCTCTGCAGCTTCTCTACTGTTACCCACTCTTTACTCCATCCAGACAGTGTCTTGCCCACGACCAAAATCTAATAAATTAGCAAAGATTCCCAAAGAAGTAAATCATGATAATCTAATTAAAATCAAAATAACTCCAATTGGGGAAAAAGTTAAAACAATTAAATGCGGTCTGTTTAACATAAGATCGCTTTCCTCTAAAAGTCTGCTAGTTAATGACTTGATTTGTGATAATCACATTGACTTGTTTTGCCTTACAGAAACCTGGCTGCAGCAAGAGGATTATGTGAGCATAAACGAGGCAACTCCTTCAAGCTATTTAAATTTTCACATACCCAGAAGTTCTGGGCGAGGAGGAGGAGTAGCAACAATCTTCCAGTCTGACTTACTGATTACTCCCAAAACAGTTAATACCTACAACTCTTTTGAACATTTAACCCTTAATTTCCCTCATCCAAATTTCAAGGCAAGAAAACCTCTTCTTCTTGTAACTTTGTATCGTCCGCCAGGTCCTTACTCTGAATTTTTAGATGAGTTTTCAGAGTTCCTTTCTGATTTGGTATTAAATACTGACAGGGTCATCATAGTGGGAGATTTTAACATCCATGCTGACATTGAGGGCGATAGCTTAAGAGCGGCCTTTGATGCTATCTTAGACACTATTGGCTTTGTTCAAAATGTGAATAGTCCCACACATTCTCATCTTCATACTTTGGATCTTGTGCTGACATACGGCATAGAATGTGAAGAAATAACAGTATTTCCTCACAACCCTGTCCTCTCTGACCACTTTCTAATAACCTTCAGGATTACTTTAACAGAGTTCTCCTCCCCCAAAAGAAGGTTCAATTTTAGTAGATCTTTATCAGATAGTGCAGTTATAAATTTTAAAGAATCGGCTTCACTTTCTCTCTCCTCTGTGTCGCTAAACAGTGCTGCAGAGTGCAAAAGTATAGCTTATTCCCCTTCACAGGTTGATGATTTTGTTGATGGGGTTGCTAGTTCTCTGCGTACTGCCTTAGACAACGCAGCTCCTTTGAAAATGAAAACCGTTAAAAATAGAAAGCTTGCTCCTTGGTTTAATGCAGAGCTGCGTACTTTGAAGCAAAATGCTAGGAAACTGGAGAGAAAATATCGCTCCACAGGCCTGCAGGAGTCCTTCCTAGTCTGGAAAAATGGTTTACTGCTGTATAAGAGGACCCTTTGTAAAGCAAGAGCAGCATACTTCTCCTCATTAATAGAGGAGAATAAGAATAATCCTAGATTTCTTTTTAATACAGTTGCCAAACTCACCCAGAGCCATAGCTCTGTTGAACCGTCCATTCCACCTGCTCTTAACAGCAATGATTTTATGGGATTCTTTATAAATAAGATTGATGTTATTAAAAATAAGATCATAAGCACTCCTCTATCCACGATTGTACCTGAGGTAGTCATGGAATCTGAACCGGGTTTAGACTGCTTTGATCCAGTTGAACTTTCTGAATTAGCAAAATTATTGTCTTCATCTAAGCCTTCAACTTGTATGTTAGATCCAGTTCCAACCAGGTTATTTAAGGAGGTATTCCCTTTGATCTCCTCCTCCATTTTAGATGTGATTAATCTATCTCTGTTACAGGGATATGTACCTAAAGCTTTTAAGGTTGCTGTAATTAAACCTCTGCTTAAGAAACCGTCTCTTGACCCAGATGACTTGGTTAATTATAGACCTATATCCAATCTTCCTTTCTTATCCAAAATTCTTGAGAAAGTAGTTGCCAAACAAGTTTGCGACCACTTACACCATAATGAACTTTTTGAAGAGTTTCAGTCTGGCTTTAGAGCTCATCATAGCACTGAAACAGCTCTGGTGAAAGTCACTAATGATATTCTCATGGCCTCAGATAATGGACTTGTATCTGTGCTCGTCCTGTTGGATCTTAGTGCTGCATTTGATACAGTTGACCATAATATTCTTTTAGAAAGACTTGAATATTTTGTTGGAATTAAAGGAACAGCACTAGACTGGTTTAAATCTTATCTATCTGATCGAATTCAGTTTGTTTATGTTAAAGATAGATCTTCAACACACTCAAAAGTTACCTGTGGAGTACCACAGGGATCAGTGCTAGGACCAATTCTCTTTACTTTATACATGCTCCCAATTGGTAGAGTTATTAGACAGCATGGGATTAATTTCCACTGTTATGCTGATGATACCCAGCTATATCTGTCTATAAATCCAGATGAAGCTAACCCATTACATAGATTACAAGCATGTCTTGAAGACATAAAAACCTGGATGACTCTTAACTTTCTGCTTCTGAATGCAGACAAAACAGAAGTTATAGTCTTTGGACCAGAGTCTCTGAAAAAGAAGCTGATTAGCCAGTCACTTCATTTGGATGGGATTAAACTGATTTCAGATAATAAAGTAAAAAATCTTGGTGTTGTTTTTGATCAGGACCTGTCATTTAAATCCCAGATCAAAGAGGTTTCTAGAATTTCCTTCTTTCATCTGAGGAACATTGCAAAAATTAGAAATCTCCTGTCCAGGGGTGATGCTGAGAAACTAGTCCATGCATTTGTTACTTCAAGGCTGGACTATTGTAATTCTTTACTATCAGGAAGTCCACAAACTGTAGTTAAAAGCCTTCAGCTGAGCCAAAATGCTGCAGCCAGAGTTCTGATGAAAATTAAAAAGAGAGATCATATCTCTCCTATCCTGGCTTCTCTTCATTGGCTTCCTGTTAAATCCAGAATAGAATTTAAAATCCTCCTTCTCACATATAAAGCCTTAAATGGCCAAGCTCCATCTTATATCAGAGATCTGATTGTTCCTTATGTTCCTAACAGAGCACTTCGCTCTCAATCTGCAGGTTTACTAGTGGTTCCTAGAATTTCTAAAAGTAGAATGGGAGGCAGATCTTTTAGTTATCAGGCTCCTCTCCTGTGGAACCAACTACCAGTTTTAGTCCGTGAGGCAGACACTCTGTCTACTTTTAAGACTAGGCTTAAAACTTTCCTTTTTGATAAAGCTTATAGTTAGGGTGGCTCAGGTTATCCTGAGCTCTCTCTCTATAGTTATGCTGCTATAGGCTTAGACTTTTGGAGGACATAGGGACCCCCATTTCATCATTCTGCTTCATTCTCTCTCTGTTCTCCTATTCTGCAGAATCTGTTTGTTCAATCTCTAACCTTCTGCTCTCTCTGCTTTTCCTCAGAGTAGCTTTGCCTCGTCTGTTCCTGTTTGGCTGTGACGTCATCCAGGAAAGAAACATCAGCTGTGCTGCTTCCATCAACACCCTTGTTTGTAGATGTTGGAGATCGGCCTGTCTTCCAGTGTGGTCCTGTTTCTCTGGCCGTGGCTGGGTGGATGTGCTCTCTTCATCCTCTGGCATGGGAGCTGCCTTGGAGCTCGTCTGCCTGGCTGTGTGTTTCCTGGACGGGGCCGCCTTTTACAGCTGCTTTTTGTATCTCTGCTTCTTGTATCTCTGCTTCTGTCTCCTTGAACCCCAGTCGGCCTTGGCAGATGGCCGCTCACACTGAGCCTGGTTCTGCTGGAGGTTTCTTCCTGTTAAAAGGGAGTTTTTCCTCTCCACTGTCGCTACAAGCATGCTTAGTGTGAGGGATTGTATTTGAGTCAATGAGTCAATGCAATCAACTGGTTTTCCTTAGATAGAAAACTTTGTATCAATTTGACTGTATGATCTGGTTGAACTGTAAAGTGCCTTGAGATGACATGTGTTGTGAATTTGGCGCTATATAAATAAACTGAATTGAAAACTGAATTGAAATTATGGCGCACGTATGAGCACACACTAGCATATGGTGCAAAATTTTTAGCAAGCTCAAACTTTCTCAATGTACTTGCCTTATGTCGACGTGTGCCAGCATGTTTCAGCATGCTCATAAATTATGTAAAACGTACCCATAACTTATCCAACGTATGGCAATGTTTTTGCCAGATTTTTCGTACCTCAGGCATATGCTGGTCTAAATCGTCATGGTGTGACAGGGTCTTTAGCGAGATGATAAACGCTTGGATCTAGACACCGTGAAGTCATTGGGTCCATCAGCATGGAAGATCTCTTGGTAACTGGCTAACTGTATAGCCTTCGGTCATCCAGACGTCATTACGCAATAGACACATGAACGACACTGGTCAAATTAGGAGCATAGCCTTCCAGAAATGAACCACAAAAAAACAAAAACAAAAACAGCTGAAGCCCTGCATTATAAAACCCAAAATATATGAAGGTGTGTACATTAGAATCACACAGAGCAAACTTAAAGAAGTAATGTATATTTGATCAACTCTGGGAGTTGGGCTGTGCCTATACTGACTGTTACATAGGATTGTGGGAAACTGTAGCTCCTAGCGGGAGCTAGGAATGTCAACAGGTCCAATATGCTAACTGAATTGGTAATAGGAAGCTTACTATTCCCAGCTCGTTCCTTATCGCCAGCATTATCAGGATACCCCGAATATGGCAAACAATGACACATTTAGGTAGGGGGAGTGTTGGTCTAGTGATAAAGAGGCTTCTACTCTGAGAAGGTTGCAAGGTTGCCCGGTTCAATCCCCACACACTCCACTCTGGGTTCCTGAGCAAGACCCTTAACCTCTGATTGCTCCCCGGGCTCCACACAATGGCGGCTCCCCATAGGGATGGGTCAAAATGTATAGAACAAATTTCCCCATTGTGGGACAATAAAGGGATTTATATTTGGTAAGGAGTGGCGTAGAGCTTGGAATACAGAGGTTCTGAGTTCGAGTCCCACTCCCACAGACTGCCACTCTGAGCAAGAGCCTTAATCCCACCCCGCTCCCTGTGCGCTCCAGGATGGCAGCCCACTGCTCCGCAAGGGGATGGGTTAAATGCAGAGGTAAATTTCTCCAATGTGAGATCAATAAAGTTAATTTATTATTATAATTAATTATTATTATCTCATCATGGCGTAAGTGTTCTTACCAAATTTAAGGCATTTTAATTGAGCCTTGAAATGTCAGATTCTTATTGGTAAAACTTGACCTGAGCCACCTGTGACAGCATGTTAATACATTAAGAATGGGAGAGAAGGTCCTCTGGTCTAATGGAACCAAACTTTCACATTTTTATCCTTTGCTAAGAACCCTGACACTAAAAATGCAAAGATGGTCGGTGAGCACATGTGTAAGGATGCCGTTTTTAAAATACAGGACAGTCCTGTCATACAGTTAAGACTTTGGGTTGGGATGGGGTTCCACCATCTTATAGGACAACAGCCCTAAACATACAGTCAGAGCTACAGGTAGGGTTTAGTTGGAGATATTTTCAGGTGGTTAAAGGGCCTAGTTAAAGTCCAGACTTAAATCATAAACAGAATAATTGATAAGAGTTAAAGCTGGTGATTTTGTTCCAGTATTGACTATTTTTATGGAGCTACCTCTAGACGTGCGGGGCTGGTGGTTCTGAAAAACCTTGTTTGGGAATAATATACAGTCAAACCGTTCATCAGTTTTCAGATTTGATCTTTGAGACGATAAATCAAAGCCATTGTATTATTTTCTATATCAGACAGGGCACAAACACATTGAATTAGAATGATGTGGGATTCTCCCAGTGGAATGTTGACCATGTCCCAGTCCACTGAGGTGGAACTAGTAGTTTATTCAGATGTGGCTGCCTAACCTGGAACACTGAACCCAATCTCTTTCTAAATTTACCTTGGCTTTCTAGTTTAGAGGTTCATGTGCCAAGTTTAGGTTTTAAATTAGGTTGGTTTGGACTTTTCTCCAAATGTTGATGAGGAGAAATGTGGCTCTGACTGGAGGCTTTCCTCCTTTTTTCTAAATTAAACTAATACTGGAGCTGGGGGTAAACACTAAAGGTTCTAACTTGGTTCTTTTATGATGTTGATGCACTTTGATGACAAAAGACTATACAATCAGAAACCATAGATGATTTAGAAATGCAAAGGTTCTGAAACATAAGGTGAGAATAATGATCTGTTCCATCTATCTGACAGTCATATCACCCAGAGGCTTGTCAGAAACCGGGTCAACGGTCAGACTGCTTTACAGGCCAGCATCATGTGACCTAGCAGTATAGAGTATTGATCGAAGCCTTGAACATATCAGCTGATCTATGTTTGTTATTGCTGGTGAAGACAGCATCTCGCAGAACCTAAACTCTACAAACTTGTAGCTATTTTGCTGTTCTCCATCTGGTGTCCCTAATCTGGTTTAATCTGTTTGTTGTTTTTTTTTTTCAGCTTCTCTAAATCCACCTTTCTTCCTGCTTTAACCTTAAAACTCCACCTGATTGTTATTTTTTTATCATTGTTCCTTGGATGGCTGAATCGGAGGTTGACCTGATTGGGTTTTCCTCTCTGGAGGCCTGACCTGCTCGCCACCGGCCTGCTTCCATTCTGCACACCCTGAGAAAGAAAACATCTCTGAAACGCTCTTCTTGTTCCTGAAGGCGATCCAAACTCAGATTCACTGCTTCCCTCTCTTTCTCTGTAGGCTTTCTAACAAGCTAAGCTAAGTTTAATTTCCTCTCGGCGTGCAGATTCGGGAAATAACGGCTCTGCTTGGTTCTCCCTGGAAATAAGGATGCACTGATTCCAATTTCCTCACCGTGTATCTGTTTTTAGATCCGTATCTGTTCAAATGGGCCTCACTCCACTGCCGTCTCTGTGTGTCTTTGTCCTCAGATCCGCCTGTACGCCCGGCCGGATGCCATTTCGAGCGGCGCGGGGGACTATGCTCTCCACATCACCAAGAGGCTGCTGGGATTTTATGAAGACTACTTCAAAGTGCAGTACTCTCTGCCAAAGCTAGGTAAGGCTGCTTCCCTCTCACCCCTCCCTCAATGGCATGGGGGTATTTTTTTGCTCGTCTTGTGTGTCCAAGTTCTGTTCAGCTCGCTCCATTGCTCTCTGACTCTCTGTCGATGATGCAAAGGCAGAGAAAAAGGCTCTGTTCCTCTGAAGTTTTCTTCCCTTGTTCAGGCAATGTCAGCCAACTCTTTGTCCTCTGTGAAACTTCTGCTCAGTTCATCAGATTGTCTTGAAATGGTACCGTCTGTTTGGGCTGATCTGGTTGACATTGTTAACCTTTTGCTGTTGGATGGTAAACTCTAATCAAGGTGAATGTGAACCGTCATAAGTCTGGTTCAGGAAGGAGACTTGTTGTTCTGTCCAAGGGATGAATGTGTTTGAATCTTAAATGTTTGCATCCATCTCAAAACAAAGCTAAAGACCTCATAAGGATGTTGCTTTTTTTAAAGGCCAATCAGAGAGGGAAACCCCACTACCCCAAGAGCAGCATAAAAAGCCACATTTCAGCTTTTGAAAGGCATTTTGGGGCAAATACTTTAAATTTTTAAAACCTGTTCTGTGGTCTGATAAAACTGATGTCGGAGTGCGTCTATTAAGAAAACACTACCCAAACTGTGAAGTACGGAGGTGCTAGCATCATATATTGGGTGGCCATTTCTGTAGCACCAAAAAGGAGGACATTGTGCAGCATATCAATAAATTACTAAGGTGTACATAAGAATCGGGTAAAGTCACATTTATAGTACAATTCTTAGTAGTTTAAAGATGATGCTTGTGTAGCTGAATAGAACAAAATATTAAAGAGATGTAAAAAAGAATTGGTTCCCAGCATTTTTATTTATTTAATACATTGTGGTGTTTAAAAAGTGACCACCGAGATGAATCTTTAAAGGGCAGAATACCACAAAGCATAAGATGTGTGGACTTAAATGTTAAAAAAATCTTTTTAACAATAAACATTCATAATAAAATAGCCTAATATTTTTTTTAACAACAAAAGAGATTTTAGAAAACACATTCAACTGCTCTAAAAGTATAGCTTTATTTTTAAGAGCCTCAGTCTTTTGGGAACTTATCTTAAGTGTCTGTGTGTGCAGCAGACGTGTCTTTATGGTAATCCCTTTAGCAATGGGCGAATCACTGAAATCCACTTTCACGTCACAGTCTACACTTCCATAGGACTAGTGATGTTTTATAGTATAGTCCACCTTGCAGCTCTGCACAAGTTATTTTAGCATCCAGGGGCGACAAAACTTAATGTAAAAGCCAAGATTGAAGAGTTCGTTGCTGCACGTTTATTACTTTAATGTTAATCCGTACTCGCACGCCCTTCAATTGCAGCTTTTCCTCCACTGCTTACGCCCACATTGCATTGTGGGCGTATATCTAAACCAGAAATACTATGATGTTCTGTAGTTTCAGCCTTAAAAGTAAGAATTCAGTCTACCTTTGCGCCGCTAAATCGGCCCAAGCTGAGTCAAGGTGTACTTGTCGTGGGACCTTCCAGTTGTTAAAACATCTTGTTATTCTGACACTGTTCAGTCTTTGACTGAAACCAGGGAGAAGTTCTGGTTCTGGTTTGTGTTGCTACTGCCAGACAGCATGAAATATGAGAAAGGCAATAGAGAGAATAAATAGTGATGCTGCCTTGTGTAGCTTAGAGTCTCTGGTGCATCTGCAATAGTATTTATAAGATGTTTGTGTTTGGTTGTGTGTCTTGTGAAATTCCCAGCTATTTCTAGTTTTACATAAAATTTTCTGATTATCTAGGTTGACTTTAAATTGTCTCTGAGCTCATTTAATGAATGGATCATCTACATATAATTGTCATGTAAACAGAACGTCATTTATGTAATTTAACTTAAAAATATTGAGATATAATCAGAAAACCTAAGTTAAATAAATCACTGTGTATTAATTCTGCACCTCTACTATAGATGATCTAATTTAGATCAGAAGTTGAAATAAAAACAGTATTTGTGTTTGTGCTTGCAGCGATTTAACCAAATAACTCTTTATGGACGTCCATGATAAAGCTTTCACTCATTTAAAAGATCGTTTTCACAGCAAAGAGTGCATAGGTCATATTGTGTCACCTTAATTTACATTCAGAGGGTTGATGGCCATATAAATGAACACTAACTCAACAACTATGATGTATTCTGGTCTCTGGATAACATGTTTTATTTATTTATTGTCAGAAGTGTCAAGTAACAAAGTGCAAATACTTTGTCACCTTACTTATGTCGAAATTTTGGTTATATATACATGAGTAAATATTTTTTAGACAATTTTCTACTTTCAACTCCCTACATTTTAAAAATAGACTTGTTGGTTTTGTTTTATTTAAGCTAATTTTTGTTATGGCCTTTCGGAATACAAAAAAACCTTCAAAATAAGTTGCTTCATCCAGACAATTAGTTTCTTTGTGGTTGGACTCGGTGCTGCACCAATTTGTTTTGTATATCTTTGTATATCTCATACCAAAATTAATTAAGTAGGTTTAAACGTTGTACCTTTACACTTGAGTAAAAAGCTAAAGTTAATACTGTAACTTCTAAAAATGTGTTTTTAAATAATAGAATTTATATTTCTGCTTGAGTAATAGACATTTAGACTTTTGATACCTCTGGTTATTGTGTAGGTTTGGCCCTTTCTTAGCAAAATGCTGTCCAGGTTAAGGGGACAGTGGCTCCTGTGGCCCACCCTCTGTCACCACCTCTGTTTTTGTTAAGTAACTGAAAACTGGTGAAAAGTTATTATTTTCTCATTCTTCTGCCATTTTAACCTTTTGGTTTGACCAGTTTTATCTCTTTAGCTCTTTAAGGACTCATGAGTTAGCAGTTTCATCAAACATTTACACAAAAAACGACTCAGTTCAATGTTGGTTCTGTTCCAAGGAGACCCTAAGTAAAGTGAAAGTAAAGAAATAAAAAATAAAAAAGACAGAGGTCATGAATTTTAATAGATATTAAAGGACTACACGGCATATAAATCTACAATCAGGTTTAAAAGTCTTTTTGGCCCATTTTGCTCACATTGATGGACTTTTTATGTTTCAGACTAACTTCTTATTATACTCAAAGGAAACAGGGGACTTAAGAAAGATTGCATAGGGAAAAGACTCGTCCTTTCTCAATAATGAAAGTACTTACAGAACCTGTACTGATAAATTCATTTGGTGACACAGCAGTTGAAGAGTTTGATTGATCTATTTTTATGTAAATAAATAATCAGTAGTCATCTTCACCAAGGAGGTTATATTTTTAAGGAGTGAGTCAGTCTGTCTGTCTATGAGTTATGGATGGATTTTAAATCAATCTTTATTTGACGTGTCCCTCATGCCAATGAATAATTGGTTTAAATCTTGTTTAAGTTCCAATTTTGGGCAGAATGTTTCTCTCTCAGAGAGATTTCCTTGTTAAAATCAGAATCAATAAATATTTGTCAAAATCTTCTGAAAAGGTTGATGTTTTACCTGCCCATTGGGAGGTCTCTATCAGAAATTTTAGGTATTGCAGATGCTATTTAGATTCTTGATCTTGTGACAGGGTAATAATAAAGTTGAATTCTATTCAATTCCAATTTTATTATTGTTAGAGACTTGTAGTGTGGTTCATCTGGCACCAACAGCCCAGTCTTGTTGCTCATCATTCTTTAACGTCTCTCAGATTTCATATTACAATTGGCTCTGATTTGGTTTGCTGTGTGTTTAGATTAATTAATGATCTGGATTAGACTGGTACTAAAGTGAATATAAAGAAAAACTAGCAGTTATGGTGAGTTCATGCAGGTTTGGAGAAACAGTTCAAAGTTTGATCAGGTTTCTTTCTGACTGAGCTTAGCCTGAATACAGGGTAAAACTCAAAGGAGCAGTGAAAAGTTCAGTCAGCTCCAGGGCTAGGATTCATCATGAGAGCATGTTGGCCAATCAGAACCTCGGTGAGAAATAAAGTTGTTGAGTGATACCATTAATAAAACAAGATCTTCATTCGCTCTTCTTTTTGTCATGTGTTTATCTAAAGCTCAGACCCACATGCAGTGAAGCTAAACAGAGAGACACAGAGTAAAAGTTTGAACGGGTTTTATTGAAGAGTATTTTGAGTTCGGTGCAAAGTTCCTCCAAACTCTGCTCGGCCGGGAAACTGGAAGAGGAGGGGAAGACAGACTGTTAGATTCAGGCTCAGTGGGGAATTGGAGTTGTTAATCTTGAAGGAGAGGATTTGATGCCACTCACGTTTCCAGAAAAGAAGAGACATGTAGACTCCAGTCTGTGTCTTGATCTTCTAGAGTTTGTTTGATTCGGTGGAGGGCGGAACAGGGTTTACCCAGAACTCGGACGGAGTGGAATGATGCAGCCGCTGGTTGCAACTCAGTTTGCCTGTGGTACTTGAACGGGTCGTGGTGAAGATGACTTCCTTACTCACAAAGGAGGCTGGATCCAAACCTCCTGTTTGGAATCCGTCGCTCAGTGTAAGACTCAGTTGATCCCACTTGGGAGAAGGCGGACCGAAAAGGTCCAGTTTGCAGGAAGGCTTCCTGCCGAAAGGCAAAGAACAAACAAAGTTGAGACTCAGGGAGAAACAAGCACTCAATAAAACTCTATGAATTCTCAGCTTGACTAGAGGACAAACACTCAAAATGTAAAACTCAGACTAGACTCAGAATAAAAAAAGGCTTGGCTAGAGTACCCCAAACTGGCAAACACTCTGGCGTCGAAGTAGTGGCAACCAGCAGCTTAAGAGCAGTCCGGTGATGAGGCAACAGCTTGCAGGTTCGTGAGGAGGCGAACCGGAGCCAGGCGCTTCCTGGTGGTGGAAGGGAGAAACACAAAAGACAAGACAAACAGACAAACACAAAAACTGGAGTCCTGACACCTTTTGCATTAGATTAAAGAACTAGAGATACTTTCAATGTTTGGCCCGCCTTACATTCAAGATTCGACATATGTTGCAATTTCTACAGATTAAACCATATTTTGATTTAGAGGTTTAGCATCTTTATGGCTGCAACTAACAATTATTTTACAAATGGATTAATATTTAGATTATTTTTTTAATTAATCGATTAATATTGGTTAGCCAAAGGTTCCCTAAAGAAGTTTTTTTTTTTTATGAAACCTGGTGAAACTAAAACGTTTCGATTAGAGGAGTTCTGGAAAGAGCACATTGACAGACAATGCAAAATGTTTATATATTTTTTACTATCTTGGTAAAATTACTGCTCTACGTGGGTCACTCTGTCAGCAAAAGACATGTTTTAGAGTCTCTATAATCAATTTAATGATTAATCGATTATTAAATGAGTTGACGGTTATTTCAATAATCGATTAATAATCAGGATTAATTGTTTTATACATTGAAGCAGGGGTCACCAATGCGGTGTCCGCGGTTACCAAGAGGCCCTCAAGGACCACATGGGGGGCCCTCTTCATCTTCTGAAAACAGAACAACTCACTCAGTGGGTTAAGTTAAAGTTTTTTTTTTATTCTGTTGCTCTTCTTTTTAATCATTTATGTATTATTTCATCATGTTAACTACTTCATCATATTTCAGTGGTTTCAAAATGACAATATTAAAAAGAACATTTGAAATGAATAAAATAATAAAATAAGAATAAAATTTAGTTGTTATGGATGAGATTTACTGTAGGTGATCACTGATCCCTCCAGTTCATAGGTCAGTATTGGTAGCCCTTGCTTTGACTCGGTAGCCATGAAGTAGCCCTCAGCCTTAAAAAGGTCGGTGACCCCTGCATTAAAGAATGTTAAAAAGCTAACTTTTTCAATGACAACTAACTAGATGCCATTAAAAAGGCCCAAGTTTTAAACTCTGGTCCCTCTGCATGGACTGGGCTCTGCTTGTTCTCTACTTTTAGGCAGGCACTTGGCTCTCTGCCACAGTCAAAGAAACCCCATGACGGTTAGTTTAATTGATCTCTCTTAATTGCCCTTGTGAGTCTGTGTGTAGTTCGTCTCTTAGGCTGTGATGGACTGGTGTCCTGACCTCACCCAATGACTGGTGGAGAGGCACCAGGCCCTGCAGGGATAGGCTGCTTTAGCTGATGGATATATGGTTTTGTCATCCTTTCTTCATGTTTTGGTATTTTACTGCTGAGTTGTGTTATTGTTGCTAAGTTTTAAAACTTGTACCAGATCTGGTACAACTGTGTGAAACAACCCATGTTAACATCCTCCTCCTTACTGTCTGAGTTAATAAATCATATCAAAGCAGTCAAATCCGACTCTTCAAACTTCCTGTCCTTGCTTTGTTTTTTTTTTTCAGATTGTTTGTGTTTTACATCCCCGTCGTGCCACAACCAATTAGCCTTGTTAAAGTGGAGCATTTCCTTTTTTTATCTCCACACCCAAACGGGCTAACTTGATCACTGTGGCTCCTGATTGGATAAGTCAGACACTTTTTCCCCGTCCACATTAATTCGTCACATTAGCAATTCTCTTTCAGTCCCACTTCCTGTTTGTTTCTGCCAGCCTGGAATAGGTCTGGCATTTCATTTTCCTCTCTTGACCTTTACTCTGATATTAGCTGCATTAACAAGTTTAACCAAGCTGAAGTTATGTTCAGCAGGTCGGGTCACGTAAAGGTTGAAGCCTTTTAATCTGCGACCCACCAAATGGTCAGGAAAGTCTCTATGTTCAGCATGAGGATATATTTATTTAAAGACTGGGACGGAAAATAATCAAAACTATGAAGTAACAGCAGTAAATACCAATTAAATACAACAGACCTAAACTTAAAGTAAAGGAGGAACATTTGAATAGATTTACAGGCTCCTCCCATTAAAACAGAAATATCCTTTATCATACCTCCTTATTTTTATTAAGACCAAATGTCTTGAAGCATTCAGTAGCTCAGCTTTTGGTTTAAACTGGAAGTTTAAACCAAAAGCTGATAATTCAAACGAATAATTCACAGGAGCCATTTTGACTTGAATGAGTCTACAAAACACAATTTTGACCTAAAGGGAAATGATGTCTAAGGGTATTAGAAGGTGTTAAAAGCCTTGATGCTTAAAGAAGATGGTTAAGGATCCCTTTACAGGAACTTTTAGGATTCTTATTTGTCCCAAAAGGTGTCCGATAATCCACTAATGTTCTCCAGGAGCTCAGTTAAAGACTTCAAATAAAAACAAGCTGTGCATGAAGGTGTTTCTTTTATTTGGATTCGTTTAAAATGCAGTCAGATATTGTCTGTGTGTGAGAGCATTGAGTTCAGTCTTCCAGTGCGATTTCGATTTTTGTTCATCCAGTCCATCTTCTTTTTCTGCATGCAGTTGGACTGATGTTGACATCAGTTTTTACCCCAGCTTGCTTCTGATCCCTCCCTCCCTCTCTCTGTCTGTGCGGTCCCACAGCCTCAGGGCTCCATCTGTTGTCATGCAGGGCATCGAGTTCCCCTGAGATCGGGAGCCAGAAATGATGAGCCGAGCTGCAAATTTAAAGGGACAGCAAGGGGGGGGCAGCTCTGCACACACATAAAGAATAGAAATCACTACAAGATATTAAGACGTCCATCTGTCCAGCTAAATTGTAGTCGGCATTCATTTGTTCATTTAAAGTTCCTTTACGGTTAGTTTAAAACATTTATTCTGGGAATTTCAAATGCAGCAGACAGGTCACCTGATAGCAGGACAAGAGCATCTGGGATCTTTTTGAAAACTAGTATTTATATTTGTTTTTAACTAGTTAACTATAACTAGTTGGATTGTTTAGGGCCGCTCATTGCTAAGCTGCCGTTTCTGCCTTTGCTTAGAGACAATGCATGGAAAGTTAGCTCGTAGCTATAAGTGATCAGTGCAACCATGTTTTGGAGCAACGTCTCTATTAAATAAGTAAAATAAACACAAATCAGAACACCCCATACAGTATTGGTTGAACATTCGTAATTATGTTTATTTTTTTTATTTTAATAGCTACAACTTTTTCATCAAAATGACAATTCCTTTCAAAAATAACGCTAACACATATTGCAGGGATGCCAACTTTTTACCAAACCTTGGAGTGAAATTTTGAAATAGTTTGGACAGGGAACCCTTTCAGGTTAGATTGAAAGGCTCTGAGGATAGGTGCAGCTATGGGTTGTAGGTTTTCAGAGGATTTAACTGAAACAAAATGGCAAAATGTGGGATTTTTTAAAGTGCAGTAAATGTTACTGGATAAAAATAAGTGATCCATAGTTATGAGGAACATTTTCACACAATATACATTATTTTCTATATGCTAGTGATTTACAGAGAGTTGAACTAAAAGCATTGGCCCTACTAAAATAAATGCATCTACTGTAAACTAAGAATTTCACAACTGTGTTTATTAATAATTCTATGCAGCTCAAGTAAAATAAACAATGCAAAAAAAAAAGAGTTATTAGCACTAATGAAGGACCAGGTGCAATCGAATCCCGTGCAAACCACACTGTGTATTTAAATTTGGTAATAGGCCAAGGATTAAAAAGCTTAACTCATTATCTTATTAAATTTTAACAATTAATAATTTCAAACCTTCTAAGAGGCTGTAGAGTCTAAAACCATGACACAAAACAGCATTTCTGTGGATGTTTCATTTTGGTAGATGTGATGGAAATTAAGTTTTTAAACGTATTTAATGGACCTAGATACACCCCCTCTATGAACTCACTATAACCGAGGTTTTCTGCACATCCTCTACGTATGTGGTTGGTCAGTTCTTGGGTGGCTGATCTTTTGAAAAATAAAATGCGATGGTTTCTTCTATTAATTTGTGAGGCATATCTGAAAGCTTTAGAGATTTGTGTTGCTTTAATTAGTCCTAAATTCCAACAGGAGATTATTCAACTAGACTGAGCAATAATTATTTTACTTGTGAGCAAACATGGACTATAACTGGTATTAAATCAGGAGGGTAAATTAGAGAAAACAAGTATTAAAGCTTAATTAAAAAAACAGCTCTAGATGTGGAGAAAACAAAGCATTTGATGTGAACCTACACTCAGTTTCCACATTGATTATTTAAGCAAGCTGCTGTATAGTTTATTCCTATTTACTCAAGTACTTTGCTTCAAATCTTAATTAATTTACAAAGTTAATGATCGTAGTACAGATAAGATAAAATTCAAATGGCATACCTTGTAATAAATGCTCAGAAATCCCAGTCTTTTTTTTTATGTCGTGTCTGTCGATGTGGCAATTAGAATAATTGTATTGATGCCAAATAGAGCCCAACAGATTTTACTTTCACAAGTGGAGCAGTACGGCTATCGCCATAGTTTTCCGCTTGATTTGTGCATATAAATTGCTTTATTATAATCATAATGGCGCTCCCAGGCCAGTCAAGAAACATAGTCCCTCCAGCATGTCATGGGTCCCCAGGGCCTCCTCCAGTTGGGACGTGTCTGGGAACACCTCACCAGGGAGACGTCCTCCTCAACTGGGTCCTCTCGACGTGGAGGAGCAGCGGGCTCTAATCTGAGTTCTCCCCGGATGACTGTGCTCCTCACCCTATCTCTAAGGGAGAGCCCAGACACACTATGGAGAATACTAATTTTGGACGCTTGTATCCGGGATCTCGTTCTTTCGGTCATGATCCAAAGCTCATGACCATAGATGAGAGTAGGAACATAGATCGACCCGTAAATTGAGCGCTTTGCCTTTTGGATCCGCTCTCTCTTCACCACAACAGACCTGTACAGTGCACACTTCACAACAGACGCTGCACCAATCCACCTATTGAGTAGTAAATGACCATCTGATTGGGATCTAAACCTAGTAATTATGAAAAAGCACAGCCATAATATTTACCAGCCTCCAAAGTTTACCTATTGGACATTTTCTTCCACAAGCAAGGATGCTCAGCGTGTGTCTGACAGAAACTGCTGAGTTTATCACCATTAAAGCAGAGGACACTGAGAGGAGAGGAACAGCTGCTACGCTGTACCAGCGGCGGTTCCATTTCTTTATATCAAAATGATGGAGTGGCTGCCTAACCTGGAACGGAGGGGCCGACTAAAGTTGTGAGTTTTCCTCTTTCTCCTTGTAGTTTGCAGAAACGCATATTTTAGCTGATAAATAAACTCAGAAGGTGTGTCAAGTGCCCAGCTATCTTTTTGTTTGAGTTTGTGGGGTCTTCCTTACTGTGGAAGACATAGATTATAGACTTATATTAGATGCTTAGAAAGACCAGTTCTTGCAATAAAGTTCATCTGTTGGTGGTTTCATTGTGTGGGAAACTTTTATTGCCATTTATCTGCACATCCTCTTTCAATGTTATTCAGTCCAATGTATTTTAATAACTCATATATTCACAACACACATCATTTCATGGCAATTTACAGAGACAGTTCAATCAGATCATAGTCAGACTGGTTATAAGCTGATTGCATCCTGACTTTGTAGGATTCTTTCTATTTGTGGATGAGCCTGTTCTGACAGTAGATATTTATTTGCGTTGTGTCATGGACACTATAGCAATCCCTCACACAAAGCATGCATGTAGAATCAGTGGAGAGAGAAAAACTCCCATTCAACTGGAAAAAACCTTCAGCACAACCAGGCTCATCTCATCGTGAGTGGCCTTCTATCGAGGCCAATTAAGGGTTCAAGGAGTGAGAAGCAGACATACAAAAGAAACACAGATGTACTGACCTATAAATACTTTCTATGTAAGAAAAGGTCATGGTAAACTAGCTCCATGGGTGGCTCTGTATAGGAAGGGAATAGCTAAGCAGACAAGCTCTTAGCCTGTTTTCATACCAAAAGGGATGGAAGAGAGCAGATCCAGTTTTTTACATTGAAAGGTGAGCTCATAACTATAGAAACAGGATAAGGTAAAAAGCAAAGACAAAAAAAAAAAACAAACAAGCTCAGCTCTATCATGTATAATGGAAGATGTAAGAAGGTGTTCATGGTAGTTGCCCAGCTGATATACTCCATAACGATGTAGCAACCAAACAGAACCAGACCAGATGAAGCTACTGTGACCAGAAAAAGCAGAAAGGATATAAGGTTAGGTGATAAAATAACGAATGCTGTAGAAAAGGAGAACAGAGATAGAATGAAGCGGAATTATGAAAAGAGGTCCCTATGTCCTCCAGCAGTCTAAGCCTTTAGTGGCATAAATATGGAGATAGCTCAGGATAAACTGAGCCACTCTAACAAGTTTCTTTAAATAGTGACGTTTGGAGCTTACCCTTAAAAGTAGACAGGGTGTCTGCCTCACGGACTAAAACTGGTAGTTGGTTCCACAGGAGAGGAGCCTGATAACTAACAGATCTGCCTCCCATTCTACTTTCAGAAATTCTAGGAACCACAAGTAAACCTGCAGATTGAGAGTGAAGTGCTCTGTTAGGAACATAAGGAACAATCAGATCTCTGATATCAGATGGAGCTTGGCCATTTAAGGCTTTATATGTGAGAAGAAGGATTTTAAATTCTATTCTGGATTTAACAGGAAGCCAATGAAGAGAAGCCAGGATAGGAGAGATATGATCTCTCTCTTCAATTTTCATCAGAACTCTGGCTGCAGCATTTTGGATCAACTGGAGGCTTTTAACTACAGTTTGTGGACTTCCTGATAGTAAAGAATAACAATAGTCCAGCTTTGAACTAACAATCTGATATAGGATGGAGCTTTTTCAAAGGGGCTACGTTATCTAAAGCAGTGCACGGAGATCTAGTAATTCCGTCAACAAAATAATGTTTGTAAGGAGGAATAAATTCAATTCTTGCCTTCTGCAGTATTGTGCTGGAATGGAGATGGATTAAAAATAAACACTTTCTCATAAAATGGGTTACTCCGTAATCTGCTAATGATCTGTTAAAGTGAATTTTTCTTTTAGGGGAGGTGAACACTGTTGAATTATGATTGAAGGTTACCAAAAATTGTTTAGATACATCAATGAGGAAATAACTCTTCACAATAAGTGCCATAAGTCATTATAACGTATGAAGATGAGGCGTGGGTCTATGCTCATTTTGAACAAGGCCAATGGAGTCTAAGATCGCATTAAAGGCTGCATTGAAGCTATCGGCTTCAATGTTGACATAATTATTATAAAATTCCGCCCCTCTCAGTATTTAACTCTAAATTACACTGGAACTCCTAAAACTAATAAAAAATTAAGAGTAAATAACTGGTTGATGATACAGTTACAGTGTGAAGTGATTCCAAAACAGTTAAAGAACAATGAACTGGACTTTGTTTCCAAGTTTGAAGATGTTTGGTTTCCCATCCAGGAAGCTTTTTCAATTCAAAATGTCAAAGATAGTGTTGAGTCCAAGGCTTTATAGAGTGGACCAAAGCATAGCCTTGTTTTGTCTATGTCTCTGAAAGTTGTTTAAAAGTTGTTAAAGCGAGTAGTTGGCCTGGCTGAAGAGGCAAGGTGCTCTGGTCCCCTGTAATGGGGTTAGAAGTGGTGTTGTTGCTTTAGAATTTGGATAGGGAGACTTACTGCTGTCCACATCCATCCTTTTGTGATTAGTGGACCCATCTTGTAATGACTGCTTCCATCATGATAATGCACAGTACCATAAAACAACACATCTTCTCAAACTGAGGAGGAGTACACCCTAGTGCACTGTTCGCGGAACACCTTTGGGGATATTATAAAAGGGGAGATGTTTGTGGATTTCTTTGCCTACAAATCTTCAGTGACTGAGATCATTGATACATGGACAAAAAGTAAGAGTTCCTCTTACATCTTGCCGTCGCCATTTCACCAAGATTTAAAGCAAATCTAATGGAAAAGGGGTTCCAGCCTTATAATAAGGTGTACCTACTGAAATGGCTAGTGGTTGTATGTACTACTTTAGTGTTTTATTGTGATCATAAAAGTTAACAGGCTTTGTGCCTGCTGAACATTAAATCTTAAAGGGGCATTACCAGAATCCCCTGATAGTTTGGCTTATTTTATGTCTGACTAAATGGTGATCTTACACCTTAGAAACTCAATCACTGATCAACTGAGTCTGCTGTTTTTTTCACTTAGAAATGTATCATGCAGAAAAGTATTGCAAGTTTTTAACCTACCATAACACTTTTTCTTTTTTCTTAATGTGCAATTCATGAACAGAAGAAGCTGTTCCTGGAGGTCCACCAGGAGGTTCACAATTGCAAAATGAAACCATGAGACTTCTTAAATGTCTTCTGAATAGATAAGACTAAACTATAGGCTCTACAAGATGGCACCAACTGGTTGGGGTACTGTCAGTTCCAGTAGAGAGACAAAACATCTCAAAAACTCCACTAATTGACTCATCTGGGGGGATTTCAAGATATGTGCAGATTTTGGAGGGGCATAGTTTTTCCAAAATTTTCTGTCTTGGCCCTTTTAGTTGTATGGGCCCATTAAAAAAAAAAAAGATCAAATTTAGACATCTAGGACCCCAAGTTCCTTAGTCAAGACCTTACAATACTGCTGTACTTTATCAGATTTGTGCTCGTTATGCACAGGATATGCATTGCTTTGGCACTAAAACCTTTTGCCAGTTGCCAAGCACAGTGATGGAGGAGTGTTGACTGATTAAGCCTTGGACTTCTCTGGACAGTTAACTATTTTAGAATAACTGCAAACAAAACATGATGAACACTTTTAGCCGTGTAAAAAAATGTATTATTATATTGCATGCCTGAAACACGAAAAAAAAATGGTTGATTGATTAGACTCATCACAACTCTTAGCGAGATTTATGCACTTAGTCTGAGTAACATTGTCTAAGTTAATCTGGTATTTATGTCCCATCGTTTTTGCACCATGCTTTTTTTTATCACTGCTGCACTTTATGAAATGAAATTTTCATTTTGCTGCTAAGCTGCTGCTCATCCACTGTCTGAAAGCTGCACAAAACAAAGTTTCGTCCTGTCTATACAAAATAGTTGTCTAAGTCTTACTCAATATATACTTAGGGTAACTGGATCCAATCTAGGTCATCAGCCGAATAAATAACCTAAACCCAGCAGCAAATCTACTGGAGATTGACTAAAACAGAAACAGTAGAGGTTTTACAATGGCCCATACAGAGTCTGGGCATTTTATCATAGATTGCTGTTGTAGGCCTTTAAAGAGCTTTGCAAAAACTAATGTTAGGAAGAAGAGTGGTCCCAAAAGTTTCCACAATTTGGCTTTGGTGATGTTGTTGAGATAATTAACTCTAAGACTGTCTGAGAATTAATGAGGCATCAGTCGCTGTCTATGAGATGCAGGAAAACAGAAATTCTTCTTTGTCTCTTTTAGACTCTTTTTTTTGCTCCACTTTCCTGCTGTCTCTGAGCCAAAACTTGGAGTTACTCCAGCTCTGTCTCGGTCCTAGCCGGGGAGTTGGTTCTCACTTCTCTCTATGCTTTTGCAGAGATAAGATAACAAAAGAACCTTAACTGGGCTCTCTGGGCTTCCATAAGAATTCACTAGGCTCCTCCAGCTGAGGGGAGATCGTGCAGCAGCAGAAAAAGCAGGAGCTCAGGTGATCCGACTGTCAGGAGAATTATTCTGAATATGTGAGTGCCTCCGAATGAGTGTGTGAGAACTCGCCAAGTGGACTAATGTGTTCTGTGGAGTTCTGGCTCCATCTGGGATCCACAGAGGCGCACAGACAGCACCGCCGGAGGTGCAGCACACATACTCAAACACTCGGCAACAGACACACATCTACTCCCCCTGAATGGTGCATCTTTTTATCTCTTCCTTGGATCTTCCCTTTTTTCCCGCTCTGGCCTCTGCTCTTCTTCTGCAGCCATGACTCCGGGGTGAAGCACAGCAGCAGATGGACCAAAGTAAAGAGCCAGCACATGAAAAAAATGCTCATGGAGCTGCAGGCAACTCAGCTGTCGGCCTGCTGCTGCCTCGCTGAGGCCGTCATCCGAGATGATCCGCTGCTTTTTTTTTTGTTGCCATAAATATTCTAAAAAAGAATGAAGGAACAGAGAGACTTTTGAACATTTTCCCACAAAGGCAAGACTGTCTCTGCAAGTTCTTTTTTTTTTTTTTTTTTGATTCTGTTCGACATCAAAATGCTTTTAACAAAATGAAACCGGGAAGAAAATTTAGACTTATCAGCCTTATCTTCAAAAAAAAGGAGGGGGGGGTGGACTACACGGATTGTCTTACAGCTAAAGATATGACAGAACAATATTGATGTGGGGGCCTCAAATGGCTATGACTGGCTTCGGAGGGATGGGCTACTCAATGGGTTAGCTAGAGTATCTGGTGGCGGATGTGCGGTTTATGGGGTGTACTTGTGGAGGGGCTGATGCTGGGTGGTGTTTGGGGCAAGTCCTGAGCCCCACTGCTGCTCTCTTCCCTTTGGTGGTGCCCGTCCCAGCTCCCTGTTCTAGCCCCTTCCCACACCGGAGGGTCTGGGTCTTTGGTCCTGTCCCCCCTCAGACATTGTACTGTAAGAACATGTTTATTTTCTGCCTCTTTGTGCCAGTAATTCACCCTTTTCTGACTCTGCTTCTTATGCGTTTATAGTTCCCACTAGCCTTCCCCATAAACTGAAAGGTGAAACAAATGAAAACTTTTCAAAATAAGAGCCTAAGAGTTTATATTGATGTTCAGAATGTCTAGTTTAATCTGAGCTGTTGACTTTAATAGCTTTTAAATTAGCTGCCTGAGCAAATTTGACTGCTCTCAGTTATCAAATAAAGTTTGCCTGCATCTGCTGCTCTTATGACAGACAGAGAATCAGAAACACTTTCATTGTTGACTCTTTGTATAAATGTGCAAACACATTAGTTCTCTGTATGCTCTGTTCTAGCACTATCACCAGGCAACTATGCTAGATCTTTCACCTCGATTTTCTTTCATCGGTTTGCTCTTTAAATCATGTTTTCCTGATCAGCAGTTCCGCATTCATTCTGAAGACCCTTTTCTTAGGTCCATCAGCTCCATTTCAGCCGAAAACCCCGAATAGTATTTTGTCATTTTTCTTTGCCAACAAAAGGTGCCTCTGATGAATTCTCTTTGTAATAAAATGCTCCTGTGAGTTTCACTTTGAAGTGCCCCCTCCCCAACTATGAAGCCTCTCAGCCTTAGAGGGAAAAAGCTGCTTCAGCAGAGGCTCCATTCCGTCGATGAGGCTCTCTGCTCCTGCTGAACTGTGGCAGTGAGCTTGTTAACCCCCAACTTGACGTTTTCTCCTCAGTGCCTTGAAATCAATTCACCTCACTATCTTTGCAAGATCTGAGACTTTGGAGTCTCATCTGCGCCCGTCGCCCTGCAGCTCTTTTGGAATAAATCCCGTTAAACTCTTCCTCAGAGGTCCTGGATGGGCTTGGTCACTGTTGGAAATAAATCCCTCGTTCCTGGCGGCTTCCCAGACGGCTTTAAAAGGTGTCCCAAAGCGACCCGGCGCTCATCCATCCGGCCCTCTGAGTCGCAGAACAGCCTCTAAATTACCTCTCGGGTGGCGGGGTCATGGAAAGAGATTGTTTAAAGACTTTGTGCGAGGAAAAAAACATTGATAACATCTTTATTCGCTTCTTTTTTGTGCAGCTGAACAAAGAGCAGGACGGTGGATGTTTGGAGATCAGCCTGATCTGACAGGAAATTAATCACCGGCCCCATAATGAGATATCGCTGCTCTCACAAATGTTATCTTTTAATCACTTAATGAAATGATCACTTTACTATGAAAAATACTGTGAGGTTAATATTACAATGAAGGTTTTTACATTTCCACACTACTTCACATCATTTCATCCCGTTGAAGCAGTCATGGAGCCACAGGAAAGCAGATTAAATTACACAAGATCGCTTTAAGATGAGCTAAATATGACAGATCAGAGTTTATTGATGTGTTTGTAAAAAACAAATGACCTCTAAAGTGACAATGCTAAATTCACACTGCTGCCTAAAGTGACTTAAATCTATGTTTTATTTTTTTCCCACATGCAACTGTATCTGATCTTTTAATGACTAAACAACACAGATCAGATTTTTTCCAATGTGACCCAGGCCACTTGGCTATATGGTCCTAAATCCAAAACAAATCTGATATTTTAACCTGGCCGCTCAGGTACAGGTCGCATTCATCCGACCTGTGTCTTGCTACGCAGAAGTGGGAAGTAAAACAACCGTGGCAGACAAGAATGAACCTTCATGAAAAGATTGACTTGTTAAATCACTGGCTGAGGTTGAGAAAGAAATGAAAGCTCGCTAGATGCGCTCCAGCACTACCATCCATGTTTACTTTCGTAAACACGGAGCAGGCTCTTCAGTGACATCATTGCGTCCTCTGCTGCGCACTTAAAGGTATAGTGGAGGATTTTTGCGTATTTTTGAAAAGAATTGCTTAAGAATTGCCCTCTTAAGCCATGCTTAAGCCCAAGCCCATTTCTCCTCTGTTGCTGCTGTTGCTGTTTTTATCGCTCATACAAGCTTACTTCCAAAAGAAGTTTTGCAATTTCCGCTATGTCAGACTCACCACTGGTAAGCACCTAGGACGGTCTAACGTAAACATATCACCAAAATGATTGACAAATAGGAGGACCACTTATTTCGATGCACATCCTCCACTGTACCTTTAAGTTGTATGAATGCAGTTCACACAGGAGATCACATACAAGTTGTATGCTGTATATTTGGAAATGTCAGTTATCAGGAAAATTAATCGAATTTCACAAAAAAAAAATCAGAATTGAGCATTAATGCCACCAGTGTGAATGTAGCCATTGATAATATTAGTGATTAGTGTATTTCTATAAAACCAAGGAAAAACAACTATGAACACAGACATTTTATCTTAATCAATCATAGAGGATGACTGATGTTCAGAAGAGGTTAAGCCACAGAAACATCATCACCAAAAAAGCTGGTTGAAGTATATTAATTGTAAGTTGGGTTAAAGGAAAATGTGATAAAAAAGGTGAATGAGCAGTAATGATAAGTCAGTTTTTTGAAAAGACAGTGAAGCGAACAGTTTCGTTAAGTTCTGGACTGGTTCCTCGATCTTTTCCTCGAATTTACTGCAACCTTGGCTGAGGAGGAACAGTAAAGAACCGGACAGTTAACGGAATCAATGATAATTGAAGTCCAGAGTCAGGCTCCAAAAATAAGATGGGTTTTTCGCATTATTACATTCAGCAGGATTTGGTCAACAGTATCAAAGCTGCTCCCATGACTAAGCTGGGACTGGGCATGATGGCCAGTAAACTGGCCTGATCTGAACCCCACAGAGCCTGTGTGCTGTCATGAAGAAAACAAGTGAAGAGACGCCCAAATTAAAAATGCAAAATGACCTGGAGGCCACTAAAGCAACCTGGGCTTTCAGACCACCTGAACGGAACTAGCTGATGATCGCTTTTGTTCCCTGGAAGCAATTATCATCAAATAAAACTGAAATAATTAGATAAAACATCAAATACAATCAAGTAAACCAAATAACTGATGAGATACATGTAGCTGCAGATTTATAACAAATGGTAAAGAATAAAGACATGGAATCTAGAAGCAGCAAATATGATAAATTATAAGAAAACTGATTAGATATAAACCTTTTAGATTCGGAAAAATCTAAAATGATATAAGATGGAAATTCAAAGCCCCGGTTTAACATGCAGAGGATTTTTTTGACCGCAGTTATGTCAGTGGATCATGCTTTAATTAGAATATTTGGACATTACTGCTTCATTTTTCCGGGACCACAAGGAATTGAGTTCCTGCCTGTGTAACAGCGTTGGACCCATCAGGACATTCAGAGCTGTGATTAAATGGATCTAATTTGTGCTTTTAAAGACCCGAGGAGGACAGAAGATCAAGGCGAAGCAGCTATTTTAGAGCTGCTTCAGCTCGTTATGTAACATCCTCACATGGAGCGGCTCATCCATACCTTAGAGTTGGTTCATCGCTACGGATGAATGGAAGGACATCAAGAAGATATGCCATAATAATCCAAGCAGCAGTCCACCAATCGATTGGTTTATTGATCACTGATCTGGGTGGATCTTACTCTCAGAAGTGATGAGGCTTCATGGGGTTTAAAAACCAACTTCTCGCAAACGTTCAGTAACATCTGCTCAGCAGGGAGGTGCAGAGAGAATCACAACCTCAGATAGGGGCAGACCTTTTAAAGATGTCACTGCAGGAAACCCAAGGAGAGCCAATTTTAGGAAGTTTACAGGAAATCCTGGTTTAAATCAGCAGCAACCAACAGTGATTCCCCTGACATTCCTCTAACTCTGAGGTCTTCAACAGGGGTTCTGTGACCCCTAGGGAGTCCACAGAGGTACTACTGTAGGTACTTACACCATCTGTAACAGAACAACTGTAGGACCAGTTTAATTTAACACAATTTCATACAATATGTATAAAATTAGGGGGTCCCTGCTCCATCTCGCCATCAGTTTGGGGGTCCTTGGCCTGGAAAACGTTGAATACACCAGCTCTCATTGTTTACGGCAGTGGTTCCCAACCCTGTTCTGTAGGGACATGTTTTAGATATGTCATTGTTCCAGCACACCCAAAGTGCTACAGAATCCAGTTAATCGCCTTTTGTTTTCCTGTGTGATGCAACAATGAAAAACCTAAATCATGTTGTATTAAAGTTCGAGTTGAATAAAAAGAAAGCTCATATTTAAGACATTTAATATCTGCTAATATATGCTAAGCCCAGATTTTCCGGACAGTGAATAAAAATGTCAAACTTCAACTGAACAAACGGCTTAAATGTTAGTTAGGGTATTTTCTTTGAAAAAGGGCATACAATAGCTGTAACCTGAATGCCAGTGAATTGGACTGGACATTTATAATACACTGTTTCTACCTACTGATCCATATTCCACATGCTTTGTGTCTAACATCACTCTCCCAGCTGACCGGACCACTTGTGTGACATATTGATTTTGGAAAGTGGGCGGGGTTTGTTCTTTGCAAGCAGGCTGAGGCATTTATGTGGCTAAACCAGCAGCTGAATCACAACTCTCCAGGTTCACAGTTCAGTTAGGGACGACCAAAGTCATACCTGTGGGCGGTGTGTGTGCATGGGTGTGAAATCTTCTGTGTTTTAGTGTGTGCATGCGTTGGCTGCCTCGTTAAGTGGCTGTTTGCCAGTTTGTTGACTCAAATGCTCCCTGGCATCGACACCAAGGTCATCACACACTTTTACTCTCTACTGTTTTCTGCAACTTGCCCCCCTCTCTGCCTGTGCATATAAATACAGTATATATATACACACACACATAGTGAATAGAAACTAGTGACTGTTCACCGGCCTCTCATCGACTTTGACCCAACATCTGTTGCCATGGTAATACTCAACCATCTCTACATTTTCCTTTCACTGGATTGAAGTTATTGGCAGGTAAAATTAGTCCTCATATACAAGAAAAAAAAAATCTTATTCATATCTTTTATAACTTGTTTTCTATAGAGGTTTTAAATGTCTAAATTTGGGATTCATTTACTGGTAGATATCCATTTTGATAATAAGTTGGTAATGTTTTATAAACAAAATGACATATGACTTGATAAAATAGAACAACCCACAATAGTTCCATTATGAAGTCATCAATAGTGTGAAACTGAAAACTGATGCTATAGCTTAGTCTGGACTGTGCTTGTTTACATCAGCATTACAGGGAGGTCCTAGTGAGATGATGGTGTGTTTGCTTGGATATTTCCGTGCAAATCCTGATGAGGGTATGGCTGCGATTCTTGACAATGTGAGGTGGAATCGTTGGACTGAAGTATGGTGTCTCAGAGATGCTCTATTGTTTTTAGGTCTGGAAAGCATGGAGGCCAGTCAGTTGTATTGATTCTTTCATCCTCTAAGGGAAGCCTGCATACTCTGTTGATATGAAGCCAGGCATTATCATGCACCAGGAGGAACCAAGGACTTACTACACCACTGAGGGATCCAAACAGTTGACCTTATGGCAGTCAGAATGTTTTTCCTGTATAGGTCTAAAGGCTTTTTTTAATAGATGTTCTTCTCCAGAGTAACACTGACCTACACCCAACCAATCAAGCTGAACAGTGTTGCTGAATGCAAGCGGCTGAAAATAGCTTTCTGCATGGTTGCCGGGTACTAACTTTGGACGAGGAGCTTGGTCATCTTGAAGATGATCTCATGAAACCCAGCATATTATACCTCATTAGAATCAGGCAATCCTAAGGAATATGACCATCAGCTCAAATGTAGGCTAAACATTATCTAAAAAACAAATAAATAATAATTCCTCATCAACTTAGAATTCATAATTTTTAGACCCTACATTGTTTTTCTGTTCTTGCGAATGGAAACACGTCCGACCATGGTAGAAATAGGCTAATTTTGTCAGTGACACTCGACAAAAATATAATATCAGTTGTATTTCCCAAAAAATAAACTCAAGCATTGTAATCATCCACTAAAGGTCAGTTTTTGCCATAAAAAAGTAAAAACATAAGAATGAATCCATCTCCATAATAATACTTATCCGCCATTTTAGATCTGATACATCTTCTGTGGATGTATCATGCTACCTATTTACTACATACATCGATTGATCTATTTTGACTATCGGCAATAATATGGAAAATTCCTCTACATTAAAAAAGGCTAACGGCCGGTCCCACCTAGCCGTGGCTGGCTTCTGGCGAAGCCCACAGGCTTGTCCCCGCAGCACCTTGGGGCTTCTGCATTGCTCTTTCTGGGAGGGGGTCTCCCAAGGGGGCGCCTGCCTTCTTCCCTCGTTGGGGTGGGGATTTCCTGTCTTGACCCCTCTGTCCCTTTGGGTATCTGGGGTTTTCGGTGACCTGGCGCCTGCCTCGGTGCTCCGGAAGGTGGGTCTTTGGCTCATTGCAACCACTATTGAGCATTTTCCCCATGAATAAACCTTGCACATACAAGCGCACTCTAACAAACATCTACAGGTGCTTGGATCCGGTTACTTACATACTCGCCAATTTTTATCTTCAGCTACCACTTTATACATTCCATATTGATGAATACTGTATGTTTCTGTATTGTATCTGTAATTCTATATCAGTTGGTTATGCTGTTCTTATTACATCTCTCTTTGCAGGTGCTCTTCTGTCTTCATTTTCCTTCACCTTGTCCATATAACATGGATTTTTCCCTACATAAAGCATAATAACTAGAAGTTCTTAGCTTAAAATGAGATATAAAATATAATTTATAATATTATTTTACTGGCCAATGGCATTTGGGTATGCAATATTTTTTGCACAAGCTACTGTATAAAAAGGTGGGCGGTAAGAGGAGTCAGCTGAGTTGGCTGCAATATTCTGATGCCCCATGAATACATTAGTCCTGAGTTGTTCCATGCATGTCCTACTGGGAGGAGGCCCAGGACTCCCTGGAAGAATATGTCTCTTGTCTTGCCTAAGAACACGTGGGGCGTCCCCGAGCAGAGCTGGAGGAGTTGTTTGGGGAGAGTAAACCCTGCTGCCCCGACAACCTAGTCCCAGAATATTATTCACTGTGGCTTCTTCAGACCGTTTTTAGTCTGTCACAAGAGAACAAAGTAAACATTCTCCCTCATAGAAAGAACAGGACCATAGAGCTAAATCTGTCCATTCTGGTGTTCCCTGGAAAAGGCCAGTTGATTTCTGTGGTGTCAAGCCCAAAAGATTTTGTCTGGTCCTCAAGCCGCTCTCATTAAGTAAGTTTTTTTTTTTTTTTTTTGATTTGGTCAGAGACATTTGTACCAGTGGTCTGCTTGAATACACTTGGTAGTGCTCTGACAGTATCCATCCTATTCCTCCTTAAACAAAAAGCAGTTGGTGGTCCTGCTGATTTGGCCTTAGGACCACCGACAGCCAGTTCTTCTTTGATAGCTTTGTGTCTCCTCAATCCTACTCAAGGCTTAAGCTGTGCTTGGTGACATAGCCAAAGCAAACCTTATTGAAATGGCATAAATATACAATTCTAGTGGAGCTGGGCTGCATGCGCAATTTCTGTTACTGCAGATCCAGGATTCCCTTCATGCCACCAGAAGTGAACCGGCACCAGATGAAATGCAAAACTATAGAACAGCAACTAAAAAATGAGAAAGGAAAACGTTTCTGAGATCACTGTTTCTGTTTTCAGTGTAGTTTATTGTATTGAGTACAATAACCAGCCTTCATAATTTCAAACAGACCATATTGCACTTAAGTTATCATCAGAATGCTGATTTTAACAATCAGCGCCCTCTGCGTTTTACCTGCATTGTTGAAGATTTCGCCTAACCTGACTCCACCAGATGGATCTGCTCCGCATATCCATCTGGAAACCTTCCGTTGAAGTAATTTTGGGAAGGGGCGAAAATACTGGTTAGTTGATTGGCCTATGTTGGTGATAGACGGGCCAAATAAACCAATCAGATCAACGAAGCATATGACGTACTCACAGAGCGACAACGAAAACATAACTACAAGCCAGGCTACTCTTGCCGAAACCAGCCGGGAGAAGAGCAAAAACATCTTTTACCCTGAGAAAAGCCTCCAGAGCAGTGTTTTTGCTCTTCTTTCAGTGAAGAAATACTCTGTAATTCCAATAAAACTTGCTCGATAGCCACGCTAACGCCAGTTTCATCGGCTGAAGCCGCCATGTTCTTTAGACTGAACTGTCACACTTCTCGTTGCATCACACCTCAACCCACCTCAAAGCCAACGCTGATTGGACGTTCGTTTGGTGAACAGCTCCAAATTTTCTTTAACGGAGAGTCTCCAGACTGATTAGCGAGTGAAACCTTGAAAGCTCACAAGATCGGGATGGTCTTACGAGGCTAGATTTCGCTACCCAGACCAGTGATGCCAACTGCTCAGCAAGAAAAGTCGCAATTGGATGCCCTAACAGGCATTGGAAGACACTGGATGACGTCATTGCATAATTTGCATACCTATTGTCATTCGGCTGCAGGACTTTTATAGAGACTTCTACACAAACAACAAAAAATACAAATATTCAGCCATTTAGTTCCACACTCCATAGCAGTTGGTGGCATAAATGCACCATTAGTTGTTTGCCATTTAGCAAAAAAAATAATAAAGTAAAAGAGGAAGAAGAAAGTAGTAGCAGTGCAAAGACACATATAAGGTGGAGGAGCAGAGGGTGAGAAAATAAGACTGTAGATACAGTTACTTTATGTGAGACTACTGTGCCAGTTAAATATTTTTTCATGATTAAATTTTGGAAAATCCAAGATGGGGTTAGCAACAGCAGATTTGCACAGTTCAGGACTCGTAGAGGAAAAGCACCAAATTTAGACAAAAGCACAAAATTGGCATCCCTGATCCCGACCACTCATGCTAATGTTGACTATATAGGTTTTGATTTGATGGAATCTTTGTGCTTCTATATATATTTAATTTTCCTACTTCAGAAAATGCTGCGGCACATTGAGACTTTGTGTAATAATTTGAATTTTGGCTTATTTTTATTTTTATTTTTCATGAACTTCTAGATTCAAAGTGACACTCAAAGTCCAAAACCCAGGCTTTTATTAGTCCATTAAGACCTTTTTTTTTTTTTTTTGCACTGGAGGTGAACATGTATGCAAACAGTGCTAAAATGATGGCTTTATTTTGGGGATATAATACAGTTCCAGCAGCTGATGATACAGTTCCTCACTTTCTGTTAAATAAAAGCAAAAATACGAGGTCTATCAGTTCAGATCTGGATGAGTGTAGCTGTGGATCCGGTGGTCTGTCAGATGAGCATACCCGGTCAGACAGCATACCCATAGTCAATACCGGATTATCCCTTTATTTTATCCCCATTTATCCCTTTAGTTTATCCATTTTGTTTTGTAGGAAATATAAATTTAGTTATGTTCCATAAAACGATTTAATTAGTAAATTTTTTTTTTGGTTTTTGAAGTATATGGTGACCTGACCTTAAATTATTTTTTTTTGTACATGATTAAAGGGATACACACCTGTCGATTCAGATTAGTCTATTTTTCCTACAAAAGTAAAGGGATAAACTCGAATCTGACGTGTTTTGCAGGCATATAGACTATGGGTGTCCTGGTCTGACAGGGTATGCTCACCTGACAGAACACCGATACACGACATTAAAAATTTCCCCACTTTCCTTGATGAGCCCTTGGGTGCCTCCAGGCCCTTGGATGGACATTAAGAAAAAAAAAAAAAAAAAAGCAACATATCCTGGTCAGACCCTTTAATTCAGTGAAAGGGTGAAGTCAGATTAAAGAAAATATGAAAGAGGGTGTCACTCCAGTGGCTGGAAGTTGAATGTGATTCTGCTGGGAGTTGCAGGGAAGTTGGCTGCCATTCTGCTGGCATTTTACTGGGAAGGGCCATTTCTAATGGTTGCTACTGTAATTATACAGCTCATACCTGAGAATAATTGATGCATAATTATTATCAACCTCATGACTCAAGATGTGTTCAAAATGCAAAACCATCTATGAGCTCCTCTTCGTGGCCTCGATTGTAAACAACATAGAGTTTATGAACAGTAAACATTTCAAACTCAGACTTGTTATGAGTCCTGTCAGCTAAATGCTGAATCACAATGACTGCAGACATGTTCAAATAGTGGGGTATCAGAAGTTTTATCACAAAAAGCAGGATTTAAAAGCATTTCAGCTAAAAGCCTCTCAGTTTGCAGTCAGGAGCTTTAGGTTCTCTAGTGCTCTGACTAGCATGACAGCTTAATGAGAGCCGTTCACTCTGATGATGATGAGGATCAATTATCCATCTCCGCAGTGTCTCAGCTGATGTTTCCAGATTCTCAGCTCGTCCTGATGCCTGCTGGTTCATTAGTCACCTCCTCTGTGGACAAACAAACAAATTAGGACATGTGTCACTGATCGAATGAGGACGAGTCTGACAGATTGAAAGCAACACGGCCTTAACCTAAAAACATGTCCTCTTTCAGGGAGCAGGAGTAAAGGAGGAATTCCTTAAATCAACCCTGCTAAGTGGGGTTATTATTTGCTCCACATGAGTCCCTTCAACACCAAAAATGGTCTATATCGATCCTATGTGCTTTATTGTCAGAAATGGCAGCAACATATACTGCTAGGAATTTTATGCACCTATTATGTCTAATTTTTGGAAAGTAGCCTATATGCAAAAATGGGCTACTTTTTAGTCTGGTAGATTAACAAATACTTTCATTTAATTTAATAAAGAAAAGATACATGGACAAAATTGAAAAATTCAAATGCTACGGTGGCCCTGAAGTGCAAACTGCAACTACCAATCTAAAAGCGCAACTACATTAAGGAAAACACAATTACATTAACTTACCGGAAAAGGTAGGTACCAGTGGGAAACATGAGACATCGCTGATTGGACAACGGCGCCGTTTGACCCTTGAACCGGAAGTCATTCTGCCTGCTGCGGCTTTTGAAAACATGGATATTGTCGGCGCCCCAAACATAGCTGCCGTTATCCAGGAATATTTTGAATCAGGACATACGTACGAGGTGATGCTGGATATGCTCAAGACTAATCACGAAATTTCAGTTAGTTTGCGTACACTGAAGACACACTTAAAAGAAGCTGGACTGTTCAGACGACGCAACTTCGGGTTCAAGGGTCAAACGGCGCCGTCGTCCAATCAGTGATGTCTCATGTTTCCCACTGGTACCTACCTTTTCCGGTAGGTTAATGTAATTGTGTTTTCCTTAATGTAGTTGCGCTTTGCTTTATGTAGGTTTTTTTTTTTTATGTAGTTGCACTTTGCTTTATGTAGTTTTGTTTTTCTTAATGTAGTTGCGCTTTTAGATTTGTAGTTGCAGTTTGCGCTTCAGGGCCACCGTAGCATGTAATTTAATAAAGAAAAGATACATGGACAAAATTGAAAAATCCAAATTCCCCTCCAGAAGTCAAACACTAGCTAGATTTAATGGTATACCTCAAGCCAGCTGAAGCTATTAGAAATAAAACAAATAGAAATCCCTAAAGATTGTCAGGAGGATTTTCCCTGGAAAACTGGAAGATAGTTTCCACATGTGAAGGCTTTTGATTTAATTTCAGCAGTTTAACTTTAATTTATAAGATGCTCAACATAGATTTCTTTTCTTAACACACCGTGTGTTAAACTGATCCCATAAAGGTTTTCCCCATGAGGACAAGAACATCTTTCCATCTCTCAATGAAGATACAGTGACACTGCTGAATTATCCTGTTTTTAATCAAAAGTGGCTTTTTAATCTGAGGATTAGAAATGTACGTCTCTGTCCCAGTGGACTCAGCATGGAGACATAAATATGGATATTTTGTTCTTAAAATGTTAATTCAACGAAACGCTTTTAAAACTAAAGCTCACATTAGCTGCTGTGTGGAAAAGAAGGAAAATAATGGCCGTCGTCCCTTTAATGCATGCCAGAAAATAATTTGTGCATGTTTAAAAAAAAAAAAAAAAAAAGCAGGACGTTGTTAGTAATTTATCCAGAGGGTTTTCAGCCCCTGTTCGTCCAACCATTCGGAATTACTGCACAACTTATTTCTGAGATCCAGCCATCTGTTTCTAGGCGGTTATCATCACTGGCTCATAACTGGGCAGATTATCAGCTGGTTCTGGCAGAGGACCACCCTCCAGTTGCTGCTCCTGTAGTTTTTGAACCGTTCCCAAACCTCTCCTGGTTTCTAGACACATTTACAGCATTAACCTATTAATTTACTCTGTATTGAAAGAACAACTTAGAGCAGAGGTCTTCAATGTTTTTCCTGGCCAAGCGCGGATGACGTCATACACACTCCGCTTTGTTTAAAAAACATATAAATATAAAAAATATAACCGCGGATGTCTGGGTGACAGTAATTTGTCTACATGTTATGAATGCTGGCATACCATAAAGAATAAATGATGAACAGTTTAGTTTGTGCCTTTAACTCGTTGCCATTGGAAGACGTTACTTGGATATAACCTAACCGAATATCTTCAGAACAGCTCCAAATGACACAAAACTCATATGGGTGATTAGAACATGATGTAATAATGTAAAATCAAGGGCCCAATGTAAAAAAAAACAAACAAAAAAAAAACGGAGCATTTGTTTTAACCAATAGAACCATGAATCCTGCTTTATACACCAAAGGTCACCAGAGGATCCTTTTCTAATTAGAATCATATGTTGAGGGATGGCCTAGTCAAAGTCAGAGGTTAAATCTATCTAAATTGCTGTGGCAGTTTGTTGCCAGCAATCACTAACTCGTTAATTCTATTTTACAAAGGATCAGACTGGTTTGAGACCTTTTTTACCCTTTTTAAAAAATCAGTATTAGCGTTCTTACAGGATTTCATGAGATTTTGTGTGTTGGGAAGTGGTTTAGTTACTTTGTTGGAATACATCAACACATCCATTCTTTTCTTTCACCTCTTTGCTAATCAAGCCGACTCCCATTTCTTGAGCTTTTTTCCATGTAGTTAGGCGACATTCATATCTCCCATTAATTTGCAAACTACCACCAATGAGATGTTCTGCACTGACACAGCAGCGATGCTGTGTTTAATCATGTAGAAATAAATAAACAAGGATCAGTTCAGCTTGATTTCAGTGTAATTTTGACAACTATCAGTGTAACCAGCAGTTGTCCTTAAATGCGCTGGACAGACCCATGGGGAGGGAGCCCAGATGTTAGTCAAAGAGCCAATATGCTAATAAAAAATGTACATATCGGCTTTTACAGACAAGTTTTGGCGTGGCGGCCCAATACGCTGAAACATATAAATGTAAAAAAAAAAAAAAAACTGAATGAATCAATTTGGGGGTAAATGTATTTTTTATGACACTTAGAGGAGCTGTTTACAGGTTTAAACTCCTGTAGAGCAACATTATTTCGCCAAGTTGAGATTTATGGCTTTTTGTCCTGATAGTAACATCATTTATCATCTGAGAACTGTGACTTTATATTTCTGGAAGCAGAGTTTTTCATGCTGACGGGCTCATGGGTGGGACTTTTCATCTGAGCTTTAAAGGTTTTTTTTTCTTCTAACAGAGCCAGTGTTTATAATGGTGACTGTTGGTCCTTTTGGCTCCAGGCTCCCTGACCTTGGTTGCCATGTTCAGATGCGATATTAACCACAGAACGGGTTCAGCCCGTAGCTGCTCACACACACCTCCAGACAGCACTTCATCCAAACGCTGACATCCTCATAATGAGCCCGATCATCCGCCCGGAGGCTGCTCGGACAAAAAGAGGATTACCTCTCTAAGTGGATTAAAATCTCTCTTGTTCTTTCTAATTGTACAGCGGCGATGACATCATTTCACCATCTGAACTGAATGTGGGTCAGAACATGAGTTCAAGTGTTGTGATTAGAGACTTCCTTCAGCGACTTGCTGGATTATCGGCTTTCATTACCCTCCAGAACCTGCAGCTTCTCTACTCCTCACACCTGAAGTCACTGCAGGGGAAGTCGAGCCGCTGGTGGCGGTTTGGACTTTCCTTTTAGGAAAAAAATACAACACTCCAACTACAAAAATTAAAATTAAACAAAAGTTTAATTGCTTTATTAACATGCATGTGTAATCCTTTGAAGCAGCCTAATTAATCTCCTTTATTAGCTTTTCCTCTGTCTCTGCAGCGGTTTTGTTTGAAGTGGCTAATTTCTGACTACAGAGGCTGTTTGCATTGACTTCATGGAATAAAAAAAGAGCAAAAATGATCCCTCTGTTTACCTGCTCCAGCCTGGCTTCCTGTTTATTACACCCTCCTTTAGATGTTTCCTGATTTGAACCCATAGATCAATTAAAAATATTTAGACCAATTGTTAATTCCTCATCAAACCTGCTTTGATGGTTTTAACAGGTGAAACAAAACATCATCTAACACAAATCATAAAAAATTAGTGGAGTAATGTCAATTTAATCCTATCAACCATTCAGGTCAGATTCTTTAATTCAAGTTTAACCCGGATTTTGAATAAACTTCTATTATTTTGTTCAGCTACATTTTGTTGATCTTCAGCTAAAGCTTTATATAGCAGCTGAGATCAAAATGTAAAAAAATCCACTGTCAAAGTCAGCCAAGCATCTCCTAACCTGACATCTTCCTAAAAAATAACACTTACAGCAATCATAGAATGAACCTCTTTGTGGAGTAAAATTTGTGTCAGGCAGTTCTGACTTACATCTAAATGGCAAAAAAATCGGCAATTTGACTTGTTGAATCATGTTTCTAAAGCTTTTTTGACTTATTAATGGGGAGCATTTAGGATAATTCACCTGGCACTACCCTGGCTTTACACAAACATAATCAGTATGCAGTTGGGGGCTCTGGGAAACTCTGCATGCTCTTGTCCCTTCTGCGACAAATCCTCCCGATTCGTTGCGACGACAGGGTCACAAGCGGCACGGATCTGAAGCGTGCTCAGTCTGCTGCTGTGCAGAGTTTATACCAGGTCAACAGGACGCTGCGGTATAACGGGGACCGATGCCGGGTCAGCTGAGCGCGAGCAGAGGGGAAGCGAGCGTGGTGGTGCTGGGGGGGAACGGTGGGAAACAGATGGCAGAAAGGACGAGTGGTTCTGGAGACAAAATGTGAAGAGAAATGAGCCACAGAGGAGGAAGGTAAGGATGTGGAAGTTATAAAAATGATGCAAGAGTCAATAAACACGGAACTATACAAACATATGAAGCCAATGAGGATGTTTTCTTTTCAGATGAAATGGAAATGAGTCTAAAAAGCTGCCAAAGTCCAATGAAAACATTCAACATCTGCAATAGTCTCTCTGCCCCACTTCTTTTATTCCATGCATGTCTGACTTTGGCATTTAAGGCATAACTTATAAAAAAGATGGATAGCTACATCTACCAGGGCAGATTTTCTCTACAACCTTAAGACTGTTATAAAGTAAAAAGGCCAGATTAGTGAAAGAGTAACCCATGTTTGACATTCAATCATTTAGATTAGTCACATGTTGGTGTATGGATATGAGTTTAGGTGAGTTTATATGTAGAGGTAATTCTGTTTGTGTTCAGTGGCTGTATGTGGATGAGATTATCAGCTGGAAGTTATTTAGATGTTAGAAGGCCAGCAAATTTCAGCACCTAAGACTAGCAAAGGAAAAATGGATTTGACTCTGAACTCAAACCCAACAAATGGTAAATAGACTGTACTTGTATACTGCTTTATCAAGTCCAGGAACCCTGGAACCCTATACACTATGCAGTGATTCCCCCTCATTCAAACAGTGATGGTTGTTGAGTGACGGAGACAAGGCTGCCACACAACCGTCACGAAAACAACAGCAAGCAGGGCAGTGGAAGTATTTTACACAAGGATACAGCACCAGACGGTGCCTGAAACAGGAAACATACTGGTTAAAGACAGGACCCCTACATCCTGACCCAGCCTTGACCAGAAAGAGGTCAGTTAGGGGCAGTGCCTTTTTATAGAAGCAAGGGCTCGAAAAGCCCGTCCCCTTGTCTTGGATGGGCTATACCGAAACTGAAATTTCACCCTATTGGAATGCCACTCCAGGCTGGGTGACAATAAGAAGTCTTGAATCTTAAAAGTTCTCAATGAAGTATAAAAAGTAGAAATCCCTTCACCAAAGAGGCACAATAAGAGAGATGGGACCAAACTCATGTACCCAACCTTGTCACCAAGTCCTGCCCCAAAAGCCATGCCTAGAATCTGGTTCATGTGAAGACCTAGTGCCCATTAAAACACCCGACAACCAGGCCTTCCTGCACCAAGCCATGTAAACACTCCCACCAAGAGCAAACAGAGGGCAGCTAAGCGCCAACAGGATATGTCCCAATCCATGTAGTGAGAAGACCCTGAGGTCCAACACATATCTCGAAGCAGTGTTGGGAATATTACTGTAAATAAATGAAGTAGTTAAAGTTACAAGTTATTTTTTCAAAAATATGTCTATTGGTCTTCATTGATTATTTTTTTGGCTACATTTATGCAGGCAAAGAGGGCTAATTGAAAAAACACAGTGTCATTATATCAGTGTGGCCTCGGTCAGACTCATCAAATCACCCAGCTCGCTCATTTCCCTCATTCTTAAGCATCAACGTTTAGGACAGTGGTTCCCAAAGTGTGGGGCGCGCCCCCTAGGGGGGGTGCAATGCCATTGCAGGGGGGGCGCGGGAAGTGGTATGGATGAATGAAGAAAAAACAAACAAACAAAAAAACTGTGCTTGCTTGACTGAGCATAATGGACAGTTGTGACACTGCAACGCAGATTTGAGAAGATCTGCAGCAACAAGCAGGTTCACTACAGCCACTGAAAAGATGGGAGGATTAAAGTACAAAGAAACAACTCTCAGGGAGCTGTTCAATGTATTCACTCCATTTTGCACAGAGGCCTTTTTAATGTATTGATGATAGCAAAGTTAAATATTGTTACAAATAAAAAAAAAAGAAATATGTTTAAAATAACACAGACAACAAAGAATCCTCTTCTAATCTACAGTATAGAACTATGAAAGAAATACAGTTACACAAAAGTGTTCCACTGTAAAGATGGTGTGTACTTTGTTTTGTTGCAACCTGAAGTGTGAAATAAACTTCAGTGGAGTTTTTTTTTTGGGGTTGGGGCGTGGAAATTTTATTGTAATCCAAAGGGGGGCCCAGAAGAAAATTTTTGGGAACCACTGGTTTAGGACAACATATTCCCCTGCTGCCTAATGCTTCCTAACTGGATCAGTTACCATTAAAAAGAGGCAACCAGTGGTTATAATGTTTGCCCTTACTGGAATACATGCCAACATTCTAGCTGCTAGAAGGCTTGTCTCTTTCTGTTGAGGCACAGTTAGCCATTACCGCCATCGCCTCAAAGGTCCTCAACATAAACGTCATGACGACTGGCACCCTCGGAGAGCTGCCGCCGCCACCTGATTGCAGCAACCTGTCCACGGAGCCGGACCACAGCAGCCGCTCCGAGGAGAATAATGGAACAGTTATTGTTCTCCCGGTTTGAAGCAGTGAATCGTGTGACAGCTGTCCACAGGAGATAATGAGTGTCGAGCAACAGCGGCGTCACAGCTGAGTAATCCACTCTGTGCCCACAGAAAGCATTAAAGATAATAGCTAGTTAAAATTGCTGCTTTGTGAGTCCCAAGCTTCACTTTCTGTCTCCAAGTCGTCATCATTTTATTATTCAGATGGCATTTAATGAGAGCATTAGAGGGAAAAAATGGTTAACCTGCATAATAATTGGACTTCTTTATGTATTAGTTCATATTTTCAAACTGCACATGACAGAAGAACTCTGTTAAGATAAAATCAACTAAGTCCTTTTTTATTATTTGGGTTTAACATGGATTTAGATTTGCAGATCTGGAACATGAACAGAAGAATTACTTTTAAAAGCACACTGGGACGTGAATGAATAAATGTTTGCAGTGATTGATCCCACATGATTTAAAGAAATGTCTGCATTGAATTTTAAAACACAGCGTGTGATGTTAAGGTTTTAGAAAAGTCTTAGAAATAAACAACTGATAAAGGACTGGTGAACACTCCAACTTATTGATTTATCACAGCTCTCTATCATATTTCAATATTAGAAAAGCAGACCAATTTAGGTCTGTCTGAAAGCTAACGACCTTATCACCTTAGAGAAACTCTGACTCTTCTTTGTATGTATGTTTGAAATCCGCCTCATTGGAGTGTTTACTGGTAATAAACCGTTTTAATGGGTTTAACATGTCTTAACTTTGACTAGGACACTCCAAAACCTTTTTATTTCTTAGGACATTCAAGGGTTGGACTTTTGGGTAAAACTAAAGTGACTCAAAATATGGAGTTTATTTTATTTTAAACTCCATCTTAGGATACTTTTCTCACTAAATTATTGTTTTATTTTTGTTAGTTTTTTTGGGGGGGATAAGATAAGCTTGGAGAGGATTTTTGAGCCAATCACCACTGCAATACTTTCAGCTATGATTATCAAAACAATTTTTATATATTTACACCTATTTTAGCTGCTTACTTGTAAGTGTTTTCCTTTTTTATACACAATATGTTTTATCACATATTTAAAGAGCGAATGAAAAAACAAACCGGCAAGTGTTTAAGCAAACACTGTGATCATCTGCTTCCTACACAAGCAGAATACAAGGATGGAGATCTAAGGGTTGAAAGACCTCTCTGATCAGTCTCGCTTCCATCAGGTCACGTCTTTAACAATGCTGGGATGTTGATTTAACAATATTTCAGCTATCAGCATCAAACTGAATGATGGAAACAAAGAGGCTACAAATGAGAGGTTCAAGAGGTCATAGAAAACCCTAAAGTGAAAGAAGGAAGTGTTTTTTCATCACAACCCACAACAGCTTTTTTATCTTTAAATATAGGCAACAGATCAGACAGTTAACGGGACCAATGAGTCAATTAAATTAATCTACAATAGCTCCTTTTTGATAAAGCAGCTTCCTTCTATAATCAAAAAACTCATTGTGTTGTTTATCACAGCATGCTAGAGTTTTCTACATAATAATATAACTATTTGATCTGTTAAACGTGTCTGCTTGTAGTGGATTTGGATCATCTGGAATATAGTAAAAAGCAGATATCGGCACCGGAGGTTCTTTATCTTTTCCTGACATATATAAGCATAGTGTCATGATTGGATCAATGGACTTAACCCACATGCAGAACACCAAACTGGAGACAGAGGAAAATTTAACAATGTTTATTAAAGAGGAAACACACAGGGTAATGTGGACTGGTTCTGGTACAGGTCCGGGACTGGTTTCAGAGATATCTGAAGGGATGAGAGTTTGATTAGCCAGGCAGTTAGATGGTTTGACGAGTGAGTAATTTCTGAATGTACCTCTAAGAGGTTCTGACAGATCCTTGAGATGGGGAACCGGTTGGGTCCAGAGATTGTGGAAGTAGCAGAGAGCTCAGCAGCAGCAGCGTCTAGCTTCTGGTTAGTGAGACTCTGACGTGGGTTTTGTTCCTAGCTCTTCCCTGAGAGCTGAGGGAGGAATCCAGACTGAGATCTTCAGGTTTAGCTTCCTAGCTCTTCCCTGAGAGCTGAAGGAGGAATCCAGACTGAGACTACAGGTTTGGCTACAGGTTTGGCTTCCTTGGGCAGGCAGGCAGGTTTCCAGGTAAAGCTCATCCAGAGCTTGAGACTTCGGTCAGGTTTTCTGTGAGTAAAGAAGACAGAGGCAGGTTAGAATCCAGTTACTCTCTAGAGTCTACTGTGATTCACTAGATTAACAGAGGCTTAGGTTTTGCTAACCAAACTTGATCAACACTCTGGCATTGAAGGAAGGTCTGACTGCTGCTTATGTAGGAAGGTCTCCTGATGAGTTGATGAGCTTCAGGTGTGCTCGAGGCTCCAGCCCAGGAGACCCACAGCGCTCTCTGCTGGAGACAGATGGTAGGTCTCCAGATCCCAACAGTAACCCCAGTCCTTAACAGAAAACATATAACAGAAGAGGATCCTCGGCGACCTCTGGTGGGCAAGCCTCAGGATCCCAACACATAGCCTACTATAAGGATTGGTTTCAACTTCATAATGGAAAAATCAGATTTTTAAAAAAGGTTTCATTCTGCATGAATTGGTTAGTTTGTAATAACCTTATTGTATAATTTCTAGGATTTAAAGGGAATCTTCGAACTTGCAGAATTTGCAAATAGCTGAATTGTACCAAATTCAGGGGACCCTTCCTCCGAAGGTAACCAGGCTGATTAGTTAGACGCATTGCAGTGAAATGTGTCCTGCCTTTACACGGGTTTGAATGACCGGTCTGGTGAATCTTTATTGGCCCACCCATCAGTGGTCAGTGGAAAATGTAAAAGCATGGACCGTAACGGATGATGTTAAAAATAGAAATGGTACACTTTCTGTCATCCAAAATACCGTTTAGGGCGTAGGTCTTCAACAGGGGGTCCGGGACCCCTAGGGGGTCCACGGATGTACTGCATGGAGGTCGCGAAAGTTTTGGTTGATAACACTCTTTTTTTAATATTCCCCCCTGCAATTTTTCCACTAATTGAAAAGTCTTTAAATACACATAAACATGAATTAAACACATAGTATTACACAGATAAATGGAGGCGGAAGATGTCTTTCAGTCATCAATGCACACATTCACAGACACACCGGAGCTCTTTCAAGCTGGGCACCGTTTCATTCACAACACCTGTCCCATCAACCAGGAATCAGTATCAGAAATTACTTCCGTTACATGACTCCATCTGTAATAGAGTGACTATAGGACCAGTTTGATATAACACAATTTCATTCAATATATATAATTAGGGGGTCCCCGCACCATCTAGCCATCAGTTTGGGGGTCCTTGTCCTGGAAAACGTTGAAGACCCCTGGTTTAGGACATTTTAGGCGAGAATGTAGCCTCTAAAAATTCACATATCTGCGCGGATTATCTAGCATTCAGTTCATTTCCCCTTTGCTTATTGGCAGCTGGCCAAGGAGTTCTCTATTTTTTCCCTAGAAAAGGAAAAGTACAACAAAGTTCTCATCACATAGAGGATAGTAATGGAATCCACACAAATATTAAATCCAGAGATTAAATTAGGATTGAGTTCTTGTCACTATTGAAAAAAGATGTTGTTGCATGTTGTTTTCCTATGCCCTGATTGAATTTTAAAAGATTACTGAGTTTCAGGATATGGACCATTAAAACCTTTAAATAACAGCAGAGTTTTAAATCTCTGCACTTTAATCTTTAGCTTTTTCATTTTCATTATCCAAGAAAAATAAATAAATATGACAATAAAGATTGCATGCTGCCTGGTAGCTGATGATGATTCATAATGGAAATGTAAACATTCTTTATTCTCAGAATATTCCACCATTTTCCTATATTTGCATACATTTTTTAAATTATTTACAGTCAAATTCTTTTTCCACCATTGATTCACAGCATTCACATTAGTAGATGGAAGAGCTTTTATTGGTAATATCTTACCAGGAGTAGGATTTTTTTTAGCTACACAAAATATAAGCTAATACTTAACCAACATAACAATTTGTTGAAACAAAGATTTCAGGGTTACAACAGTTTCAGCCATGACATTTTCTTTTTGAACTTGCTCACATTGATGATAAAAATTAGAGAGAACCTCCAAGGCTATCTCATTATGCCCTGATATTTCAGAGCTTCATTAACAAAACGTGATATAAAATATTAAATAGCAAATAGAGAAAAAAAAATATATAAAAATATTCACATCTTAATTTGGTGGAAAGAAATGGAGGAAAAATCTCCAAACAGATCCAATGAAATGACCCACAGAAAGTCTGTGTGTCCCAGAGCTTCAAATTCAGGTTCTAGAGCTGCACTGTCAGGACCAAGAGCTGCACTGTCAGGACCCAGAGCTGCACTGTCAGGACCCAGAGCTGCACTGTCAGGACCAAGAGCTGCACTGTCAGGTTCTAGAGCTTCATTGTCAGGTCCAAGAGCTCCACTGTCAGGACCCAGAGCTTCAAATTCAGGTTCTAGAGCTCCACTGTCATGACCAAGAGCTCCACTGTTAGGACCCAGAGCTGCACTGTCAGGACCAAGACCTGCACTGTCAGGTTCTAGAGCTTCATTGTCAGGTCCAAGAGCTCCACTGTCAGGACTCAGAGCTTCAAATTCAGGTTCTAGAGCTCCACTGTCATGACCAAGAGCTCCACTGTTAGGACCCAGAGCTGCACTGTCAGGACCAAGAGCTCCACTGTCAGGACCCAGAGCTTCAAATTCAGGTTCTAGAGCTCCACTGCCATGACCAAGAGCTCCACTGTTAGGACCCAGAGCTGCACTGTCAGGACCAAGAGCTCCACTGTTAGGACCCAGAGCTGCACTGTCAGGACCAAGAGCTCCACTGTTAGGACCCAGAGCTGCACTGTCAGGACCAAGAGCTCCACTGTCAGGACCCAGAGCTGCACATTCAGGTTCTAGAGCTCCACTGTAAGGACCAAGAGCTGCACTGTCAGGACCCAGAGCTGCGTTGTCAGGACCAAGAGCTCCACTGTCAGGACCCAGAGCTGCACTGTCACGACCCAGAGCTGCGTTGTCAGGACCAAGAGCTCCACTGTCAGGACCCAGAGCTGCACTGTCACGACCCAGAGCTGCACATTCAGGTTCTAGAGCTCCACTGTCAGGACCAAGAGCTGCACTATCAGGGCCCAGAGCTGCACTGTCAGGACGCAGAGCTGCACTGTCAGGATCCTGGCTGCTGAGCTGCACTGTGAAGTCTCTTGCGCTGTTAGAACGAGAAGTTTATTTGAAGACTTCCAAAGTAAAAGCAAAGTTTAAGTAAAATCTAGCATCGATAAACTCCTCATGAAACTAGCTTCCTTTAACAAACAAGTGCTGTTATGCTGGAAACGTATGTACATGCACAATTTTACTCCCCACCTAGTGCCTATCTGGAATGATAGCCATGTGTTACATGTCCAAATACAGAGACAAATAAGTCTCTGTATTCAGATCGCTGGATGGAAAAGGGCATTTGGTCTATAAGACATTTTCTAAAAGACAATGGAGGTTGGCTTTCCTATTAGGATTTTTGCTTGTTGTATAATTTAAACTGCTCCTATGCTCATTTTAACACTGTCATAAACTCTAATCTGACACATGCTGCACACAATCCTCAAATTCTTCATATACAATTTCCAAAATAAACTGACTGTGCAGGAGACCCTATTTTGCAGGTCTGCCACGAAGGGTCCTGACAGCGCAGGTCTGCAGCCAGACTATCTTTCAGATTTTTAAAAAATCATAAAAACTTTCAAGAATTTTGACACAGTAATATTATAAATAAGGAGGACTCATCTTCATCTAAATAATAATGGCTCATTTAAAGGTTTATTTGTTCTTCTTCCAGATGGTTTATTTTGCATTAGCTTTTTTTTCTTCTTCCTCCTGAGAGTAGCCATTAAAGCTAATTGAAATCTATAGCTTCCAGTAATTGTGTGTTCCTAAGATAAAGGATCATATTATTATTTACCCTATTCCCAGCTAGGGATTTGACCTATGACCTTGTTGCTGCAGGTCGACAGTGATGTGCAGCACTAGTATAATTCCCCATATCATGAAGGAAAGTGTAGCAGCCTAAGCTCACAATTCTCTTTACATTTCTTCTCTTTCATCCGTTTTCATCTTGTCTGCCTATTAAATGTTAAATCAATTTAAAAAACAACCTTTTTACCGGCTCTCAAGTCACCAGAGTGAAGGTTTATTAATGCGGCACATAATCTGGTTCATCTTAGTTATTCTGAAATGTAAGTGAGCTTATTTCACCTCCGCTGAGGCTGAGCTTTCTCTCACACATACTTTACGTTTTAACCTCCCACAACACCCTCGTCAACAGCAGGATGTTTATTCTGCACAAGACTTTCTTAATATAAGATGTAATGAGCACTTCAGCCTCCGGCAGCACTTTCTGTAGCTGTTTGTTATTTGCAGAGAGTTTGTGTGTAGCTGCAGGTTAAACTTTGGCTCTGACAGCGTTTTAACATTCAGACTCTCTCCTCTGGTTTCCTCCTCCTTTGGATGTGAAGCAGCTCTCATCTGAATGAGCGAAAGATAATTGGGAGACAAGTGGAGCTCGACCGCAGAGAGGGAAAAAGGGAGCGTTAGGAGTGAGACAAAGATGTGAAATGGGAGCTTTTTCTGGCTGCGTTGCTTCATCTGTAACGTTTGTAGAGCAAAGAAGACGGAGAAAGACCCCTGGGTGTTACCCCCATCTGTGGAGGACGACTGAAACGCGACAGTGTGCCTTAAAGAGAAAATATTAAGAAATGCAGCAAATGCTGAACTAAAAGATTGTAGAGTGGATGCTGTTAAGGGGCAGAAACAGCAAGTCTTCTTCCTCATATCAGAGAGTCCCCATACAGTTATGTGGACCAACATTTTACATTTAGAGAATACTAGTGGGAAACATTAAAGGGTTAATTTATGTTCGACATAGAAGAAAGGAGACTGAATCTGATTGTTCATCTGAGAAAGTCTGTCATGAAAAAAATCAGTTACATTTGACTTACACATGAACATTAACCAACATGTGTTTAACGCAATTATATTCAAATTTTATGAAAACCACTTCATTACTCTGTTGCTAAAGGCTTACTGGGGCTCAGATTGGCTGCTACAGTTTTCAGACAGGATCCTCTTTAGCCCCGCCCACTGATTAAAACCAGCTCACTTCATAATTAACTTATTTAAAGGTATTTCAAACCAAAGTAGGGAGGCCAGAGTTGCTAATCAGTAGTGTTGCTGTAAATGCATTTAAGCCAATTCCTAAAAAGTATAAGCACACCAGGAAGATGTTGTCTTGCTCAAAGCAGCCAATCAGATGTCTGGATCTCTAAAGAAGCCACCCTTATACCGCTGACTGAGCTAGGTGGGTGACGATGAAATTAAATAATTGCAAAAATTACAGATGGAAATAAAAAAGAAAGCTGCTCTGTTCTCTGATGGTTCATTTCAATCCTGCATCGCTACTTTAGTCGCCATGTCACTAACAAAGCCAGCAAGGTGTCTATAACTCCACAAAACAGCAACAACATTAAAGAGTCTCTGTAAATCAGAAGAATTAATTGTATTGTAAAATTGATCTCTAGGTAATGAAACACTGTTTTGGTTTAACCTGAGCATCTGAATCAAACACAGTTGTGTTTTGACCTGGTTACTCACAATGTGTGGAAATATAGAAATAACACATTAAAAAGAAAAGCATGTTGGTGGGTGGATAAATGTCCTTTCAGACCTTAAGTTTTCAATTTCTCTTTCTGTTTCAGAGCTCTAGCCAAACTTGATCCGCCCACATGGAGTGGAAAAAGCTTCTTACTGCCTGTAAACAACAGTTTACAGATCTGTTAGGATTATGTCTAATCTATGTTGTGCTTTTCTTTCAAAGTGGACTTAAAAGTACTCTCATATATGTATGCTGTTTTAATAAACTGCTTTGCCTCTAATTCTTTAATTCATGTTTTAGTTTCCCCACAATTAGATGCTTCAGACCATCAAAAACATTTCTGTATCAACCCTCCCCCCCAAAAAACGTTTTTTTAAATGCAAATTGTAAAAAATAAGAAAACAAAAACATCCAATCTGACGTTGTTTTGGTACAAAGATTGATGTTTAAAAAGGAATTGTAGTGGACCAACCAAGGGCCCATCAAGGAAAGTGGTAACATTTTGAATGGCTACTACTGTAAGTACAGTAGTGAAATTTTGGAAGAAAATAAACCCAATAATTCATTCTAATGACCCACAAAAAGGACCCAGAAAAATAAACCTGTTGTCAGGAAATGTCTGCAAGAAACTCCTTAAGAAGACAGTACTGGTTAGAGGCTCTAAAAGAGTCTGTTAATCTGACTGGATTTAAAACCTGGGAGCTTTGTAGCATTAGTTCTTCAAGGAAGATCAAGGGAAACAAGCTGGGGTTCATAACGTCACAAGAAATGCGCAAATGGAGCCATGGGGAGGATTCATTTGGTACAGAGACATCAGAAAATGTATATCCAAAGGGTTAAACTAAGCCTTCAGGTTGAGGCTCATCCACACCAGTGATGGAAACGTTTAGTGTTTTAAGTGACATTAATCGTTTAAATTAGTTAATTGGAGTAATTTTTACAAATGATCCATTCATTCAGTTAATGCAACCAGATGTTTGGTTTTAGAGTTAAAATGGGCAATAAGCATCTCTTATAGTTTGCAGCTATAACTGCATTTTCTGTTTAGAATTGGCAGTAAGTGTATCTTGTAGCAATAATGTTTGCTAATCGTAGAATTTTAAAAGCTTTTTACTTTTCTTTAGAGGTGAAATAATTCAAAGATCAAACTACTAGATTACAGCTGAAAAAAATCATTGCATAAATGATCTCTTCCAAACCACATTAATATTATCTCAGTTCTTTGGTAAAGTATAGGTACGTTACACGGAGCAGCTGTCTGTACATTTCGCATGCTCTACGAATTTGAGTTTAATCATGATGTGAACAAATCACTGCGTTCCTACATTAGATTAGTCAGAGGATCAGTGGTGTGAATCTGGAATCGGTCACACCTTGAAGGAATCAGGACTGGATCCGTACAGTAGATGAGTGAGTGAACCATTGCCATTCCATCCCCAAATGAATCATTCAGTGATTCATTCATTTGCAGACTGACTGATTACATCATTTCACTGCAGCATTTTTCTGTGTGTCCAGTAGGTTAGGTAGTCAACCTTGAGGTGATCCAAAGTAGCTTGAGGTAACAAATGCCAGAGTATGAAGTTCCCCTTCCAACTGGTTCCTGGTTACTGTTACTGAACTGGGAAAGAAATCCACCTGTTAACAGAAGTGATTTAATTCAGTTTATTAAACATTAATGATTCAATCATTTGAAGTACGGATTTATGAAGGACATAACACTAATCCACACCCAGCCACTGGGGAGCTTTTTAATTACCTCAGTGAGCTCCACCATAGTAATGGGATCCCACCCTCCCCAGTCTTCACACTCTGCCTCCTCAATGGAAGACGCATATGTTGCATTTTAGTGCAGTTTTCCTCTTTTACTTTATAAAAATCTGATTCTCAAGGTTTTCTCAGGCTAAATATTTATAAATAAAACTAAAAATTTAGGGCTTTGAATTATTTATTTCAGTATTTTTTTAAGGTGGAGTGATTATGCATCATAATGCTACACAAGTTTTTAAAGCCAATAACTTGGAGCACAAGTTTGAGTTTTCTATGAACATTCTATAATCTATTTTCGGTCACTTAGAGCAATTAAAAAGTATGATCAGCTCAATTATACATTTACACAATTATACAAGCAGCGCAAGTGACGTTTAGACGCTGTCGTCGGACAACATCAGGTATATTATAAATGTTTTAAATCAGGGTTGGGTCCAGATTAGCCAGAAGTTGGGTCCGGACCTGGACCTTGGTCCGCTAATCCTTGACCTCTGATCTAGAAGAGCAGCCATACTGCCACATTCAGACCAAAGGTAATCAGTTGGCGGCTCAAGAAACAAGCCAGGAACTAAGCATGCAAAAACTGAACACGGCAACAAAACCAGTGAGGCTTTCCACAGAGGTTCTGACCAAGAAAGAGCGACCTGCTTTAGTAAAACTCCTTTAATTTGGATTGTATCCCTTGGTTTTGGTTTAATGGGTTGGACTAACCTGTTTGGACAATCATGTTTCAAAGAGTTGAGATGAAACTTTGAAGCCTTTGGTATGGTAGAGGTACCGTTATTTTGAGTGAAATAATAAACTGCTCAATGTAACTACTATAATAAATAATCAGAGTACAGCTTGATAACACACCTTTAAGCCTGTGTTTTTAAGTCTTTTTGTATATTAGCATACATGGATATTGGGAAAATCCATTATAAAATCCAAATGTTTTATTGAGTAACTCTTGCTTTTTGTTGCATAATCAGTTCCACCCTGGAAAGGGATGGTTTGAAAGATTAAATATGGCATTTCTGTCCATGACGGGTGGATGGAAATGTCTCACCAGAGCTTTAAACGTCTAAAAAGATTGTAGCTGTCTCCTCATGTCTGCATTTCTTAATGAAATTGCTACGATGAAGGGAAGTCCTCCGAGGCTGACTGGACCTGAGCGAAACGACTGAGTAACTGCAGAAGAATATCAACAGAGCGAGGAGTGAATCTAATTTATTTCACATGTCTGTGTGTTGTGGGACGCGGGGACCTCCTGAAGGCTCGCTCTGCTGTGAAAATGAAGCGATTCATTTCCTTTTGATTTAGATGTCTGCAGAGTATAATGTCTCATTTGCATGTTTCACCTAAAACCCAACAACTGATTTGCATTCCCCTGAAGTTACAACAATCAAATTTCCGTTCCCCCTCCGTCGGCCAATCAGTTCTGCTGTCTGAGCCTCACTCATGTGGGTAATAAGCTGTCAGCCAATCGCATTCGAGTCTTGGAAGTTCAAGTTTTGTAGTAATGTGTTTATCATACCTTACTTTGCATCAGCTGCTGTGTCTCTTTTTCTACGCTCCGGCTCTTCCAGGTTGGGATGATTCTGTAACACTGTTCGTGCTGCATTGTTTTTAAATCAGTCATTTAATTCTCCAGACATTGTTAAGCAATTTTAAATTGTCAAACACTAGCTTAGTTAACATTTTTCTGTAATAATAACCAATGGGGAAACATTTGTCTGATTCTCTCCTTAGATTAAAAGGTTGCAAAGAGAAGAAGAATCCCTAAGCAGTACCCTTATTTAATTCAATAATACTTTATTAATCCTAAAGGGAAATTCAGTTTCGGTACATATTAGCACATTACACATTTTTGCTAGGAGTAGATGGAGCCTAATGGTTGTCCTGGCAACCAAGGGATGCCCCACTGTGCTACGCTTTTACCTTCCTTATAATCCACCTCACTGTGTGATGGAAATATATCTTTATATCTTTTTCCAGCCAGGCAGCCGATTTGCTCAGAGACAAACTAATCCGCTTCATATCCTTTTATAGCCACAGGGAGACAAAAACAGGATTACTCATTAAAACGGCCTGATCAGTTTATTCAAACCCTTCAGTTACATTTAAAATGGGAATTTTTTTTATGTATGAGGAGATATTCTCATCTTAAAGGTTGGAATTTTCTAAATTTTCAGCAAAAGTTAGAGCTATTAGTGGAGAACTAAAAGTGTTCTCTGCTCGCACTGATCTGTGTGGAACCATTTTCAATACTGGTTCAGTGATGGTGTAGGTACTAGATCTGGTCGTGGCCCTGCCCCTTCTTATGATGTTAACATATGGCAACTCCACTCGGAAAAACTTGATCGCACCCGTTTCTTAAGGATCAAATCTCTTTTGAAGTTTAAAAATTTTATTACTTATATTTGCTTTTAATTTACATTTTAGTAGCAAATTAATGTACTCAAAAGTGGAAAACAATCATTGTCAGTCTTGAGGAAACCGCTGCATTCTAAGACTGAGCTCTGCCATTTAACAAGGTGACAAAAAAATTATCAGCTAATTTTTATTCTTTTTATCAAAGTTGTAAGGATATCATATTTAAATGTCAAATAATTCTGGCTTAGACATATAAATGTACTCTTTCTCAAACCATATTGTTCCAAAATTTAGAAAATTTCTATAAAAAAAAATGCTCTCTTAAAATTTGTGTTTTTTCTTCATTATGTTATGCAGGTCAGTTAGTTATACGTCAGCCCGAACACATAAATTCAGCCAATCACATATCAACGTTCATCTGTCAATAAATTTTTTTCGGTCATAGCATCTTGTTTCATATGTTGCAGCTAATATAAAGGTTAAAATAATAAATAAGAATAATTTCCTTTCCCATTGATTTCTGTCCCAGTGTTCACGGGGATGGACGTCTGTGTCTTCAGCAGGCGTAGAGCTAACAGAACTGGCAGCGTTGTGAGGCAAGGGCTCAAACATGTACGGCTGTAAGCACCAAACCAAGCTTCTGCCGCCCTGGCATCCTCTTCCACAACATCTTCATCCCCGCTTTCCTCCTCTAAATAAAACATGGATGACGGAGGAGACTCATCCATGACCTCCGACACTAAACTCTCCTCCTCTTGCATGTTTCCTCTGTCCATAGCGTTCCTTGACAGTGTCGTTTCTAAGTCACCAATTTAGTGCTACTTGGTCCCCATGTCATTTCTCATTGGGAACCTATTAGCACTAAGTTGCTAACTGATTAGCAAGATACCTCCGACAATCCTGCCACAATCAAACTGCTTTCTAACCTTCCGCCACAACAATCCCGCCCCCTTGATAAACGACCAATCCCATTTACTTTATTCACTTGTATACAAGTCGTGCACCGATCGGGAGAATTCAGAAATGCAACGGTTGGAACAGCTGTTTCTCTACAACTTAAAGATGTGAGGGCAGGGGAGGAAAAAAAAAACTTTTATATAGATTATAGACAAATAAATCCGTTATTCTTCCTGTAGAAAACAAACAGTTGTTGTTGGCACAAGTTTAAAAGTACTGTGGCTTAATATGGCTAACTGACAGAGCTAAATGAGGCTAACCTGTTAGGTACTGAACACAGCTAGCTACAGCGCTACCCAGCCCTCCCCCTTTATATCATGGTCTAACAGTTACTTTGTTCACCATGAACAGATTTTTTTTCCCGGATTTGTTATTGATCAGGTAAAACTTCATTAGTCATTAGACAGGCAAACACTACGGATGCTCCGGACTTTGACAGTGCTTGATTTTACTATCGTTGTCTGACCAACCACAATGTTTGAGCAGATCTGACCACCCGAGCAGATCTGGTACCAACACCAGCAGCTGCAGAACTCTGCTTTGAAATGCAACAAAAAAGAAAACTACTGGAGGTTGGCCCTATGGGTTGGCCCTCAACACACAGCGGTGTGTTGTGTCTATTTCCTCCAGGCACCTTGTCTGGATTATTAGTTTACCAGGAATCGAGGGGATACCAAGATTTGGGAATCCAGATTGTTCTTAATGTCCTAACCGCCATGGTAATCAACCAGTGTAGATCCAAAGCTTTGATTAAAAAACTCAATTCACCTTCAAATGCTCCTTGTTTCATTGAGTTTTTCAGATAGATCGACATCTGGTAGTGTGTGAGGTGGAAGGAAGAATATTTTATTTATTTTCGGCCCTCTGTAATCTGATGCCCCAGGAGAAAAATATAATCTAAAAGTGTTTATTCTGAATGTAAATGCGGCCGTTATCTTTCACCACTCTTATTTGATGGCTAGAGTCTCCATAAAGCATAGGCTGCTGGTTGAATGGGAGGCATTTTCTGTCCTACCATCACAAACGTAAACCTGGGATTTCATTGGTCGGATCACACTAGGATTGAACTGTCTAGCAACAAAATTGCATGTGGGAACAGAGCCAGAACACACTGTAGAGTGTGGTGGGGGATCTGTGATGCTTTGCGTATTTCGCTCTGCTGTCAATCATAATGTTTTAATATCATTTGTTAAAAGTCTTTTTTTTGTTTTTACAGAATTAAATAAAAATGTTTGACTTTTAAACATCTTTCATTAAGAGATTGTGCTGCAGCTATAAGAATATTTTCTTATATTTTAAGGTTTTCCTGCATTTCAGCAACAGGTGAACATAAATCTCTTTATTCATGATCTCACAGCCCGTTCCCCTCTTCTCTGCCATCAGTAACCTGATGACATCCGCTAAAAGTCAACTCAGTAAATCTGCACCGTTTTCAGCAGGCGGTGACATTTGTCTCCTGGTGATAACACCTGATCAGTTTATCGGATAAATCTTTCTTAAATGTTGAGGAGAGGCTTATCTGAGAGATTAACACTTTCCTTTGGCCGTCATCCAACAGAAGCAGCATCAGCCCCACTGGAGATTTTTTAGAGTCAGTTTTTGTGTCCTGGGAGAATTTAAATCTTCCTCCCGAACATCTGAACAGGATTAAACGTCTGTGAGGCTGACAGCAGCTCAGATTAAATCTACGTCTCACAGTCTGGATTATTTTTTTTTTTTATGAGGTTCAGCCTTAAACAGCTGGAAGTTAACACCTGCAGTGTGTTTTCCTTCATCTAGAGCAGCTCCTTTACATCTGGAATGGGAAAACAGATGAAGGGTCTGAGACTTTATATCAGACCTAAAGATCTGAAATCAGCAGCAGTTGTTTAATGGGGGATCAATTAACCAAGTGCAACAGTCGTTATTTTTTCTTTATTGTAAAGAGACAGGTCTGTGAATAAAAACTGTTTATTTAGTTTACTCAACTTTTTAAGAAATGTTTCTCTGTTTAAGCAGGGCTCCTTGTCATGATCTGCCCCGAAAGCTGACCTAAATTCTCACTTCACTCACCTGCCGAACCCTCCCCACTCTCTAATTACCATTCATCTTATCTGCCTGCTTCTTCTTCTTTATATAGAGTTCAGCCCAGCTATCGGGGCCAGATCATTACGAATGTTTTTTTTTTTTGAGTTTGAGTTTCAGATTGCGATCATGGCTTATTTCCATGGTTCATGTTCCCATTCACGGAGGCCAGTGTTAGAGAGGGTTTTTGTTTTGTCTTTTCCCTGATTGTGTCCTTGGTCTTATCCTCTGAGTGTGCCCGTTCCAGTTTTGGCTGACAGGAGGGAGCAACTTTAAAGTTCTGCAGGTCTCCTGGTACCTCGTCTTGTCTCTGCCTCTCAATTGCTGAGCTTGCTTGTCTGAATCCAAACATGTCTTCCTGAACTCTCTTTTTGGGTCTTGGAAACCTGAACCTGCCTGAATTCTCTGTGGACTTTTGGAACCCCCAATCTGCCTGTTCCGGTACTGATCGGAACTCCTGGTTGCGCTAAGGACTCCTGGATCTCAGAACTGTCCTGTTCTGATATGTTTCCCTTTACCTGGCTTTACCCTGGGCAGCTCTGCACCCAGGGTTTTCCTGGGCAGTACATTGACTGGATCCTATCTCATTCAAGAGGATGGACTGAACAGTTAAACCAGAGTGATGGGCGGTCTCCCCGCCTCCCCTGCTGCCACTGCATATCTGCTGATCCACAACTCTGCGTTTTGTTTTTTTGTGTTAATAAACGTTTTGGAATTTTCCAACTGTCTTTCCTTGAATACTGGGTCCTGCTGTCTGGTTTTATGACAGTCTTTCTTTTGCTGTTCACTGGTTTGTGAGTCGTTCGGCTGCAATAGAAACTTAGCTTCAGTTTTAAATATGTTTTATTTTTTCTGGTCCTTAAAAGTAGAGCTAGGAATTAATAAAACCCAACTTATATCAGTTCCTTTCTTCGAGAAGCAGCCCCAGAACTTTTCTGAGAGGACAATTAAAACTTAATTTTGTTTCTTTTCTTTTTTAAATCTACTTTCTCTCAGTTTAATTGCTTCTGATATCAGCATTTCTTATTTTAAGCTCACACTGAGACCCTCACTGTTCTCACTCATTTATCAGGAGAGAAAAAAAAATCCACCTCTTCTTTCTGAAACACTGATGAGTTTCTGTTACAGCGAGAAAGCCAATTTTCACCTTTCCACCTCCTTCCTTTTTACCCCCCTCTCGTCTTTAATCAAATACCCGCCCTGAAAGAAACACTTTCTCCTCCTGGGTTTGTGTCTTCGCTTCACTTTGAACAACCTTTCTGGAAAACAAACTCATTCTCATCTTTAATTGTTTTCCTTCTAAAACAGGAAGTCGTCATTTAGTTGTTTGAAAAGAGGGGCGTGGAGATCCCCCCCAGGACCATGTCGGCACTCATTCTGCAGATTAATCATCAGGATATTTACAGCCGCTCTATTCTTTCATCACAAGTTCTTTGCACCTCTTCTTGTTCTGAATTAGTCAAACTGCTCTTGAAAGATGTAAATATTTCCCATAATGTATTTAATCCTTCCTGAAATAATCACTGTTACTATCATCAGATTTGTGGAGAAATATTTTTACAGATTTATCCTTATAAAAGAAGTGTTAAGATGTTGGTATCTTATTATGAATGAAATGAAAAGCATAACACCCTAGTTTCCTAACATTGTAGTCTTTGAAATGATCTGCTGTTTGCTTTAAATCAGCCAGATTGATGCGCTTGGTTGACCAGGCTTTGACAAGGCCAATTCAAAACCGTCTGTACATTTCGTTCCTGTTGGAAAACCCAGGATCTGACGGCTGGTCGTTTTCATTCAGGATTTTCTTAAGGAGAGCAGAACTCATCCTTTTGTTTATTATGTGTTCAGATCCGAAGCTAACCGTCTGCAGACCATCACACTACCCCCTCTGTGTCTAACTGTTGGTACCAAGGTCTGTTTCCGAAATGTTGTGTCTCAGTGGCACATAGAATATTTCTGTTCATTGTGTTATCATGGAAAATGTGAAACGGGCCTTTGTGCTGTTTTGGGTCAGCATTGGTTCTGGTAATGGAGCTACTCAAGAAAGGCTATGTCTGCCCTGTCCTCTGATCTTCACTGTGACAGTGAGGCCTGCAGAGCTTCAGATCTTGCACTTAATTGTCCTCAGCAATGAGATCCTGGAGTACTTTGGTCTCTTGGGAACTCTGGTTGATGTTCCAGGTTTCCTCCTGTGGTTAATAATGGTTCTAGAGTCCTAATATCATTCCAGACCAATAGACGACTAATTGAATTTCTTCAGAATGATGCTGGGTTCTTTGCTGGGTTCTTCTAGCTTTCTTCAACTTTCCAAACTACTTATATATGCTAAGGTTTTGTTAGCAGATTGGAAATGAAACCAGAATATTTAACTTGTGATTAAATCATAGGAAATGTCATATTTTCACAAAGTTTAATTGTCCAATCATTTATCTCGAAACCTCTTTTGCTTGTTTGTTGTCTAATTAAGGTTTAATGTAACCTAAAACAATAAACTTTGATTAAAAAAAATCTACTGCAGAGTGAACATAAGTTTGATTCAAGTTTTGTTTTATTACTATAGGAACTAACTACTAGTTTTACTGGGGTTTAACTTGATATCTAAAAGATTTCTGTCTGCCTGCAGAAAGTATCTAAAATTTCAGGTAAATCTGCCTTCATTATGCTAAGAAAACCTTTATGTTCACCATCTTATGGTTTAGAATATGAAAACCTCACCGGCTTTAGAAAAAAGCCAGGATTGGAAATCAACCAATGATATAATTTATGTTTGAAACGCAGATTTTAAAGGAAGAAAAACAATTTAAAGATTCTAATCAACTCTAAAGCTGCACAATATTTATAACTTACTGAAAATATGCACTGCACATGCTAACCCCTTCTCCCCAACATTATGTTCCACTACAAAATGATTAACATTATGTTCCAACCAATGACAAGAGATTTAAAATGATGGGCGGGGCTAATGGCCAGAACTCCCTCCTGGCCGGATGTTGTTGTGCAGGAGCTAATAGATATCAGATCATATATTACATGTTTTTTTATATACTCCTTAATAGAATATAATCTTGGAGAAAAGCTTATATTTGCACCCATTACATACTTACTGATGCTAAACACAATGTTAACAATTAAACACACATGCTATGTATATCTATAATGTGGCCTATCTTTGTCTGAGAGGCAACATTTTTAAACATGTTGAACTGAAGTTTTATTAAACTCACATAGCCACTAAAAAACTAGGAGGTCTGCATTTTAAAATTAGCTGTAGCTGTAATATGGCAGCCATCTGGTTTCTAAGTGGCCTGGAAAACTTCCCTCCACTTCCTTCAGTCTTTCTCCTGTAAAACCATCCGTCTCATTTTCCAGCTGCTGTTCTTCTTCCTTCTCTCTCCATCTTTCCTTGGTACAAAGCTTTGTATTGTGCAGATATTTACTGAGTTGTGTAGAAAGCATCGTAGGTCCGTGTTGCAGGCTGTTAAAATGACGCATGTGTTTAATTTCAAACCAGAATGGGATCTGCTCTGTTAGCAGTCATCCTGTCAGAGGATGGCCTCCTTTTTATTAAAGACAAACCTCTTTAACAGGAAGCTGTTTTTTCTCTGTGTTTACAGACCTGCTGGCTGTGCCTAAACATCCCTACGCCGCCATGGAGAACTGGGGACTCAGCGTCTTCGTGGAGCAGAAGATCCTGCTGGACGCCGAGGTTTCCTCATCGTCCTATCAGATGGAGCTCACTATGGTGGTCGTCCATGAGATCTGCCACCAGGTAGGCGGAGTCTGGTCTCTAGGTTTTGTTTAATTAAAGGTGAAGGACGGAGAAGGAGCTTCGTCTCTGGAGCGTAATTTTCAGCGGCCGAGATGAAGGATGGCTCTGTAGCTGTAGTGAGAGAGAGAGAGGAATAGGTGCTTTAAAGTTGAAAGAGGGTGAACAAGATGAATGCAATTAGGGATAAGTGGGGAGAAACAGGAGCATATTGAGGAGAGATTGGCAAAATGATTGGGGAGGTGATAAAGAAGTTGAAAACAGAGCTATAAGAAGAACGATCAGGATAGTAGGAGAGGAACTTATGGTTAAAAAGAAAAAAATGGGAAGGAAAGGAATGATAATGGTGACAAAGCTGAGATGATTGAGGTGGAAAGGGGTTTTAATGCATGAGGAGGGTGAGGAAGATAAAAATTGATCAGAAGGAGGTCAGAGGTTTGCTTTAGGAGACGCTTTGCTCCTTTGAGTGAACACATTAACTTCATTTTTATGGCCTTAATCTTGTTTTTCTGCTCCGGCTCTGATGTCGGGGCCTGGGAAGATGGCTCTCTATACCGGCTGTGATTGGTTCAGATCACCCGGAGGTCCGCTTTTACGAATCCTGCTGCTCTTTTTAGTTTTCCTTGTCAGGAAAAATGCAAAGATCAAATCAGAAGAACATTTTATCTTGAGTCTAACATAAAACAATAAAGGAATAAACTGACTTTAAGAATTAAGTAGGTTGTTTAGAAATCTTTGAAGGGAGCTGGGAAGCTATGGAGACTTTTGTGGAAACCAAGAAGAAAAGTTTAGCAGCCACTACCTTCACTGATAAAAGCTGAAAATAAACATTGTAATGTATTTTGGAAAACGATCAAAGACATCCGTTTTTAGTTCTTATCTAAGTATTTCCTTTTTTTGAAATACCCGACGATAATCTGCTGAAACCAGTTAATTTTAAGAGCACAGACGGTGCAACAGTTATTGTAAGTTTTAGATCAAACTATAGATCAGTCTCGCTACCCTCTGAAACCGATCCGTGTCAAGTTCAGACCGAGCTTGGATCAGTTCTTTCGACCATTTTCTATCGGCGGTCCACCATACTACAGCTCTCAAGGCTGGAAATACACAAAGAAAATGGCTGCTCCCCTAACATTCAGGACCTTATGTGCCTGGACAGCACCCTCCACCCAGATTTAAATGAGAGCCTCAGTCTCTGCATCATCCCAGGTTGCACCACACTTTTTTATGCCATTTATTGTTAATTTATTGTTATTGTTTTTGATAATAGCAGTGTTGTGCCTGAACGCGTTCATTGAACGAAAGTTCATGAACTCGTTCATATTTTGGGCGAACGTGAACTGAACCTACTGTATTACTGCCTGATGAACGTTATTGTGAACTCGTTCATTCTGGTGTCTGTGAACGGCACGCTCTCTCAGTTCAACTCCGTTCAATAGGTTGCCAGATTTCTATAGAGCCCTCCAGGCGAAACCCCGGCTAAATCACACCGTAAACAGGCCTTAATATGTAGCGGGAAAAACACCCAATCTGGCAACACCAGCTACCAGTGTCGTAGCCTACAGCCGCGTGCGTCATCAAAACAAAATGCTGCGTGGAAGCCACAGCAGCATGGAGGCGACCGTGGAGGCGACAAAGCAGCAGTATGATCACTTAAAACAGTTTTATGACCAGGTGGTTGGTGAGGATGATGGAAACAATCTTACATTTCTCTGCAAACTTTGCCCGCCAGCTTTCAGTAAAAAAATCTGCACTTCAGTAACCTTAAATTCCTACCTCAGCCTGGTCCCTCAGTTTGTGTTAGTAAAATGTTCTTGAGGGTTTTACTATTCATGTAACTTGTTTTTTAAACCTGCCTGGTATAATTTTCCAGGATTCCAGTATTCCTTTTTAGTATGTACTGAAATGGAATTTCAAATGAAAAAAAATTATAAAATTTAAAAAAAACATTTGCACCTTAAAGACTACTTTCCTGTTTTTCTTTTAATAATTCCTCATAAAAAAGACATTTCAAGCAGCACATTTTTCCTGATGTTTTTGAGAATATACTGTAGGGGTGAAAGCTGCAGCTGCTGCTAGTGTGAAGTGATGGACAGCAATAAAGCAACAATGGGGAAATGCTGTCCCCTCAATGCTAATGTAAACCCTGCTTGGATAAGGATTCAAAACTGGATATGAAGATGAAATCTGACGCACAGTTTCAGAGTTACAACTAATGAAATAATTGCTGTCTATGGTTCTACAGTAGGTTATGGTGTAATTGAGCAATATATGAAAAAAAAAGAACTATGAACTAGTTAATTTTTTGGAACTGTGAACTTAGTTCAAAATTTTGAATTATGAACTAAGAACTGAACTAGTTCATTTTAATGTGTGATCTGAAGAGAACTTTCCTAACACTGGTTAGAGAGCATGAGCTCTGCTCTCTAACCCTTTGTTATCAGAGAACTGAGCCACAGATTAACTTTGCTGAGCCCTACTGTAACTAGATTCAGCACAGTTCTGTTGAGTCTGGCACGGTCCGGTTAAGTTGCGTTGCATTTACTCTCCACAGTTATCTCGGTTACCGCTCTCGGACTGTTCTCATTACGGTTTCAAAAGGGTAGTAAGGTAAACGGATCTTTAGTGTTTTGCTCATTTAACCAGCATGTCTTTTCCTTACAAGCAGCCAGACTTTTAGGCAATCTTGAAACTGATCAGGATGAGTAGTTCTGCTGACCCCTGAGGGTCCACTTAGCTTAACAGGTTTTTAACTATCCAGGATTTAAAGGTTGGAAGAAGTCTGGTTTGGGTCGTTTTATTTTTGGGTTCATAAGAGCATCAAGTCTAAAGCTTTGAAGATATGATTGAATGGATTAATATGCTTCGTTTAGTGATTCAGTTTGACCATTCTCACAATCAGCTGCAGAAAATATAAAACTTCAATTCCTTAGAGCAGCTCTAGTTTGGATTTGACTACAAATAAGGAACTGGATCACCATTACTTTACCAGAATTCCTATGTTTCAGGAAATAAGCTGTGAGCGGTTTAGCAGACAGTCCTGCTGATCAGTGTTACTGCTGACTTGTTAACCCAGGCATTGCAGGAGAGGTGCTGCAGCTCTGCAGAGAGCAGAAAACGTCTTTGTTCTGATTGGAGCGGAGGATGTGATGATTCCTCCCTGTGGTCCTTAACAATCAGTCTGAACATCTTGTTTCCCTCTTAAAGTGCTGCTCTGATGGCTGTTTTCTGACACTGAAGACACTCTCTGAGCAGATTGGGTCCATAAAGGGGAGGATCTTCTGCTGCTTTGATAGATGTCCTCATGGTCTGAGGGCTGCTTTAAAGCCCCGCAGAGATGGATCCTCTGATGAACTGAAGCCTCTTCTGGAGGCTCAGATGAAGCCTTTTGTCCTTTATAGTTTTCGGAGGTTGGTCACATAAGATCCATTAGTTCTAAATGGTTCTAACTTATTATGATGCATTTAAGTCCTTCTGGTACAATGATTAAAGTTAGACTTAATTTAAAAGGTTTTAAATGTTTGCTGTAATTAATACATCGATAAACTCATTTCTTTTGTGGGTTTTTTTTATATCCATGTTTTGGAACGTAACTTTATGTTAAAATATCCTGAAATTGCTCCAAAAATATTGATTTTAATTTGTTAACATGTGTAAAGGTGCTTTCTACATGTGACTTTTTTTCCTAAAGTTTGCAGACTCATTTGAATTGCTTCTTTTTTTGTTTTCCTTTTGTTTTATTGTTCTTTTTTGTAATTTATATCTCTAAGATTAAGGATGGCCGTAATGGGGAGTCTTGAAGTCCTGTTAAACCAGTTGTTCTAAACCTTTTTTGAGGTCCCGAACCCACCAGTTTCATATGCGCATTCACTGAACCCTTCTTTAGTGATAAAATTTACATTTTTTTTTTTCAAATTCAAGACATAAATATATGTATTTCACTGGTTTAACAATTAAACCCTATTAGTGATTATCATTTAGGCACTAAAGCATTTATGACACTTAAATTATTAAAATATTATTAAAATAATTCATAACCTACATTTATTTATTTATTAATGTATATAATATAGAATCCATATTAATAAGGAATCGTACACAAATGGTCTCATGTTCTCAAATGTTTCAGGTTTTAGCAGAACTTCTGATTTACATTGATATTCCAGAGACTTAATAAACATAAAGCAAAAACATCTATTTGTCATGGTTCTCATTTGTCGTGACTCTGAGTTTTCTGTTATCAGTTGTTTTGTTTTTATTTTCCATCATATTCAAGCATTCTTTAGTTACTCTCTGTTGCCCCCTTGTGATTGTTTTCTTTCCCCTTGGATTCCCTCTTGCCAGTTCCACCCACACCTGCTCCTCATTCAGCTCGTTAGTCCATCCTTTGTTCTGATTTCCTTAAATACTCCACCTCTGCAGTCACTCAGTGCTGGTTCCTTCTCAATGCTGTACTCATCTTCTCAGCTCATCTGCCTGTGGCTCCTCAGGCTCCCTTTTCCCCTTGATGTCTCCATGGTTTTTGGTTTGTTAAACTTTTTAGTTAGATTTCTGGATTTTTACCTCTGTTTCCTTGTTCTTCAATTAAACCTGTCAGAACTATCTTTGCTTCACTCGGCTCTGCATCTGGGTCCTAAGCAACCTAACCACTCATTGTTGACACTATTAGGCTTAAAATCTATGGAGTGAGTTATGTTCCAATATTGTTGCAAGCAAAAAACAAATTAAAATTTGAATTTAAAAAAGGCAAACGAGAAAGAAAACTTTAAGAACCAACGTCTTTGCTGTTTCCTGATATTTCAATTCTCCAAATGTTTTTTATTTTATTTTTATTTTTTCACAATATTTCAAATTCCTATTTGTTCAGATTAAGTTTTATAAATTGCATTCTTTATAAATTGTGTTTTCCAGATTATATTTTGTTGACTTCTGAGGTCAGGCTTTCCTCTGGTGTGAGGAGCGAAGACGCATTTCTATTGGTCTGCTGGACATTAGCAACATTTTAAATAATCAATAATCACATCAACAGGGCGAGGGTTTGTATTGGGAATGTGATCTACAAAACTCAGTTTAAAAAAAAAAAAACAATAAAAAAGACTTAACCTTAAAAAGAAAATGAAATTTTAAATCTTTAAAACTAAAAATTAAGAAGTTAGAAAAAGTAAAAAAAACTGATGAAAAATTAAAATATGAGAAAACTGCTAATTTTCAGTTTCCCATAGATTGTCACAATAAGGGTGAAAATTAACTCCATGAAATGACTGTTAAAATGCAAATAGAGTTTATTTACAGAGAAAAATGTAAATGTGTTTTAAAAAATTAGATAAGACAGTCACCACCATATGGTACAGTTTGTCAAACATTGCCATTCCTCTGTTTGTGATTAAATCATCTCCTTTAGAGGAAAGAAACCGTTTACTGCTTTAGGATAAAGAGTGAAGATGCTGCCAAAGAGCGAAGGCTTTTGTATATAAGGCAGTAATTTTCTAATCAATGAAAGAGACAAAACAAAGGGCTTTTTTTCTCAAGGACATAGCAGTGATGATGTGGAAACAGGCTTTTAAACAGTATGTATTGCTGTGAGATAAACATCAAACCAGATCTTTTTGTTTTTTTTAATTTAAAGCTTCTAAAATGATCTTATGACCTCCTGAAGTCACACATTTCAGGTTTCCTCTAAACCATGTAGAAAAAAGTCCTGCAGAAATAAATAAACAGAGACTCAAAGTGTTTGTTTTCTTCTGGAGAACAGAAAACCTTTTCATCACTGAGAAAAAATATTACACATTCTCCTTCAGTTCTGGCAGATGATCCGTTTGGAGCCAGAGTGAACAGGACACGAGTCAGAACAACTCTGCATCCGGCACAAATGAGCTTTGTGTTTGTGGATCAGTTTCAAACGTCCTCGGGCTGCAGCACAGACAGCGATGCTGTTTCCACAGCAGAACATTAAAAAACACAAGAAGAAGGAAAACACCGCCAAGCAGAAGGAAACACAGAGGTCCTTCTCTGAAAAGAGACAGAAAAGGAGCGTTAAGAATTAAGGCAGATGAGGAATGATGATGAGAAGAAGGGAGGACACAAAGAGGGAAGAGGGGATGAAGGGGACGTCTGCCGGCGCTAAGAGGAACCAGAAGGATGAGAGCAGACAGAAGGAGAACACAGAGCTCTGAAAATGGCCTCTACTCCTCATTCAGTTTCCTGCAGAGCTCCACAAACATTCAGCATTTACTCAGTTAACTCACAGCATCATGAGGATCACTGCAAGCTGTTAAAAAGGAAAAGTATTCACACCCCTGAAACTCTGTCACTTTACAGCAAATCCAAGCACGGCTGACTGGTGTTTCATGTAAAACAGGAACTAAAAGAATGAAAGAACAAATAAAAGTTAAAATAATAATAATGCTAGCTATTTTTGAAATCTGAATCTGAAAAGTGTTGCCTGTATTTATATCAGCCTAATTGAGTCAATACTTTGCAGGAAACCTTGGATCCGCTGCAGGTCTTTAAACCTTTTTCTACAGCTTTGAAAAAGTAAAAAATAAATAGTTCCTAAATTAAAAAAGGCTAGATCAAAAGACTCACTTTCTTAACAAGATTTAGGCCCAGACTTTGACTAGGACATTCTAATAAATATCCTTTAATTTAAAGCATCCCTTTGGCTGTATGTCTGATGAGGTTGTCCTGCTGGAAGGTGAACTTCCAGCCCAGTCTTTCTCCCTTAATCCTAATTTCACTCAGATGTTATCCAGGGAAAAGATTATAGTTAACTAGTTAACTGTTGTGTCTAAAGGTTTTCATCTCAAAGTTCTGTAGTGGGGGTTAGACGATCCTTTAGCTTGTTCCCCAGTAGATGTTGATCTTGAAGCTTGCTCTTTTGGGCAAACCTGCAGCATTCTTCATAAGAAGAACATCTCATGCAGACATTCTTGATCAAGAGAAACGTTCTTTCACCTGCAGTGATTCTCAGCTGCAGTTTCCTGCATCTTTGATGCTAAAGAAGCTGGTTTCCTTTTTCTTTAGGAGGTGTGAACACACTGATCTTTGTGTCTCGCCCTTTTTCATACAAATGCATTGCCCCTTTCAGTGTGCAGGAATGATCTTCAGCTAAATTATAGCATTAAAGCTTTTATTCCTCGGGCTGAGAAGAGGATGAGATTTAATTTGTTTCCTCCGGCATGAATAGATCAGCGGTGTTAAATATTCGCTGAGAGGAACCTGGAAAAGGCTCTGAAGGCTAGCATCCATTTTTCATGCTCAGAACCTAAAGACATGGCCCCATAAAAGTAGGGCTGGTTTATGTTTGTGCTGCACCAGTGTTCGGTAAGTCAGCACAACGCTGGATGGGTGGAAGGTCAACTTAGTAACTGCTCGTCTCAAACACCATAGCACTTGCAGTGGGTTGATAATCAGGCTTCCATGCAGCGTTATGATGGTACGGATGAAACGCTCCAGCGTAAATCTCACTGTGCTTTACTGTGACTGAAGCATCTGCAGCTCCCATTAACTCTGCTCCAGGATGTGGACTCATGCCGACATTTCTCTCTGCTGAGTCGGGATGAAGGGTAGCTTCAGGCTTATGCTCGCGTGCTGCTGAAACACACACTGAGTAGCAATATAAGGCACCAGAGTGGGTAATGCTCTAAAGTATATTCATCTTTCAAAACATTTCAAAGAAAAAGCACCAATGATTTTCCTCCTTTTCTGTTTTTATCTTCCTGAGTATTGTTCTTTAGCTGTTTGGTTTGTTTAGAGGACTGGACTGGAGGGAAAGGGGGGTGGAGATGTTTTTGTGGAGCTTGAAGCTTCATTTTCTTTCTGAAGCCAGTCATCCAAAACTCTCACAAATGAGAAACGGCTGCAAGAAGATCTCAATAACCTCCCTGTTCAGCTGAAAAAAATAACAAACTAGAACGTAACAGGAATGAGGTACGTCCTCCTATAAAGGAAAACAGGTTTCTGTTTACTGTTGTCTTTTTGTAGTTCATACGAGAACGACTTTTATTCATATGGGATCCAGAAAATGTCAAAAGGGATATCTCGTTGTGATTTTTCTTAATGATCAAAATCAGCCAAATTTAGAGCAATCTGTTTTTAATGAATCCAAGATGTACACATCTCAACATATATTCATAAATGCATAACTAAATTCAGTATTAATGTTTGTCTTCATAGCTGCATTAACCTTTGTCTTTATTAAAAGTCATGGGAAAACTCAAGGGAAACAATCTACTTAGGTTGCTTAAGACTCTTTATGCACACTAAGTTGATGTTGCAGGAAAATGGTTGCAGTTAGCTTTACTTATAGTCTGAGCACCTTATAGGCACACACGCTCTCTGAAGAGTAACATGACAATGATGCTGGTAGAGGAAAAAAGAACAAGTTTAGATTACAGTAGCAGCCATTTGAAATGGCCCCTCCCAATCAAACGCCAGCCAAATGGCAGCTCACTATCCTCCGACTCCCAGCGAAATTCCCTCTAACTTCCAGCCGCTGGAGTGACCCTTCTTGCATATTTTTTAATGTGACTCCACCCTTTCACTGAATTACAGGGTCTGACCAAGAGATTATGTTTCTCTTTAGATCTTAATGTCCACAAATCATGACAGAAAGGATATTTTAGTACAAATATTTATGTTTATAAATGAATTGTAGGGGACCAGCAAAGGACCATCCAAGGGCCCAAACGAAGGAGATTGTCACGGTGGGTTGGAGGCTTGAAGAGGACCCAAATGCAGAAACTGAAGCCAAGGTGGTTTCTTGCAAGATTTCATTAACCAAAAAGAAAAGCAAAAAACATAAAAACATAAATCCACAAAATCCTAAAAACCGTGAATACTTAAAACAAGGGGGCAAAGAAATGATGACAAACCAGCCAAGAGTGACTGAACAAGAGGAGGATATATGGGAGAGAGAAACAAAGACCAGGCTAATTAGCAGATTGGGAGCAGGTGTGAACAGAGGCAAGAAGGGAGCTAAGGAAAAGGAGACTGAAATAAGAGGGCAAAAAAGAAATATTTAAGAACTCAAATACAACCAAAAACAACTAGAACACAAAAATGAAAATAAGACCAATGAAAACTCAGAGATAAAACTTGAACAGAACTAAAACCATGACAGAGCCTGATGATGGGTTTATTCAAGACAGACATGGCAAGAAAGCTCGTCTTTTTTTCAGCAGAAAGTGCAAAGAACTGTATTTAGTTATGCACAAGTTACTAAGTTAGGCTCTATGACTGCTGGATGTGTTAATCACTGGAGTGGTAGCACCAGAATATGATGGTTGAAAACTACCAAACAGAAGTTCTGAGGACTATTATTATGTCTGTTACCACTTGTTTCAGCCTCAGCAGTCTCCCATCATGGCTCAAATAGGGTCAGAGACTCGCTTTAGCTCAACCACAAACGCTTTTGGTCCTTTACAGCACATATACTTTCAAGCTTTATGATAGGATGGAAATACTGGAGATTCCACTTTGGATGCTTAACTACTATTAAAATTTGTTTGGATAAAATCCTCAAAATTTATAAATATTCATCTTTTTCTACACTTCTCCTATAAGAGTACATCTGATGAGGGAAAAAAAAAACTCTGGCTATTCTAACTAAAAAAAAAAACACTTAAAATACATTTTCTATTCATTGAAAATCCAGATATAGATGATAATAAATACATTTTTTATCCTTCACAATAATAAATTGTCCAGCTTTGCTTGATCATAAGAGATGATTTACCATATCAGAACCGATTTATGTCAAAAAGATGTTTTATATGCATTCAGAAAAAAATTCCAACAAGCTACAAAAAGATTTTAAATTTCTTTCAGTTTAAAGGAAAATAAATGTAAATCAATAATTTGAGTTTTTTGTTCCGTAATCAGAGTAAAAGACCCAGGTATGCTGGAATATGAAAGCTTATCATTGCTATCACCAGACACTGATTGATAGATAGATGCCTATAGATGCTGTTGTCCTGCCGGACATTTGTGAAGACTGTCGGTTCAGATAATGAGACAAACACAGCTGATATTTGCGTCTGCCTCAGAGAGGCTGCAGTCGACAGGCACTAGGTGCAGAACCCAAAAGCTGGCTCTTCAGTTCTCTGAAACGAGGTTTCCTTTAACGGCTCATTCATTCTTTGGTGTTTATGTACTTTTCCAATAATCAGATCAATAAACAGGATCTGATCATTTTTGAGGGCTGTCTGCATCCTCTAATGAAGGAAAATTCTATCTTTTTTATCAGACGTTTTTTCAAAGGAAATACAATTAAAGTTTTGTTTTATTTGTTTAACTCCTTTTCATTTTCATACATATAATCTGAAAATAAATCCCTGTGAATGCTTTAGGGTCTGAGATTAATTAACAGAGGAAGAATGCCCAGGGATCAATAAGGAGAAATATTTTCATCAGTGACATTAAAACAGGTCACTTCATTTAATCCCATTGTTCAAGTAAATAAAATATTATGCTTCCATAAACAGCTTTCATAATCGTGGCATGGCATGCTTAAAGGCAGCAGACCGTTGCAACATAACACAGATTTATGGATGCTAATGTCATCCATCAAGTTTGGATGTAGTTGGATTGACAAGGACAAGATGCACTAATGTGTGTTTCATTAAGATCACATCATCTCTCTGTGTTTCTGCTTGCATCAACTGCTGATAATAGAATAAAAATAGGATAAAAACAAAGAAGGTAAAAATGAGAGAAAATTAACACTGATATATTTTGCAAAAATCCATCCATCCATCCATCCATCCATCCATCCATCCATCCATCCATCCATCCATCCATCCGTCCAACGGTTAACTCAACATGGAGCCAAACCAACCATAAAGCACAGTCGCCAGCCAAATTATCCCACTCCCCATCCAAGTAAGGGTTAGGGTTAGCACCAAAATACACCAAAATCGTTAATCAACCAACGATCCCCATCAAACCAGCACCCCTTCTACACATAATCAGAACACCCACCCACAATCTACCTACCATCTAACACCTAGAAGCATCCTACAAACAAAACCACAAACCATTCGCCTAGCCAATCCACAGTCTAACCCACGTCCATCTAATCCACCAGTTATGAATCTGTTAGACGATGCAACTCAACAAACATTCCATGAACCCCTTCATCCATTTCATCAACCGGAAATCCTACTGATAAACAAATTAAACTTAAAAAGATTCAATATGCTCACAAAATCCCTATCCATCGATTTAACCGATCCACATCCAACACTTCACCTCCCCACCCTATCAAGCATACCATCCAGCCCCCCTTCAAACCATTAACCCAACCCACATCTATCCAAACTACCGATCAACAGAAAGACAGCAGCAGAAAACACCAAACCACAAACCAGTTGGTCACCCACTGTCTCTTCCACATCCATCTAATCCATAAAATTTTCTACATGCAAACAATCAAACCGATTGATCACATCAACCAACAAACAATCATCCAACTTAAAAAGAAATCAATCCACCACGTTGTTCAACTAACCAACAACCCAACTTCATCCAACAAAAACACAACATCCAGAAGGCCACAAATCTAATCTGTTACCCAAACAACTGACCCACTGTTTAGATGACATCCATTCAATCAACCTTACTTTTTCTCATACAAAGTATAAATCATCCAACACATCCACCAGCCAGCCAAAATCTGAACAATACATCCACATAAAAAAACATGCAGACTAAAACTTAAACCTGCTTAAAAACCCCAAATCCACCCAACTAAACAGCTAAAATATTGCAATATACACTCACCGGCCACTTTATTAGGTACCCCATGCTAGTAACGGGTTGGACCCCATTTTGCTTTCAGAACTGCCTCAATTCTTCGTGGCATAGATTCAACAAGGTGCTGGAAGCATTCCTCAGGGAGTTTGGTCCATATTGACATGATGGCATCACACAGTTGCCGCAGATTTGTCGGCTGCACATCCATGATGCGAATCTCCCGTTCCACCACATCCCAAAGATGCTCTATTGGATTGAGATCTGGTGACTGTGGAGGCCATTTGAGTACAGTGAACTCATTGTCATGTTCAAGAAACGAGTCTGAGATGATTCCAGCTTTATGACATGGCGCATTATCCTGCTGAAAGTAGCCATCAGAAGTTGGGTACATTGTGGTCATAAAGGGATGGACATGGTAAGCAACAATACTCAGGTAGGCTGTGGCGTTGCAACGATGCTCAATTGGTACCAAGGGGCCCAAAGAGTGCCAAGAAAATATTCCCCACACCATGACACCACCACCACCAGCCTGAACCGTTGATACAAGGCAGGATGGATCCATGCTTTCATGTTGTAGACGCCAAATTCTGATCCTACCATCCGAAAGTCGCAGCAGAAATCGAGACTCATCAGACCAGGCAACGTTTTTCCAATCTTCTATTGTCCAATTTTGATGAGCTTGTGCAAATTGTAGCCTCAGTTTCCTGTTCTTAGCTGAAAGGAGTGGCACCCGGTGTGGTCTTCTAATGTAGCCCATCTGCCTCAAAGTTCGACGTACTGTGCGTTCAGAGATGCTCTTCTGCCCACCTTGGTTGTAACGGGTGGTTATTTGAGTCACTGTTGCCCTTCTATCAGCTCGAACCAGTCTGGCCATTCTCCTCTGACCTCTGGCATCAACAAGGCATTTCCGCCCACAGAACTGCCGCTCACTGGATGTTTTTTCTTTTTCGGACCATTCTCTGTAAACCCTAGAGATGGTTGTGCGTTAAAATCCCAGTAGATCAGCAGTTTCTGAAATACTCAGACCAGCCCTTCTGGCACCAACAATCATGCCACGTTCAAAGTCACTCAAATCACCTTTCTTCCCCATACTGATGCTCGGTTTGAACTGCAGGAGATTGTCTTGACCATGTCTACATGCCTAAATGCACTGAGTTGCCGCCATGTGATTGGCTGCTTAGAAATTAAGTGGCCGGTGAGTGTATATAGTGATATTTCAATATTGCAACACACATGCCAATACTCACCCCTACTAACAATGCAGGCTTGTTTTTGCTTCAAAGAAATGATTTATCTTTATGTTTTTATAGTATTCTCCAATCTCTTCTTGGACTATTAGATAGTAACAAATAAAACCCAACATTGACAGACCTCAGACCTTTCTAGATGTCTTAACGTTTGGGACAAAGCATCAAACTCAGTTTATACCTGTCAGCAGAAACATAGGGATGGTGTTCAGGAAAACAGATTTATGTTCTTCAAGTGTTGATCCCTTTGCCTCACACGTTAATTCAACCATATGCTGGAGGAGTTCGCACTGTGTGGGATCTTGAAAGCTGACAGCTCATACATATTTGTTGCTGTACTGATTAACACCGCTAATGCATGCTGGTCTTACACTTTCCCATAATTTGTGTTACAGCGCTGGTTCTGACTCAGCTCCTGCCATCTGGTCGGTCAGGCAACCCTGTAGATGTCCAAATGGATCATCAATGATTAAAAAGCCATAATAAAAATGGGTATAAAATTAGACTGAGACACATCAGGGCCTTGTCTGCAAGTTAAAAGATTGCTTTATAAATGATGTGGTCCAATTATGTTGCCACACTTAACAAAGCTCCTAAGATGTGGATCAGAACTGAAAGGAGATCCTGGACTCAATTGTGCTGAGAGAGGTGTCTTTCATGGTTGCTAGTCGATCCTTCAGGGAGGAGCGTAACTATCTGTGGAATCTGGAGTGAAGCTGATGCCCAGACATCAGGATCCCTCCTTGTTAGTGGTTCTGCAGAATCCTGCATGCAGTTTCCATACCTTAAAAACCTTTCCACATTTTATTCAGATGGACTTTAGAGAACAGACTGTCCTACAGTGGTGTCTCATGAAAGGTGAAAAAAATTTAACATTACCAAATATATTTCCACAAATAAATATCAGTAAAAATTTGAAATACAAAAAAACAACAACTTCTGGAGGGATTTTTTTTAACCTGAAATACTGGAACACCATAACAGACAACTTGTTTGATGTAAACAAGAAACCGCCTCCAAAGACATGAAGCTCAGACCAACTGTGAAGCATGGAGGTGGTGTTTGTCTGGGTCAGAGGATGATACCTCATTGTTAATTTATCTATCATAGATCCCTGAACTGGAGGCTAGTACAGGTGAAACTTTCCTCTGACTGATGTCAGATATAGATTTTTAAGTGTCATCTTAGCAAGGTTAACATTAGCTGTTAGAGGGTAGGGTGTCCTAACCTTTACTGTAATTTGACAATTTTCAGGATATCAGGGACATTTTGTCTTGTTTAGGTGCTATTTTATTTTTTTTTTTCACCCTGTTTTCCTAAAGCTGGAGATATGAACGACTCATACGAAAACAGATCTGATTGCTTCCCCACTTATTCCAGTCTCCATATAGAAACTTAAAATGATAATGAATCATCAAAGCTACCTGAAAACCACACACAAAAACTGTTTCAGCTGAAAAAAGATGTCATTTACTCACCTACAGCTGCTGCTGGTTCTGGGTATTACCTTGGTCCCCGCTAGCGCCATATTCAGCAGCAGTCGCTGTCCTTTGGTCTTCCACACAGATGCTTCAATTCTGACTTTGTTGCTCCACTCTGGGACGTTAAGTGGTTTATTGTGAAAATAAAAGAGCTGTTTAGCTGTTGAAACAAGTTCCCACTTCATCACGTTGCGTTACATCTGCTTTTTGCTGAACCCACTCAGAAATCCCCTCATCCTCCTGAGAACAGCAGCTGTCGAGCTGTATTTGTTCCTCTGCAGAGTTTGGGCTCAAAGTGGATAATTTATTATTGCGGTCGGTGTTTGCATAGAGTTCATTACAATCCAGAGAGCCATAAATCATTTCATTGTTTCACCCCCCCACCGCCACCTTTTCCTTCAGTTTTTATTTCATATTTGTTTCACGTTGAAGCTCAGCACACCGGCTCCTCTGCTGTCTCTTTCTGCTGCGAGGGGTTTTCACCCCTGACCTTATTCGTCCAAACCATCTGTTCTGATTCTGCTTATCCAGGAAGTTCATGCAACATCCAGACGATTGAGACAAATTCAGTTCATGTATCTGAGTAAACAAGGTGTGGAGATGGGAGTAAAAAACAGCCCCTCTGTCCTCTGACTGCTTGATAATATCCATCCTTTTGTATTTGTATCTAAGTTCTGGCCCAGAACAACAAGAAAAATCCTCCATGAATCCAGGAACAACTATAATAATCCCTTAAACTGAACATTGATTCATGAATTCTCCATTTATTCTGTTCATGCAGATATTTTATTCCACTTCTTATATGTTTTTATAAATAGAAAGGAAATTCAAGTAAACAAAATGCACAATTTATGTTTAAAAGTGAAAAAATAAATAAAATGCTTAAAATTCAATAAATATTAGTGAAAAATTCAGCAATTCACAGCAAAGGGTAAGTCTGTATCCTAGCCCTCATCCAATTAAACATGTGAACCATCTCAACCGATTCCTTCGGCATAAGGAATCGTGGCTCCGCTTCAAGCTTCTCACAGAAATACAGTTATATAATTCACTGTTTGTGAGTTACTTCAGTTGATATGTGCTTGTGTCTGCGACCAATTACCAACACCACAAACAAATGCCTAACACCCTCTAACAGCATGTTTGCTTGTTTTCGTGACATTCTGCTGGAGGTTAGCTCAACTTTTATAACAATTTTAAAGCAAACTACAAGCTAGCCAGCCATAATGAGCCACAAATACAGACAGTTTATGTTCCTTTTAAGTTTTTGTGTAAAATATATTGCTTGGAAAGCTGCACAATAAGCTTAGTTCAGCCTGAAATGGTTCCAGCTTGCTGAAAATGAAAATAATAAAATAAAAACACACAAAAGCCTCTTGGTTTATGGTATTTACTAATCAATATAATAAACAGAAAAAAAAATTGCCTTTTCTCTATTTGTAAGCAATCCGAATAACACCCTTCACATAAAAATATAGCTTAGAGGAATCATTACTTATAGTGTTTACGGGCCCCTCAACTCAATCCAATTTTCTTGGAAAGAATAGTAAAAAGGAATAAACCTGCTGCCTAAAACTGACCTTTAAGGCAACATGTATAATAAAACATTAAGTAGCTCAGTAAAGAACTACAGTGTAAATAAATCCTCTGAACATCAACCTAAAAATAGGCTAGTAACTGTATGCATCAATTAAAATGCGAGTAAAGAGAGACATTTGTGGAACATTTGTGTTTTTTAAGTGTATCTTATTGCTTTCTTTACCCTTTCAGTTAATCCTGCATCCTTTCCCAAAAACCTAAACCCCTTTTCAAAGTGTTACCCAAGACAGCTTTAGATATTGTAATACAGCTTTAAATAAAACAGAGCAAAGGCCTTGGATATTTAAAAACTGATGTCCATGGCTAAATGATCTGGTTCCTGACCTCTAGAGGAATAGTACGGAATTAATTTTGTTACATTATTGTTGTTGGGGCAGAAAAGTTTTGAAAAAACACAAGTGAAATATGACAAATAATGTAATCCAAAAAGGTTTAGAGATTAATTTTGTTTTCTCTGATATTTTTATTCATTTGGTTTTTGAACTCTATTTTTCATTTGCTTATTTTTTTCTTCAATTTTATTTTTCTTTCGATGTCTACTGTATATGTTTTATCAATCACATTCTCTTCACTTCAATCCCAATACAACCACTCAATCCTGACGAACAGAATGACCAATACATTGTCGTTATTGTCAATGCAGACAAAGAGAAGTGCTTCTTCGCTCCTCATTCCAGAGGAAAGCCTGCCCCCGGAAATGAAGAGTGAAGATAGAGAAATGATCTCTAAAATATAAAATTGGAAAGAATGCAATTTATAATTCATTCTAAAAAAATCAGAAATAAAAAATAAATAAAATGATAAAATCTGTTAAATAATCTATTTTGAAAATACACTTTGTATTTCTAATACATTTAGAAAACAAATAAAGTCTTTCAAGATCTTTTGTAATTAGTGTTCAAAGTTTCATTTCTGGATTGCAATTTTTTTTATTTCATTTTAGAAAATGTTTGCTTTTCTTGCAACAACAATGAAACAAAATTCACTCCATAAATATCTTGTTCTAGTACATTTGTTCATTTAAAAAAAGTCATGTTTAGTTTGTGCTGGAATAATCAGAGAGGAATTGAGGTAAATCTGAATACTTTGTGTCAGGTTGTGTGGAGGTTTTTAGAGGACTCAAACGCAGAGAAGGAAGCTGAGGTGGGTTCTTGCAGATTTAATGAAAAAGAAATGTAAAAATACAAAATCCAAAGTCCAGGACTGATCACCACGTAGACTCAAGAACTAAGAAGGCTACAAGACATATGAGAGGAATAAACCAAAAGAATGACAAGGATGCAGCAAAGAGTAACTGTACAGGAGGTGTATATAACAGAGACAGAAACAATGGGGAGCAGGTGTAGACAAAAGTAACTAGAAGGAGCTCAGGGGAAAAGAGACTGTTACTAGGGGACAACAGAAAGTAACTTTAAAAATAAAACACTGCTTAAATATATCACAAAATGGAAAAGAAAGCAATGATCAAGAAAGAGAATAACAGAATAACATAAAGCAAAGTGAAACTAAAAACTTAAAAAGATACTTAAAAAGAAGTGAACAAAGGGCACAATGATTTCAAAGAGACAACATAAGAATCCAGCAGAGTACAAAGAGAACAAGTTTTTTTGTTATTACGCTGTCACAAATACAGAGCAACGAAATTAACTCTCTCTTTAACCCATCCCCTTGTGAGCCAGTGGCATGCCATTGAGCAGCACCTGGGGAGTAGTGTGTGATTAGGGATCTTTGTTCAGGGACCCAGAGGGGCAGTCCAGAGAGCGGGGCTTGAACTCAGAACCTCAGGATTCCAGGCGCAATGCCCTAACCACTCTGGATTTATAACTAGTGTGGACTTGAGGAGAGAACATTCTCTTGCAAGAGAGTGTTCAAATTTATTTAACGTCCTCAGATTTAGAGATATAGCTCTGACTTGGCAGAGCTCAGTACATACATTTATACTGCAAATCCCAGTACACACATTCTCCAATAGAACTATCCCATCCCTATATAAAGAACTTTCTAACACACAGACATTTGGTTATTTCCAAGAGAAAACACTTAAATTCATGAAGGACATAAATTTTAGCCAGCTAAACACTCAGAACAGGTCTCCCGTTCACAGCATGAAGTAGGCTGTGTGAACTCATTCTTATCTCTCATGACATTCCCTTCACCCTTGTCTAGAGTAGGGAGGCAACTGCTTTCTGTAATGCCCAATCTTAACTCAATAACTTAGCTCCAGCAAACAGACTGGTACAAGACTTCTAAAGAATCACCCCTATTTATACAGGGAAATGGCACACTCAAAATATTTTATCTCACAAATAGGTCAAGGAAAAATATGCTTCCACACTAGTATAGAACACAAAGAAAAACAAATACATAAAATAGTAAAACACACAACAACTGAAGAACATAAAATAGAGTAAATGGTAAAAATACAACCACAGAAAGAAATCAAACCCCAATGTCAGGGGTTGTGACAAAACATAAAAAATACCTAATAGTAAGTAAGAATGCATGAAAGGAGACTTTGCAAGGTATCCTTGGTTCTTATCTTGTTTAAGCCAACATTTGCGAGCATTGCTAGGTCATGACCACTAGTGTGCATTCAGAAGTAAAAAGGTTCCCAAATAAGAGTTAGCACCTATAACCCTCACTTAAAGGAAGAAAGGATGGAGTGCTCTTTCAGGGTTGAGGGTGTAGATGTTGTCATGCTTTAGAAATGCTTCCTCAACAGAAACATTGTTGCAGTCATGTTTCAGTCGCATTAGTCACTGCAGTTGCAGCTTTTATCAGTAGGTGTTGCTGCAGGGAAAATATTCAGGTATATGGGAAGGTTTTCAGACTCTCGCGTTTTGCTAAGGAGCGCCCCTGATTGTATGGTATATTTTTAGGGTAAAGCCGTATTGAGTTGAAATGTGATCTTGATCTGACAGTATGATTGATCAGACTGTATATGATTTAGAATAAATTACATGGATTCGAAAAGAATTTGTGCCAAACTGGATTCAGATTGACTATATCTAAGCTAGACTTGTTCACAAAGTGCCTTAAAATGAAATGTGGTGTAATTCTATAATTGATACTGAAGCAAAATTAAGATTTTTTGATGAGAAAGGAAGAAGAAACAGAATCATGTGCCTTTCATTAAAGCACTTGGGAATGTAGCCAGAGTAGACAATGTTCCACTATCACTGTAATCATAGCTGATTACCCGGAGTGGGTAAAAATGGCCTGATGGGTTTTATTGAAACACATCTGAGTAAAATATTCATCCAGAATTGATTTTCCATAGGCTGTAGCTTATGAGATGAGTCAGAACATTTCCCTGTTTGGCTTTGTCTTCGGGCTCAAAGTGTTTTTTTCTCTAATTGATTTTCCTCCTGGTTCTTTTTAATTGACAGAAGCCATAGGCTCAAAATGAACACAGAGACTCTCTGAGCTTTGCAGCTTTGTTGTTGTGCCTCAAAGGTTCCTCAGCTGCGACTTGTTTTGCCTCCCACCCTCAGCCCCTCTAACATCAGGATGTTTGGAAAAACTGTCAGCAAGAATTAGAGGGAGACATTAAAGCGCCCTCTAATGAATTTCATATGTAAATACTCAGATGTTACTTTATTATCATTATATACTATAACTTAAGAATTGTGTTATTTCAGTACCTAATCAGAATAAACATATTATCGTTCTTAGGACCACACCTATAAAATGCAACTTGAATTCTTCTTTCACAGAGACTTATATGTACAGCTTTAATTAACACACTTTTGATTTTTATTAAAGCGTAAGTAATATAGTCATAGATATAGCAAAGCAGGTAATGCCATGTAAAAGATGAAAAGCGTTTCTGTCACCATCTGCAAGTTTTCAATGTTGACTTTTTAAAATCTCTTTTTTTCAATTAGGACTGTTTTTGGCCAAATATTTTTGGTTTCCTTCCAGTTTGGCCCACTCCTTCTTACAGAACTGGTCTAAATGGGACAGTTTATTTGTTACCACTCTATTTAGATTTTTTGTTTTTTTGCCTCAAGCCATGCTACAATATCTTCTAAATGCCCAAGTCACCTCAGCTGACTCCTCTCGATGTGGAGGAGAAGTGGCCCTTCTCCAAGCCTCTCCCGGTTGACCAAGCTTCTCCCCGAATCTCTGAGGGAGTGCCCAGCCAACCTAGGTAAAAAGCAAATTTCAGATTTTTGTATTCAGCATCTTCATCTTTCTGTCACAATCCTGACTTCATGATCATAGGTAAGAGAGGGCCAACAAGAAAATCTAGAGCTTTGCCTTTTTTGCCATAACAGACTGCCGCAGTGTCTGCATTACAGCGGTGGCTTCACCATTTCTCCCATTACTCGCAAACAGGATCCCATTATACTTGAACTCCTCCACTTTAGACAGGAACTCACCTCCAACCTGAAGGGGACAAGCCACCAATTTCCAGTCCAGAACCATGGCCTCGGACTTAGGGGTGCTGATTCTCATCCTTGTTACTTTGCACTAGGTCGCGAATGGCTTCAGTGCATGATGTAGGTCTTGACAGGAGGGAGCCAAAAAAACGTCATCTTCAAAAATTTAAGAATGAAATCCTGTGATCCCAAATTAGACCCCCGCTGGCGATTGGCTGTGTCTAGCAATTCTGTCATTAAATTTAACAACAGAACTGGTGAAAGAGTGCAGCTCTGCCAGAGTTCAATATGCACCAGGTCCGACTTAATGTTGGCAATTCAGACAAAACTCCTACTCTGATTACACGAGGACCAGATGGCAACCCCTGAACCTGGTAGTAGGCATCTGCAGTAGGGGATGCTGTCAAGCTGAAGAAGAAGTCCTACCATCTTGGATGGCTTCTGGGATTCCTGAAGCAGCAAGCAAGTGTTGTGGGGTCAAGCCTGCCACTGCCTGGTTGCTGAGGAAACAACTCAGGCCTGTGCGAAGTTTGGAGAGACGTTAGAGAAAGACCATTGGTTTGCCTCAAAGTGTGTCTGACAAACTCTTTGACACCACTGCAAGGGAAGGCTGTGCTTTACTAAGAATGTTTTTAATGGGAGTAGGGAGCTACTGACCTTGAAAGAGGGTTATGTCAGATGGTGGAAAAAAAATATTTTAGGGATCTACTTAACCTAGTTGACATACCATCTATGGTAGAAGCAGATTGGCTGCTTGGGGCCGGCCTTGGTGATCACCCAATCTAAATTCACTAAGGTGGTCAAGATACTCCACGATGATAATGGCTTTGGGGTGAATAAGATCTGCCCTAAGAACCTTAGGTCTCTAGATATTTTTGGGCTGTCATTGGTGACACACCTCTTCAACATCACATATAGGTCACAATGCCCCTGGAGCAGCAAACTGTGCTGGTGGTTTCCCTTGATAAGTCACACTTCTCAGCTGTTCAATCTTTTTCTCCATTTGTAGATGATATTGTGGTTTTCTTGAGTCATAAATCATTATGACTTTAAGACCTATTGTAGTCTGATAAATATCACTAATAATGTTCATTATCTGCTCTAAAGGTCTTTAAGATTACTGGTTAGATAAGACAATGATGTGTGGCTAATTTACATTTTCTACAGGTTTGATCATAATTTGACCCATTTTTGGTACTAAGGTTAAACTCAACAAAACTGGATTTAGTCTGGTTATGTTTTATTTCATATGAAACATTTCTGTGATGAAAAAACAACAAGCTGTAAGAATGCAAATACTTTTTTCACAGCATTGGAGTTATTCTTGGCCCAGCTGGCATAGACTCAGCTTTTTGTAACTAATCTGCTGGTGTATTTAGCATTGCTTCTAAATTTACAATCAAGATGACAAACTTAGAGCTTTAAATCACGAAACAAACAGGATTTTTGACACACAGGAATTCTGAGAGCTGTTTTTCCAGTCAATAACTTAAATTTTACATCGAGCCAGCTAGGACTGATGACACTCGGAGAGTCTTGATGGCTCCACAGATGTGTGAACGTAAACAGTTTCAGAGCCAAACAACAGCCAAGACTCATTTGGTGCTGGCTGTTACAATGCTGTGAGGATCTCCACACAAACAGAGAGTGAAAATCAGATTCAGTCCCTCCTCTGGATGAATATTTATCACTAAGAGCCAGAAGAGGGGAAGGAGGCGATGATCAAAGGCACAGATCTGCTTTGTTCCAGAGAAGAGTTGAACAAAAATTAAAACAAAGAAGAGAGAGGTGAGGGAACATAAAAATAAAGGTAGAGATGATGGAAAATAGACTGAGAAACAATCCTTTTGTTATGTATATTTTTATTATTTACAGTTTTAGATTTAATAAACAGAGTTTTAGACGTTAAACAATCTCAGATGCGACCAGACTTTGCAAATAGGTCTTAAATTACAGTTTGTGTTAAATAAGATACAGCTTTTTTTTTATAATTCCATGATTTGAAGGCATAGTAACTGGTAGAAAAAAAACTCACAATTTCTGGTGTATAAATCCACTTTATGCTTTTTAGTTTAGTTAAAGAGACTTTGAAGCCAAAAAGATGAAAACCTTGTGTTGATGAAAAAAAAATGTTTAACAAGAGTTTGAGATCCACATTTCTTCATTCAACCAGCATAATCTTATATGCTAATATTCCCTAATATTCCTCCTGTTCTGGTCACACAGGTTTTAAGTAACAACTTAAGAAGAATAGGGAGAGATTTTTAAAGGAAAAATAGACAGTTTCTGACAAACTGAAGCATTTGTTAAAATAACCTTGAGTCTAACTCTTAACAAAATATCTAAAAGATGAACAGCTTCTTAGGCGTCAGTAAGATAAGACCTGCTTTCAGCCTTGTCTAGCAGGTGCTCTGCTAGGGCGAAAACATTTAACGTAAGTCAATAAAAATCCAAACTCATAATGAATTTCCTGTGAGATCTAAAACTTTTTCTTCCATCAATAAACCAAGTCTTTTTTTTTTCAACATCTTTTGTAGGCATTGAGTTAAAATCAAAATCAGCGGGTCAGAACAGAGACAAAATTATGAATAGTTACCAAAAACAGGATTGGTTGATCCCAGAACCTTCACCTGAGGAAAATGCAAATCTGAAAACAGAATTTATACATTTAATGGGAGCCAAAATAATGCTCTCTACTGTCTCATTCAAAGGTTTATAATCCTTTTCTGTTAACAGGAAGAATGATGTAAAAAAGGATTATAAGTGAAATTAGGTCGGAAACAGAAAGAAAAAGTTTTTTGTTTTTTTTTTCAGTGTGGGGCTAATTTGCATGTACCATGTACAAATAAAACACATTAACCAAAAAAAAAGACTCTCATTCTGTTTACAAATCCTCATTATTTTAAGGATAAAAAGCATCTTTCTTTGTCATTTTTTTTTCCTTTCTGGTGTTTGACTTTTCCTTATCACTTCTTTGTTTGGCTTTTTTCTTCCTTTTAGCTCGGCATCTTTTTGTTTTTCAGCTATCCTTCCAGCTGTGGTTTGTAACCCCTCCCACCCACGATGCGCAAACGCATCCATGACAACACAATACCCACAGCACCCTCAGTCAACTTCCTCGCAGAAATGTCCGACCCACTGGAGGCGTTTTTATGTTTTTAATGAGGCTCAGGCTCAGGCTGGGAGAGAGAAAACTGAGGCGTTAATGAAGACGGGTGCGTTAAGACCAAAGATGTCATTTTTAATTACTAGAAAGAAACTGGGATTGTATTTCTGTTACCACGAAAATGAGAATCTCTGCAGTGGAAAATTAATTGTATTCTCTGTTTGCCAGGAAGCTTGAACAAACTGAAAACTTACTGACCCACTTGGAACATTAACAGCCAGTTGGATATAAAGCTAAATCCTTTCTGAGGTTGGAAAACAAAACTCAAATGTACACTGTCTTGATTAATAGAAGATTGGCTCAGCAGTAGTTTGCTCAACAGGGGAAAAAAAACACATCAAAGTACTGAAGTTATATCTTATGAGGCTTTTTTGTCTTTAATCCCAACTTCTATAAAACGAACTTAAATAAAACATTGCATTTTCTGGTTCTGGCAGAGTTACAAGTTTTCCACAGCAGAATGTGTCCTCATAATTCAAAACGATGTCCTCCGCATTTAATTAATCATTTATAAGGTCGGAGTTGCTATAATGTTGTAACTTAACAGTACTATTGAATTGGGTGTCAGTGTAAGAATAATTCCTTGGGATGTTTTTCTTCCAGTGGATCTTTTATATTGATCCAGAGATTGTCGTTCTCATCATTTTCTATCTAAAATATCAGGGACACTTCAATTCCTTGTCAAATTTCTGCTACACAGATTACTGGCCTTTAAATAATTTCTTTGGAGAATAATTTTTGTGATAATGGACATGCAAATTATTGATTGAGTTGTTAATCTAAAGTTAATCAATATTTTCAAAAAGACTATAAGTGGCCATATAAAAAAAAAAAAAACAGTTTTCCCTTATATCAAGAGGAGCGTTCCATAACACACTGACCTAAATCTTATTTGTTTTTAAAGTACACTGAATTTATGAAATAGTACATCATAATACATTGAAGTGGATGCTGATTGTGATACAGCTCTCTGTTTTTAGCATCATCCAACAATCAGGGCTGAGAGAAACATTTGTTGTTAGCGGTGTCTTTGAACAGGTGGCTAAATGGCGTTTTTTAGACGATAACTAAGGAAGTTTATTAAGTGTTTATATTTATATAAAGAACCCAAAAAGTAAATTCTGCATCCCGTAAAAATTCAAAAAATATCCACTGGACTTGGTTTTCAAGATTTGAAGACGTTTCGCCACCTCTCCAGGAAGCTTTCTCAATTCAAATGTCTGGATCCGCAGTGAGTTTGAGTCTTATATGGACAAGGCCTTGTATCGCTTGGAAACATGCAAATGATAACCGATGAATGGGTCGTTTAGTTTCATCGTTAGCCTGTAATATCTGAACCTGTCTATGATTCTAGGGGTCGGTCGTTAAGGAGGTATTGTTCACCGGCTGGAGCGGGTAAGTCCCTCGTTCCTCTGTGATGGGGGGGGGGGGGGGGGTTTGGTGATATCTGGAAGGGATCATGTCTATGATTGAATTGTATGTTTTTGGAAGCTGGAATCTGAGTCCACCACCTCTGTTTAAAGTTGGTTTGTTGCTGTTTTTCTCAACTGTGACACTTTGCAATTGGCTATATTGCAGAGAAAACAATTGCTTTATTTAGAAACAGTCTTCTATCTTCAAAATTAATCTGTTTGCTTTATGGTTGTTACAGACTAATTCACTCTAGTAGCTTTTAATGCAGAAACCCGACAGTAATACTTTCACAGCTGTCCAAGGTGAAAGTGAAAGGGAATTGTAGTGATTAGGTTCTGAGGCTTCCTTTTATATCTATATCTATGTTCTTCCTACTGTTATACTCTTTAGTCTTTGATGTTTTCTCTGATTTATGGATTAGGTTCTTTCTTTATTGTAAACTATGAACATTTTTCTGTTTCTTTCTGATCAGCTCCTATTAATTGTTCTCTTTCTCCCCCTTCCCATTGGCTCCAGCTATTTCTCATTTTCACCTGATTACCCTCGCCTGTTTTGCCATGCCAGTCTTCGCCCTTCCTCTGAGCTTGGTGATTGATAACGTTCGTTGCTGTTTTGTTTGTTTGTCTTCTGCTTTGTTGCACCTGTTCCTGGTCCCATTATTCCTGTAATTCTATCTATACAACCTGATACTGTCAACCTGAATTTAAAGTTTTTCTCATTGTTCTTGGGTATTCTAGTTTGCATACATTTGCATTGATAGGGTATAAAGATAACATAAATAAATTGAGAAATTGCTGGAAATGTATTTCCGTTCTGGCTTTTTTTGCTGCTCTTGGGTTAGTGACTGAAAATACAGTGTTTTATTCTGCATAAAGGGGCTCTGCTACTGGTAGGGATTGTTGTTTGTGCTGGTCATGCTGTGTGGAATCAGAAAGGCATTAACAGTCACAGGGAAGCTTTCTGGGGACAGCAGGCATGTTGATAAGCTTATGGCAGTGGGCATAGGGTTAGCTTAACTTCTCCTGTGAACATTAGTGGTTCTTAAATCAAGGGTTTGTTTTTTTGCTGCAGGGATTTTAATAAAGCCAGTTCATTTTTTTGTATTTTTTACATATTAAGAGATGGGCTATACGGTGCTGCCGTGTGTAGCAGTTTTTGCCTTGCAGCAAGGAGGTTATGTGTTTGATTCCTGACCAGAGGTCAGTATGCAATGGAGTTTGTATGTTCTCCCTGTACATGCATGGTTTCTCTCTGGGTACTCCGGCTTCTTCCCAAAGTCAGAAAACATAACTGTTAGGTTAATTGGCTAAAATGCAATTAGATGTGTTGTGCGTGTGTATTGTTGTGTGTCTTTATGTGGCTCTGTGTTGCCCCATGAGAGACTGGCGACCTGTCCAGGGTTAACACCGCCTCTCGCCCATAGACTACCGCAACCTTGACAGAACTAAACGGGAGAAAATGGATGATATTATGAGATGTGACTCTGATTGTGATGCACTAGTAACTGAAATGTTGTTTATTAAATTGAAATGAAAGAAATGGTGCAGGGTCATCTTCTGTTATCACTCTGAGCAGTAAAGAACTTTCTCCCGATTATAGTCTTCATGAAGCCTAACCAAAAGTTCAATTTGGAAGACTTTTGTCAGCCTCACCTAATGATGTGCCATGTTCAAGCTCTAACAATTCAAGGCGGGACCACACCATCATCTTTCAAGACAAACTTCATTTAGCTTCCGTCTCGGCTTCCTTTGACAAGCCAACCGAATGTTCAATTGTCAATCTCGTTGTTGCGTCCGATCTGAATCTCATGTACAATCTCTGTTCCTTGTTGTTGAGGATCCAGGCATGTCTCCCTTTCAGTTCACCAGCCGCAGCCTTGCAATGACAGTTCAAGGTCAGAGATCATCCTGGCTCACTTAACCAAGCCTCCTTCAAAGCCTTAAATCGGCCCACCCCTATCCCTACCTGGGGTAAATGCTTTGAAATATTTAGTGAATGGTTTTTATTTAGGTCAATATCTAATGAGGAGGTCTTCAGGAAGCCCAAGGAGAGACAATTTTAGGGGGTTAACAGGAAATCCTGGTTTAAATTAGCAGCAACCAACACTGACTCCCATGACATCCCTCTAACTTGAAGACCTTTAACGGTGTCCACGAGACCTAGGGGATCCTCGGAGTTAGTGCATGGGGGTCGCTAAAGTTTTGGTTGATTAGACTTTTTTTATATTCCTCCATGCAATTGTTTCCACTAACTGAAATGTCTTTAAATCCACATTAACGGGAATGAAATAAATCATGTATCTGTAGTAAACAGATAGATGGAGGCAGAAGATGTCTTTCAGTCATCAATGCAAACATTCAGCGACACACAGGAGCTCTTTCAAGCTGGGCACCGTTTCATTCACAACACCTTTCCCATCAACCAGGAATCAGAATCAGAAATACTTCAATAATCCCAGGGCAAAATTACTTTCATTACATTACTCCATCTATAATAGAGTGACTAGAGGACCAGTTTGATATAACGCAATGTCAAACAATATATATAGGGGGTCCCCGGTCCATCTTGCAATTAGTTTGGGGGTCCTTAGACTTGAAAATGTTGAAGATCCCTGATCTAATGGATTAATGCAGTTTAGAATATATAAAAATAATGTTTGGTCTTTATGAAGACTCAACAGCAAATATGAGCAAACTGTGAAACACATATTAGCCTTACAACTATAAAGAATGCATCTTGATAATTAAAAGGACCTTTTGAACCATTTGAGCTGCAGATGAGTTCTATTTACTATATCTTTTACCAGGCTGCTAGTGTAAAAAAAAGTAAAGATAACTTGGAAAATGCTTTTTCTTTTTACTCAGATGTTCTATCGGGAGGCATTGCTCTTGACCCATAGTATTGTTTGGTATTGTATAGTATTGTAACATATGTTGCAGTACAGTCAGCCTTTCAAAGACACTGAAGATCATATGTCAAGTTGAAGAAGGTCGTTTTTGGTGGTGTAGGTGAGACATCAAAGAAGTTGAACTTGTTGCCACTTGATCTCCAAGCAACAAAAACTCTGGTATGGTAAATCTAATCATTGCATAGATGATGCTACCATGGATTGTTTGACCCATCTGCTCTGCATGTTTGAAATATATGCTCAAATTCTGTATTTGAATCTATGTTACGGTTCGTTTGTTGGACCATGAACAGATCCCAAAGAAGATGAGAGAACTTAAGTATGATGAAGATGTCTTGATGGCTTGTTTTTGTTTTGTTGATGTTGAGTTCTCCATCAAACTAATGAAACATGTCCTGTAATGTCTGTATTGAGGCGTGTAGGTGATGATGTTTACTGTGCAAGCTGTACTTCTTACTAATACTTTTTCTTAAAATGTAAATTAAGTTCAAATACAAAACAAAAAAGGGGAATAAAAGACTGTACTTTCTCATAATGTTTTTCCATTACCATTTGGCATTTGTCTGAAGCTAAATGCATCAATTAACAGGGTACAAAGATACTGCCATCACCTATCTAAAAAAGTACATAAAATAAAAACAATTAAGGAAGATAACACAAAGCTGCATTTCTAACTTTTTAAACGAAACATAACGGAACAATGAAATAGATTACATAAAAGGAGACCTACTTTTATAGAAAAAAAATAAATAAATTTAAATGATCACAATTTAATTAAAAAGGTAGAAAACATAAATCCACTGGAGCCAGTGCCTGAGCTCTGTCAGTTTTGGTTTCTGTGTAATTGAACATGTTTGAGTTGCTTTACATGTAAACAGCGCTGCTTTATTCATGTTGTTTCTGCGTAAACAATCATCTCGAAAACATAAAGCATCTTCACAGCCGCTGGTTTTATTCTGAGCCTCACAGCTGACTGCACTCCACTGAAGTGGCTGCTCTTGCCCCCGCTGCTGCACAAACACTGTTGGTTTTAGGATTTTTCTTTTAAAACGAAAGATGAGTGGCCCTCCTTTGACTAAAGAACAAATTCAGCTTGAAATGGTTTGCTCCAAGAGCTTCGGTTGATCTGCGACTTGAATTTAAATCTTTTTCACAACCAGACAAAATTATGCAAACAGGATATTTTCCAGCTCAGTTGGGTTCCGAGTGCTGCAGCAGACAGACACCTGAACCAAAACCTGCAGGCTGCCCTTCCTGAAGACCGAGGGCTCAATGTGGTTTGCCATCAACACAAACAATAGATTCAGGCAGTACTGGCTGTAAACAATAGATCTGTGTGTATTCTTCTCATGGATTCAATGAGTTTTATTAAACTTCTCTGCTGGTTTGCTCCAACAAGGCTCAGGGTCGGTTGTCTGTCATTGCTGACGAGAAAAACTCTCTCAGAGGAGAAAGAAAATACTGATTTCTCTTCCTTTTTCCCTAAAAGATATTTTTTGCTGTATGATGGAGGAGACTCATCCACGACCTCTGACACTTACATGTTTCCGCTGTCTATAGCGTTCCTTGACAGTGTTGTTGCTAAATGCTTCTTGGTCCCAATGTAATTTTTCATCACTTTCAGCCATCAATGCACAAATTCAGCGATATAACACAATTTCATACAATATATATAATTAGTGGGTCCCCGCTCCAACTTGCCATCATTTTGGGGGTCCTTGGCCTGGAAAACGTTGAAGCTCCCTGGAGTAGAGGATTGCTGTTGTCATAACTGGGCTTCTTGCTTAATTGATCTCTTTATTCTGTGGGAATCCACAGTAATCTTCTTCTTGGTTATACCTGCGCTTGTTACATTTCATATTTGAATACTACTGGCGGTTTCTGTTATTGAAATGCAAAAGTGGTGATATTAACTCCTTGACACCCATCGTTGCAAATTGACGATATAAATATATATGTAATGTTTCTGAATCTTTTTTTTTTTTGGTGGAAATTGGAGAGATGGTGCTTCCCCTGGTTAGTGGGATCTGTAGCTGTGGGTCTGTCCTTCCCTTAGCAAAAAGTAGTTTATTCAAGTATACTAAAAGTGCACTAATTTCATACTTAAAATCAGGCAGTGCACTTAGAGTTTACTTATTCTAAACTATATTTCATATACTTAACAGTATACAGTAAGTTTCAATGAACAGTAAGTGAACTTGACTATACTATTGTTTACTTTATTGTTTACTAAAGCATACTTTAAGTATACTTTAGTAAACTTAAAAATGTCCCAATTTAGTTCGAAGAAGTATTACTTTAGTAATACTTCAAGTATACTAAAAGTACATTGTTCGGTATACTTTCTAAACTTATACTTAAGTATTCTTGATAGAATTTACTTCAAGTATGCTACTTTTAGCTAAGGGTTTCTCTGGAGCTGTGTGGTAGAAAGTCCAGATCCAGCAGGCTATAACCAGCAATCACCTGTACTCAGCAATCCCAAGTTTGTCCTCTTCCTCTGCTATACATGCTGCCTTAGCAGAGGTTAAGGCCCCGTCCACACGAAGTCAAACCCTGGCCTAAATTCACTAATTTTTCACCAAACCAGCCTCTCATCCATACAAAGCCGGCGTTTCGGGGGTCTGTAAACAATCTTTTTTTTATTAAGCCTTCAGAGTGGGAAGATTTTGAAACGCCGTTTTCGCGTTTCCATCTTCAAGCTCTGACCGCATTTTTTTTCTTACACGCATGCGTCATAGTGTCGCCTCTAAACACGCATGCGCGACACAGTATCACAACAACAATGGCGCCGTACTGTGTTGAATGGCTGCTGCTAATGCTACTCACCCTGCTGTCGGGCTTACAACAGAATCTTCTTCTTCTGGAATATCTCCAGGAAGAACAGAGCAATATCGACCACATAGTTCAGCACCTGAATTTGACTGAACCACGAAAATCGACCCGCAGGGCAACCATGTATAAATATTAGTGCGCCTGCCCAACATTTCGTCGCCTATTTTTGCTTTGGCACCACAGCGCCACTTACAGGCCTGGCATACATTTTGCAGTGTTTTCATGCATTCGTGTGGACGATCACATTTATTTTACGTCTCCGTCTTTAAGACAAACGTTCTGGAAAATATTAGCCTTTCGTGTTCGTTTTGACTTCGTGTGGACGGGGCTTAAGTAGAGCTTAGTAATTATGATGCCTACTGACATATTCTGTGAATTTTTCACCAAGCTAACATGACTAGCATCATGCAGACTTTAACCCTAACAATGATTTTCATTTAATATTAAAGCCGATGTTTTAAACACTTAATTTATGAAGTTACAGTATTTATTTAAATACGACATGTTCAAATCCTAACAAATCCTTTTTTTCCTTTGTTTTGTTTTTCTTTTAGTGGTTTGGTGATCTGGTGACTCCGGTCTGGTGGGAGGATGTCTGGTTAAAGGAAGGCTTTGCTCATTTCTTCGAGTACGTTGGAACAGACTTTCTCTTCCCAAAGTGGAACATGGTGAGTGGAATGGATCAGGGATGTCAGAGCTCTCATATCCACCTCACCCATCAATATTCCTCATGTTCAAGTGCATAATTTGACTTTCTTTAAAAAGAAAGAATTTTGTTTTTCTTTTCATGGTTTCATTCAACATTTATTGCAGATGAAAGATCATTATTATAAACAGTTTTTCCTGTTTTCATACTTTGCCCTTTTCATCCGGCCGTCTAAAGGATTGCTGAAACGGTTTTCATTATTTTAAATCTTTCCTTTTTTTAAATATTAATCTTTTGTCAGTCCAAGATTTGAATTTCCAAATAGCATCATTAAATATTAATTTTGTTTTCACCAAAAGCAAATGTCAGTGGATTGTCTATCATTCTTTCCAGTCCCTTAAAGATTGTTGAATATATTTAAATTTGCAGGATCATCATAAAACCAAAGCAGAGGTGTAAATGACCCCTGAAAAGAAAAAAAAACAAAAAAAAACTGAAACAGGAGAACAAAAGTTTTGGGTTTTAAATATGTATGAAAATATTCACATTATCCAACATCTACTGCAAAACACCTTTAAAGACCTTAAACGTTTTTTTGTTTTTGTTTTCGTTTTTTTTTAATCATTCTGTAGTATACTTTTTTTTCACAGCTGAACAATATATAATTCTTTAAAATATTTTAAATACATGTTGTCATTGATTTTAAAGGATTAAAATGCATTTTTTTAGAAATAGAATTATTTGAATGTTTTTTCATAATCTTAAAAAAATTGTATTCATGGAATAAATAAACTTCACCTGAATTCATTAAGCATGTAGGGTCAGAAACCTTGCGGGATGACTAAACTGGAAAGACGGTAACATATTCTACAATGTGCAGCATAAAAAATTCAGATTTTCCTCTCGACCTTTTCTGTTTAAAATGCGACTTGATTTAAAATACAAGGTAAGAGGTGAAGCTGCGCTCCTGAACTGCTCCAGCTCCCTCCTCAGCCCTGGATCAATATCTGCTCCCTCCTCTTCCTCAAGCTGTTTTCCTGCTGCTCAGCAGATAATATTCAGCTGTGAGGCTGCAGCGCTTCTGTTCTATTGTTTTCCCTCATGTTGGCAAATAAATGTGCAGAGAATAATGGGACAAAAACGCGGCTAAATTAGAAATTAATTCCTCATCAGATTCGCTACAGATTCGCCCCCCTCGCCTCCCTCCTGGGATGAAGCAGATCTGGTTAAAACCATCTTCATCTGTGAACGGTGCAGAACTTTAAATTACAGCAAACAGACACATTTGTTTCAGCTGAAGTGGAGCGTTATTTACTTCCAGCTCTGAATGTGTTGGACTGAAACACCTTATCTGCTGCAGGCACACAGCCGCCTGCTGCTGCTGCTGCTCGTCCACTTCCACTCGGACAGATGGTTTAATTTAAAACAAATATGTCCCCAAACAGCAGCAGGATATTGATGGAAAAAAATCCCTCTAGGACAGTTTGTCTTTAAAATCTGTTTATTTCTTTTTCTTTCTAAGTTATCTTTTATTAATTAAAGGCTGAACCAAGAAGATTTGGAGAAATTCTCGTTAGTAAAACTAAGGCTGCTACTAATTAATATTTGCTTTAATCAATATTCGGTTAAAACGACTAATATTTATAACACAGTTTTGCTTTCATTACAAGACAATAAAATCAAGACAATATTAATTTTACATTGAAAAATGTGCTGACTGACTGATAAAAAAAGACAACGCTTTTATATATATATATATATGAAAAAAAGCCTTCATATAAATTTAATATCAATTGTGGGCATTATTTATTAGTTACATTGAAATCCTAATCCATTTTTAGCTTCATTATTTAATAATTTTGCTTCATAATTAAATGTGATTAAGGAGAATTCATTTGTTTGGCTGGAGAAAGTCTGAACATGAAGACATGGAGACTCATCACTAATCAGTCAATTCTGGAGCCAAATAGTTTTGCAAATTATTTTTTTTGCATAAAAAGAAAACACGGTACCGCCCTTATGAACTCAGATTTATAAGAATCCAATAAAACATGTCCACTCTGTCTTATGGTTAGAAATATAGTGCATCGTGACAAATCCTGCAAGAAAAAACAGAGACAGTTCACTACATTTTACATAATCAAGAACTCTAATAAAGTAAATGTTCTCATTTCACTGTAAAAACGATCAAGAAATGAGTAAGAATTTCTTAAATTAAGTGAATTTACCCTTAATTTGAGTAGCTAAATGAAGATTTGCCAATGGAATTAGTATTTTTACCCTTAAAATAAGATATTTAGATAATATGCACTTAAAATAAAAAAAATAAAAAAATTATTTCTTATTTTAAATGTAAATTGTCTTGTTTTATTTGCAAATTTTATCACTTACCTCCTCAATTCAAGAAAAAAATTAACTTATTTCAAGAAAGAAATTACTTATCCTAACTTGTTCTAACAACCTTAACCAGGAATTAAAAGGGAAACAATGAAAGAGCCAGTCTAATATTTAGAGAAATCCAGGTTCGTAACTGGGAGGGATGAGAATGTAAACTTCCACCATTCGTCTCCAGTGGAGCTGTTGGCTTTCTTCCAGAAAGGAGACATTTTCTATGTCCCAGAGATAAAATTTTGGTTTGGAAACTGTAGGTAAAAAACTGTCATCATCCACAAAGAAACAAATCCTCACGACTCTAGAAGAAAAAGCTTCTCTCTAGAAAAAGAAAAGGTAGTTACACCAAAATAATTGGTTTTAGTTTGTAAATGTACTCAGAGGCAAAGAGCTTTGTTTCTGAAGATGTTTTCTCATTTTATATTGACCTTTATTACATTTGGATGGAAGTTAGGAAAGTGAACTATCTCAGCTGTAAAGTCCACCATCTTCAGAAACATGCAAACGTTTGACTCGAAAACAGAAATCAGAGTGTCTTCAGTGTCCCGCTGCTGAAACAGCTCAAAGTCTCTGTTAACCTATGGTGATAATTAGTGTGGCTGCGTCGTACAGAGAGCGATCTGTTCCCAAACCAGTTTAAATAGCTGCATGTCAGAAGAGGAGGAGAACAGGTGGAGAGGAGGAGTGACACTCTGGAAATGATGGAGGATCAGCAGACGGTTTAAAGTTCAACAGCTGCCTCTAAACGCAGCCCCGACCTGGCATCTGTGTCTCTGTGGCGGCCTGGTTTAAGTCCATCTGGTCATTATAACGCAGATGGACCCCCCGTTCCCACCACTCCAGGTGATATAAAGTCTTTGTTAATTAGAGCTGACATCTCATTTACTCTGATTCTTTTTCTATTCCTGCAAAAGTGTTTCTAATTTCAACCCAATGTGAAATTAACCAATTAGCTAATTGTGTGATTTGTGGGGAATCCCTCCACTGCGTGTTTGCTTTGTGTGTTTGTGCCAATAAACATAACGGGTGAAATAATCAGCCTGAAGCAGAGGAGCAAATCTATCTCCTGTTTAAACATTTAGAAAATCCAGGCATTAGTCAGATCAGGCTGTTCATATAGTCCTACAGAGATTCATTGAAACTGATTAAATTAATTTGGCTTCTGCTTCCAAACTTCCATCATTTCATGCAGGAAAATACAGGATTCGATTCTCAGAATTACCATGGAAACGAACTGAAACGTCAAATTTTCTTTGTATGGAATGTGAATTTAACCAGGAAAAAGTCACATGAGAGACTGAAATTAGGGATGAACAGACTAGTTTGATCTACCTGGTGTGTTCAATTTCAGAGGCTGCGGTCCACATAGACCAGGTCCTCGGAGATCCGTGAGAATAAAGAGACTGAAAGAGTTTTGGCTGGGAATTCAAACATGTCCAGCCTTCCGTGGCTTTCATATGCTCTGTCGCTTAGCAACAGTGACAGAGTTTCAGAGTTTGACACACAAAGCAAGAAAATAATGATTATCGAACTTTTCAGAACTGTTTCTTTTTATCTTTTTTTTTTTTTTTTTTTAAGTGAACTAAGACTACACTCATGAGAATACAGAAATCCAGAGTGGAATAAAGTTGACAACCACCGGGAAATGTAACGATATAAAAGGGTTAGAAAGATATAAGTTAGTCTAAACAATGTATGTAAAAAAATATATCTGCAAAATGGTTATATTCAACAACAAAAAATGCTTAGTTAAGCAAATTGTGCAAAATAGCAATAAAAAAAATTGAAATCATATTATAGTCCCCACACTGCAGATCTATTAGAATCTGTCCTTAAATTACAGCCAAACCTATTTACACAATAACAGATAAAAACCTTTAGATCAGGCATTCCCAAACTCGGTCCTCAAGGCCCCCTGTCCTGCAGGTTTTAGAGGTTTCTCTGCTTCAGCACAGCTGTTTATAATGATTGCAGTAGACCAAAAGCCTGTTAATTAGCTTTCAATTAAAATCAGCTGTGCTGGAGCAAGGAAACCTCTAAAACCTGCAGGACAGGGGGCCTTGAGGACCGAGTTTGGGAATGCCTGCTTTAGATAACATTACCGCCACATATCTGACTCAATAATCATTAAAAAATATATATTTTCATTTGTTTCAGACAGAACTATTAACATTCTTGTATTATATTAAACTGAACTTCCAATATTCACCGCTGTTCAGCGTGAAGTACCTTTTTCCTCTGATCACGAAGCAGCTGGCTTGCTTGGTCTCGCAATGAATCCTGGGATATCCAAGGATAGATAGGATACACCGGACCCATCCTTCAAATCAGGCAAAAAGAAGGACGCATTTGTAGGCCGCATAACAAGGAGCCTTGGAATCCGAACAGACCTTGGCGGTACGCTATGACGTAATCAGCCTAATAATCAGGCCTTCGGAGGACGCAGCCCTGGATTCGAATTCAGCCACTGACACCAGGCCAGGCAGGTTTTTCAGGTTTGTTTACATTTTAAGAAGAGTTCAGGGACATGAGATGTTTTTAGGAGGTCTATGGGGAATTTTTAGTCTCTGTTACAGCTCCTTGCAACAGCTCCTTGAAGGAAAAAGTGGTAAAAGATTTTTTAGGAGACTATAAAAATTTGTAATTAGTAGAACATGAGCTAAGCAAAGACTGAACACGGGAGAACTGAGTGGATAATTAGTGGCAAACAAGAAGCAGCCGAATGTAGTTGGACTTATTGCAGAGAATCAAAACCATAATAGAACTAAACCAAAACTGCTGGAAAAATCTAATAAAGGAAACGAGGCATGAAAGAAACTTAACTGAGATGAATTTGGAGAAAAGTAACTAATTAATAAAACTAGAGAGCGAGAGAAATCACTCAACTAATGTCCAAAAGAAAAAATGAACTTATAAAGACACAAAAAGCTAAATTATAACTGTTAAAATGATGACATCAAGTTCTTAAGATAAAACTTATAACCTAAAGAAAAACTTCTAACAGTGTAGATCTTAAAAGGAAACACAAAACAATAATTAAAGCTCACAGTAAAAAACAACATACAAAGTTAAATGAAAAACTCAAAGTACCCGGAATTGTGACCATCATTTTGCAGCTTCGCGTGATTTTCATATTAACAAAACAGTCCAATAACAGAAGTTAAATAAGACTGTTTTAAAGATGCAAAGTCTCATCAAAGGCCTCAAAATACTAAAACCCATCAAGAACTGAAATTTTATTTGTAATATTCAGGACTTTTTTCTCACAAATCCGTAGTGAACACCAACATTTATATTATTATGTCAGCGCTATTCCAGTCTTATTTTAATTTAAATCAAATGTAGATTTTTCCTTTTTTGTGACACTGGATCTTGGATTTTTTCTTCAATTGATTTTGCAACTCGGCTTCTGGGTTCAAACTTGCTTAGCCGCAGTATTTCCTTGTCTAAACCCTGCATGCCTGGTATCTTACCTGGGTTGTCTTTTTAAATTTCCCTCAAAACTTTATTTACTTATAATTTGAGCCCCCAAAAAATAGCAAAACATAATGACTGCAGGAAAAAGAGCAGCAGAAAAAAGTGAGTTCATGTCATTTAATGTGACTATGTACCTTTGAGAATTTTTTTAGGAGGATGATTTTTGACCCAATGAGTCAAACCAAAAAAGTTAAAGTTAAAAATAATCCACTGGACTTTGTTTTCCAAGTTTGAAAACATTTCGCTTTCCATCTAGGAAGCTTTTTCCCATTCAAAATATCTGGATTAGAGCTGATCCAGACATTTTGAATTGAGAAAGCTTCCTGGATGGAAAGCGAAATGTCTTCAAACTTGGAAAACAAAGTCCAGTGGATTATTTTTAACTTTTTAGGAATGATTATAATCTGGATGAGTGAGAATCTTCACCAGCAAATGAGCTAAAGTGGACAAAGAGGGTCAGGGCAATGTGTGATCAACACCATGGCTTCTAATAGTGGGAGTTCATTGATTCAGGTTGAGTTTAAAGTATTTGGTGAAGATGGATAATGGGACATCCATTGACTCTTAACCTTAAAATGTCTCGTTCAGCTCTGAATATACAAAGATCGTTCCTTTTGTTTCCAGGAGAAACAGCGCTTCCTCACCGATGTCCTCCATGAGGTGATGCTGCTGGATGGACTGAGTTCCTCTCATCCCATCTCTCAGGAGGTGGAACAGGCGACAGACATCGACCGGGTCTTTGACTGGATCGCCTACAAAAAGGTGAGTGACTTTAACCTAAGTTTCTAACCAGTTGAGTTTCTAAAAACCTGGTTGTGAGTGAAATCAAAATGTCTGAAAATGTTGAAATGGATTGAAATGAACAAAGAACCCCTTTTTTTAATTCTCTGTTCGGTCTGTAGGGGGCAGCGCTGATCCGGATGCTGGCGAACGTAATGGGACAGCCCTTGTTTCAGAAAGGACTCAACGTAAGTGCAGGTTTCTGTGTGTTCGCCGCCATCACTGTCGAGGTTTTTAATATTGCAAGCGACAGCTGGCTGGTGGCTTTGAAGCGCTCTTAAGAGATTTGTCATCGAGTCAACTTGAAGGTTTCAGACAGACGTTCTGTCAAGAGAGGGTGTCTTCAATAAGCCATATTTTAGAGACACTCTTACTGGTAAGAGCTTATGGTAATTATGTGGGGGCTTAGCTGCAGAGGCAGTTTCAGAAAGTTTTTCAGCTTTTTTAAAAACCTCTTAGGTTTGGGTTTAACTGCCACAAAGACATCTCATCCTTCTTCTGTTTATATCATTTCTTAGAAAGAAGAGTAAAAAGATCAGAGCTGGATTGGATCAGCAAAGTAAAATCTGATAGTCAGTTATTCCCAAACCTACTGTATGTGGCTATATTTGCTGCCAGGGGGGTGCAACAAGTAACAGGTTTTCAACACATCTTAGATTGATTTAGAAAAATTAACCAATAACCATTTGAAGCCAATAAGCAGGAAATAAATGAGGGGGTGAATACTTCCAAATCAAACACAAAAGAAATCAGAGTAAAATCAAAGGAGGTTTGCATCATTCTCCGAGTTATAAATCTCCTGTAAGGCTGGCTAATGTAGCCCCCAAAGGAACATTGACCAGCAACAGAAATGTTCTAGAAAAATGGCTTCCTGGAGAAAGTGTCTCTTCAACACTGAAAGCAGAGGTCCATGTTTCAATTATTTTACTTACAGAGGTGTGCAGTAACTACGAATAAGTACTAGGTGGTCAGTACGACTATCTCAGAAGGTTGTAAGTACCTGGTTCTAACATCCCCTCTGGGTTCCCAGGCAAGATCCTTGTCCCCTATATTGTCCCCCGGCACTCAGACCTCCCCCTTTCAATCTAAGGGATGGTTTGAATGCAGAAGTCCACTTTCATTGCCATGTATGCTGTATGCAATTACTAAGAAATTTTTTTTTCCCCTTTATTCTCCTAAAAGTATAAAGCTTCTCATGTAGGGCTTAAGTTCAGTTTGTATATATAGAACAAAATTAGACCTACTTTGTATTTTGTATGTTCTCGCTACCAACACAATGCCCCAAATAGGAAAATTAACCTATTTTCTGTGCATAAAACTCTTGTTTAAGAGCTGAGATTTTTAGAGATCTTTTATTTTATCATTTTAGGCAGAAACTTTCCGTTTAGTACCCAAGTACAATGTAGAAAATGTACTTTTAGAATTTTACTTACACAGGTATCTGTAATTTTACTGAAGTAAAGAATGTAAAAAATTTGACACGACTTTAGATTTAAATCCTTTTCCTTCAATGGTTGTTAATATCAGCACCTGCTTTCAGCATATTCAGCAGCTTTTGTTTTATTTTTGTACATATAGTGGTATATAGTGATTTAGAGACCAGTACTAGCTTACTATCTGGGCTGATTTCAGAGTTGATTTCTACCCCAATGTTCTGATTTGGCCCGATTTTTGGCAGCAGAAAGGATGGCAGTTTAAGGAATAGCCCAGGAAGGTAAGCATAGCTCTAGAAAAGATTTTGTCCAGGAGAAACTCAGCCTAAAGTCATATGGAAATCGTATTTAAATGTCAAATCATTCTGGCTTAAACATGTATATAAATTTACTCTTTATCAGATGATCTTAAAATCTGTGTTTTTTTTTCCGTCATCTTATGCAGGCCAGTTATACGTCAGTCGGAAAACCTAAATTCGGCCAATCATATATCAACGGTCATCTGTCAATCACATTTTTTCGTTCATAGCATCTTCATTCATATGTCGCAGCTAATATAGGCAACAGTTTAAATAAGAAATCAGAATAATTTCCTTTCCCATTGAGTTCCGTCCCAGTGTTCACGGGGATGGACGTCTGTGTTTTCAGCAGGCGTAGAGCTAACCGAACTGGCAGCGTTGCGAGGCAAGGGCTCAAACATGTACGGCTGGAAGCCTTCTACACCACACCAAGCTTCTGCCGCCCTGGCGTCCTCTTCCACAACATCTTCATCCCCGCTTTCCTCCTCTAAATAAAAAATGGATGATGGAGGAGACTCATCCACGACCTCCGACACAAAACTCTTCTCCTCTTGCATGTTTCCTCTGTCCATAGCGTTCCTTGACAGTGTCGTTTCTAAGTCACCAATTTAGTGTTATTTGGTCCCAATGTCATTTCCCATTGGGAACCTACTAGCACTAAGTTGCTAACTGGTTAGCAAGATGCTTCATAGAAACCGGCCACAACCAAAGAGGCTTGCAAAACTTCAACCACAACAATCCCGCCCTCTTGATAATCGACCAATCACATTCACTTTATTCACTCTTGTGAAGTCGTGCACCACTCGAGAGAATTCGGAAATGCAACGGTTGGAAAAGCCGCTTCCCTACGACTTTAAGCAAGGCGTTGACTCGTGATTCTAAAACATCTATTAAACTCTGAAACATGAAGAAAACGAAACCAGGTTTTTGTGATAGAGAATGTAACTGTAAAGTAGGTCAAAATGAGGCACTGTCTGGCAAAAAAAAAAAAAACATTCATAAGACCCAGTTTTCAATGTAAATGGGATAAAAGACCGTAGATGAACTTGGGAGTTTAACTAACAGATACTAAAGAATGAAAGGATAGAGATAGAAGGAGGGAAAATGATCTGTTAGAAGTGAACAGAAACAAAGAAAGAAGAAAGAAAGAATTCTACCATTCTAGCTTCCTTTTGGGAAATGAATAGATTGAAGAAAGGACCACCAAATGATGGTTCTCCAGGTGGCAGAACCTCAGAATATTTTCTCATTCATCTTCAAAAATGGTGCCTAGATTCAGTTATGTCTCATTTCAGTATTCCTTAACGGACCAATGGTTCCCTTCTTTTGCCCCACTGACTAACAACAGATCTACAGGTTACAGAAGGATCAGAATCGCCTCCAACCACAGGACGCACCACAGTTCGATTTAATGCTCTCTGAATGATTGATGATTTATAGCACCTTTCAGAGAAATATCCCAACGCTTCAATGTAGATAAATCCCCCCAAAAATTAGATATTCAGATAAATCATCAACAAAACCTGGAAAGTGTCTGAAAAGAGGCTGCAGAAGTAAACATTCGGTAAATTGAGGTATCCCCTGCTGATGTTTTTTGTTTCTTAACTTTGGGACAAGTTCAAAGTAAAAATCAGCTCCTGGCTGAAAATGGATCATAGATGAAGCTGGAAGGAATTTAGTGACTGAAATAACATTCTATAGAAGTTTCCTAATGTTTGATTTTCAAACAGATAAACAGCCAAATAATAACAGTTGCTGCAGTGATAATTAGAGACTCATATATTCATTAAGATTCAGTATTCTTTAAGGATAAACCTTGTCCAAATAAAAAAAAAGAAAAAATGAGGCTGGCAGAAACAGCAAATCATAATTTTCAACAGTTTTGTTTTGTTCTCCATTAAAATTGGTCCTTGATCAGAGAAAAGCTCAGTAAAAAAATAACTTTATGTGCCATAAAGATGGTGACATATTTACTCTAAATAGACACAAAAACATGCTTTGTTCATCTACACAAACGGAGGGAAAGAATAAACGCTGTGTCCTGATTTCCTGGCAGGAATTTAGGTGACCCAGAACTTTTGGGAAAACAGGTCAGGTGAAACAGCTGCTGATTCTTAAGCAGAACCACGTAAAGCTTCTGTGTGTAGAAAAGGTTGCTTACATGTAATGACACAATAAAAACAGACAAAACAAAAGCTTTTCAGTGTATGGTTTGGATAGTGAGGCAACACAGAGCAACAGCCTTTAACGATACTGAGGCTAATTTTAGCCAATAAAGCCAATTTATGGAGTAACTAATTTTTTATGTATATAATTTTTTAGAAAGAGGGTTCATGTTTCAGATCAAACTATCATAGAGGAATGGACTTTCCCAGTGATAATTTGAACTATTAGGGGAAAGGGATATTCAAACCAACTCGGTTTTACTGTAGATGAAAGCTGATTAACCAATAAGGCCTGGACACATCGGTTGCGCACGACTTTTTAATCTCCGATACGATTTTTTTCATGTCACACTGATTTCATATAAGAGACTTTGACTAGGCAGGGTGAGCAGATCTGTGCAGATTTTTCTCTCCTCTGTCTCCGTGCCACACAAATCAAAAGAATTTCCCAAATTCGACTTTGACAGATTGTGAAAAGTTATAAAGATATATATATATATATATATATATATATATATATATATATATATATATATATATATATATATATATATATATATATATATATATATATATATATGTATATATATATATATATATATATATAACCAGCATAGCTACATATTAAGCAAAGCCCTGTTAACGAGTCTGTGCAGCATCTCAAACCAGAACAAATAGAGACTTTTTATAGGCCTATATTAAAAACATAATGAGATCTACGTCTAATGGAAAGAAAAACACAGAGGGATGTTTTATATACTGACTGAGGCAGCGAGGGGGGATTCTCAGAGAGAGATTTTTTCATCGGATTTCTTTTTTTGGTTTTTCTATAAAGAGGCTAAAAGAGGATCACTATTTTATTATATGCATTTTCTGTCCTAAAGTTTCTCAGCTTTTTTTTTTTTTTTTTTTTCGAGGAGAATGACAAACTGCGCTTTCTATCCCTCGTTTTTTTTTTTTTTTTTTCTCCTAGGGTCAAGGAAAATCATGACTTTTTTTCTGTCCTCTTGACCTGCTATCATGGGTGAAGTTTTTTTTTTTTTTTTTTTTTTTCATTGATTGTTTGTGCATGGTTCAGCCCCGCCTGCTTTATACGTGATGTGTGGCTCCAGATTTCACAGTTTTTCCAGCTATTGACAGATTTTATTCGGTATTTTCTCCGAAAGAAGATGTGTTTTACTTTGTACTTGTGTCTCTCTTCCTATCAGACCAATGAAATAGGCGCTGAATTGTTGCGTAGCATGACTAAAATAGACTTGGGGTCCATCGCAGTTCTCCTGCAGAAAATCGTGTCTGTATGATCATCCCCATTGACTTTCAAAAAGCGCTAAATGCCACAACCTCGTCCAACAAGATTTTCTGTCGAATCAGACTCTGATTCGTATTTTGCGTTGATTGCAAGGTTGAAATTATTCTGCACCAACATAGGGGTTTCAATCCTTACTCTGCTTTAAGTCACAACACAGTATTGAAGATGGTTAGCTTGCTGCTATGTGTGGATCATCTTCAGATGCCCGTCTATTTGTGGGCTTAAGATCAATTCATGAATCATTAGATAAAGACTTTTTATTTCACAGTTGGATATTTCTTTATGGAGTTATTTCCAAAAGTTTGAATTGATTTAAACCATAAGAAAAAATGTTGTAAAGAGCTAAAATGTTTGGCTTTAATTAACAGCTGGAGATACTGAGTCCTGCAAAGATGAGTCATCAATATTTTGACTTATTATGTCTGGAGGGGAACAGTTCTTCATCAGAAATGTGATCAGAAGCATGTAACGTTGGGAATTTAAGCGTGATGTGAATGTAGGATGAATTCTTTATTAGCACCTATCGATACTGTCTGGACTTGATGGAAATACCAGCCAACAGAGAGGATGTCTGAAGGCAGGAATGAAGTGGCAGCTGAAGTGTTTGCTGTGTTGACAGAGATCTCTGAAAAAGAAAACAAGACCTCATTAACAGACTGTGAAGCTGTAACCGCTCCTCCATAAATCTGCCACCTTTATTCTCACATTCGCTGCCGACTGATTTCTCCTAATGAGATTCCTACAGCCCATATTTATCACCGGCTGCTTGTTTGCCTTTAGATCTGTTGGTGTTGGACCGGCGGTGAGTGCGCTGCGTTCTGTACATCTGTTCCTGTCAGTAAAGGTGATGGAGTCAAACTCACTAACACACTGCGAGCTGTTATCATGTCATCAGGCCCTGCACACACCGTGAGAGCCCAGAGGACCCAGAGGAGCTGAGGATCTGCCTGTGTTCCTAGTTATCCCACCCCACTTCCTGCCTTTTTGTTTGTGGGATTAGAAACTCATCCAAACCTCTCTGTCTCTGAGCTCCTCCTTGGAGCTTTGAGTATCTCTCTCTGGGAGCCTTTGAGTTTTCAGCTTGTTCATCAGCTTGGAAAACTCACCGGAATTGATCCCAAAAGCTCTTAAAAACTCCTTCCAAGCCCTCAACACAGCGAGGCTCACCGTGTCACCAAGATTCAAAACTCAGCTCTTCAGTTCTGACATGTCTTCTATCTAAAAGCTTTTCACTGTACAACACAAACATACTGGGTCCCAGGAATGAAGGAATACATTCACAGAGACCTGCTTCCATGTTGGAGTCCACACCACACAACCTTCTGCTTTTTGTAAAAAAGATCTGGAACAATTCTGAAGACATTTTCTCTTTTTTAGATAACAGCATTGAAATTACTCTGTTTTTATCCCCCAGGGTTTATATTGCATTATCTATTTATATATAAAATGTGCATAAAACCAGGGGAGCAGCCTTAATTAATATTCTTCGCCTTTAAACACTCAGTCTTGAGTTAACACCTATCATCTGAAATTGTCAGGCTGAGAACAAAAGGACCCAGTATTTGGGGAGAAAGACAGCTAGGTTTAACAAAATGTTAAATTAAGACGGATCTGCTAACAACAGTACATCATGTATACTAACATGATAGTGACCATGTCTATCTTGATGAGGATAATAATGAACGTGTGAGTCATTAACCCGGTCTTAAAGTTCTTAAAGTGCAGAGGATGAGGTTGGATCCAGCCTGTGGTCAGCAGACAAGACGCAGCGGACTCCACCCAGAGAGTCCTAGACACTCAAGCCCCGGAGGTCGGAGGACAGGCAGGAGATCAGAAACAGGCAGACAAAGGACGTCAGGGTAATTCAGAGGAAGAAGACAAAGTTGGTGTTCCAGGCGATCAGAGATCCAAAGAGGAACCGCAGAGAATTCCAGGATGTTGTCGGCAAACGGTTTCAGGTTCGGCAAAAATCCAGCAGGAGTCCTAATACAGGTTAGACAAACAGATCAGGCAGGCTCAATGGTCCAGAGGCAGAACCGGTCAAGATCAGGTAAGCAGTAAATAATAAGGAATGCTGAAGAACTCTCACCAAAGGCCCAAGTAATAGGGCATGATGACTGGTTGAAGGTTGGTTGAATAGAGGCAGAAGTAGGTGGATCAGATGAACAGTAATGAGAAGTGATTGATTAAGGTATGTTTACATGTAGATTTTTTGAAAGATACTTAAAGTCTGAGATTTTGAGTCCTGTGATCTAAAATATCACATAAAATACTAATAACTAATCGAACTTTATTGATTTCACAATGTTGAAATTTACCTCTGAATTTAACCCATCCCCTTGGGGAGCAGTGAGCTGCCATTGTGGGGTACCCGGGGAGCAGTGTGGGGTTAAGGGTTTTGAATTAAAGAACCAGAGTAGCAGTCTGTGGGAGTGGGGCTCGGACTCAGAACTTCCGGATTCCAAGCTCTATGCTCTAATCACTCTAAAATCTCTCCTAATAGCCATTTCCAGATTTGTAGCTATTAGCTAAAGATATTATGGAGGATCTGGAGAATTAAACATAAAGTTGCAGAAACATTAAACATGTCTGACCATGGCGCCAGCTAACCTGACTCCGTCAGATGGATTTGCTCCGCATATCCATCTGGAAACCTTCCGTTGCAGTAATTTTGGGAACGGGCGAAAATACTGGTTAGCTGATTGGCCTATGTTGGTGACAGACGGGCCAAATAAATCAATCAGATCAACGAAGCATGTGACGTACTAACAGACCGACGACGAAAACACAACAACAAGCCAGGCTACTCTTGCCGCAACCAGTCGGGAGAAGAGCAAATATATTTTCCTCTGAGGAAAGCCTCCAGAGTAGTGTTTTGCTCTTCTTTCAGTGAATAAATACTCTGTAATTCCGGTAAAACTTGCTCAATAGCCACGCTAACGCTAGTTTCATCGGCTGAAGCCGCCATGTTCTTTAGACTGAACTGTCGCGCTTCTCGTTGCGTCACACCTCAAAGCCAACGCTGATTGGACGTTCGTTTGGTGAACGGCTCCAAATTTTCTTCAACGGAGAGTCTACAGACTGATTAGCGAGTGAAATCTTGAAAGCTCGCGAGATCAGGATGGTCTCACGAGGCTAGGCGCCAGCAGCATCCGGCCCTGGGATTACCTTTCTTTCGATGGAGGTAGACTTCATCTGGAGGTCACAAATTGTTCCAAATACACTTCAGCATTTAGCTTAGAGAAAAATCTACATAGGGTTAGCTCATGAGAGTAATGTAAAGTTTTCAAATGGCCAGAGTGCTGCCATGAACTAAAGATGATAGAAAACCAGTGAACGGACTGGTCAATGGTTCTTCCAGGAAATATTTTGCGGAAAAAGACTGAAGCTGAAAGATCCAAGTTATAAAGAATGGTTGTGCTGGTCCATACAAAGAGATGATTGCAGCTTTTAAAAAATACATAACAGCAGTCTTTTGTGTATCATTTTAAGATAGCTGGCGCTGTTCTTTGTTTATTTGCAGGAGAACTTGTTTTTATAAATCTGTCTGTTACTGTGGGATATCTGGGTCCTCTAAAAGGAGAGACTTAATCTTGCAAGCCCTGTGGTCTGTCGGCAGATCCTTTAGTTGTTGCATGTCCTATTTTAAAGTAGTGGGATCGCAGTGTTTAGAATGAGGTATCAGGCATTGTATCCATGATTTGAACATAGTCACATCTATAATATAGCCTCAGTTATATAACACGGGAGAATGTGCGTCCCAATGCGCCATTCACATTGCTGCACCTCGTCGTCCACCTCTGAGTTTTGTATTGTTAAAATGTCAGCCCAACTTTTATTGTGGACAAACTGAAAGGTGCTTTATTAATACAGCAGTTCCCCCGTTTCTGAGATTTATATGACTCTTCAATCAGGGGATCGTAAGTCTAGGCAAATTACATCATAACATGTAATATCTTGTTTGTTTTCTCAGTACTTCACGCAAACATTTATCATCTATGGCATCAAGTGTTCTTCCTCTTTTTTCTCTCCATTTCCTGTGGTTAATGGTGTGACAGCTATTGTTTTTTTTTTTTTTCAAAGAACAGAACAGTAACTTCTGAGTCAACTTTTAAGAGCGATAGCACTTGCTCAGGCTGGTGCGCCACCCTGTGCAACATGCCACATATGGCTACGACTGGCCCTTAAAAGCTGACTTGCCTTGTAGGTAGTCAATCTTTTTCTACTCAGGATCTGAACCGCACAGTAGCTGCTAACTACAGTCCTAATGGTTCACAGTAAAAGTATAAACTAAATGCTTACCTTTAAAGTGGGTAATGATCAGTGTCGCTGTTCTGTTTAAAGCCAAAACCTGCAACTGCTTTATTTGCGTTGCTCAAATTTGGTCATATGCCTGTAGTAGGTGCTATTTACACTATGATTGTCTATGTCCCAACTTATAACTGAAGAAGCAGATCTCATTCAATAACTGCTTTATTCACAGTCTGGTTTGATGCAGCAGAGATGAGACGTTTCTTGTTTCGGTGTGTTCTACAAATCCAAGCATTGAATCGGCGATGATTAAAACTGGCAGCTCGTTGTCTGAGAGGCGACGCTGAAACTCTGCAGCTCAGTGGAAGAGTTTGCACACGGTGAACAAAGCAGATAACTTTGATGCTGCTGCGGATTTCCTCAAACAGGGAAGTCATAATAAATGAGCTCTGCTGCCTGTTGCTCTGACTCGCTCACAGCTCCATCACAGAGACGTGTTCAGGGGCCGTCAGCTGCATGAAGATGTCTTGAAATACAGCAGGAGCAGTGACAGCCTGGCAAGAGCTAACTTTGATCATCTGGAAAAACAAAAAAAATAGACGAGGAAGCAGTAAACTAGACTGCCTCCAAGGACATTTAGTTTCTTTGGGGGCTGTAATAATCAAATAATTTGTCTCTGTACTTCCTACTTTAGATTATCAGGGGTCATGAGCTAAAACTGTCTTGGTCTGATCTACCTAGCAGATAGAAATAACAGCTCCCCTGTCTGCAGCTATCAAAACCAATAAATAAATTACTCTAATGATATCCTAAACAAAGTTATGCTTGACAATGAAATGTCCCATTAGACCATTAATTAATTAAAAAACTTGGTACAATCAATAAAACTGTTTTCTAATCTTTGAGTTTATTTCAAACCCAAAAAACATTCTTAAACAGTAATAGCATGCTTTGTTGTCTGATGTTAACAGTTTAATCTGGTTAAAACTTAACAACATCCCATATTTTCCTTTAACTCCATAAAATCATCATTTGCAATAGACAAGGAAAGTTTATATATAAAGCACATCTTAGTGACAAGACAATTTAAAGTGCTGTATATGAAAACAAAAAGGAAAATAAATTGTATTTCCATAGATGTAATACAAAGAATGAAACTGGAACATCAAAATAGGATGATTAAAAATAAAGATAAACTAATTGAAAACAGAATTTAAAAAAATCTTATGATTAAAAAAATTGAATCAAGGTTGGACTGGAAACTTTTCTAGTAATCTTTAGATGCTACTCTAAGCAAAGGTGTTTTTTTTATCTCCATTTAAAGCAACTGATTGTTTTTACATTTCTAAAGGCTTCTCCACTTTGTTTGGTTCTGGCTCTGGTTATGCAGAATAGATTTGTGGCAAAGGACCTCAGCGGTCTGGCTGTCGATCCACTGTCAGCCAGTCTGTAATGTATTTTGGAGCTAAGCCATTCAGTGATTTTAAAGACTAGGAGTCAGTGGAAGGACTTTAGAACTGGGTTGATGCTCTCCACTTTCTTAGTTGTAGTTAGGATGCAGGCAGCAGCATTCTGGATCAGCTAAAGACGCCACTGCAGGGATCCAAGCTACTGAAGATGAACAAAGCATGAGGTAGTTTTTCAAGGTCCTCCTGAGACATTAGTCCTTTAATCCAGGAGATGTTCTTTAGGTAATAGAAGGACTACTTTAATCCTGAGTCCATTACTACATCCAGATTTAGAGCCTGATTGCTACGTTGTACCTGGATTAACTGAAGCTGGGCGCTTACTTTTAATCACACTTTCTGTGGTGCAAAAACTTTTACTTGAGATTTACTATGATTTAGCTCAAGAAAATTTTGACAGATCGATGTGTTGATTTCTTGTCTGTATTTATCAAGAGCTGGAATGGGTTAGTTGTCACCTGGTGACATGGTGATGTACAACTGTATGTCATCTGCATAATTGTGGTAACTTTGGTTGTTAATTATTAAGAACCTCATTAAGATATCAAGTAGGTTAAATAGGATAGTTCCTAGGAAGGGAGCTTGGAGGATATAAAGTGATTTTTGGGGTTTATGCTGTAAAGTTACCCACCAGCACAAAAAAGTCCTGTCAACCTCCTTAATATTTCCGACCTGTTTTGGAGTTGTTCTTACCCTTACACTGGCATGTATTGTCACAGACAGTTTTTATGTGCTAGCAGCTAAGTTTTCTGACTGACCATTTCCCTTATCAACACAAAGTCTATAGGTCATGTGACTCCTGGGCTCAAACGTAATGTCCACTTCTGATTTTCAGCTCAGGTGTAAAAAAGAAAAAAAATTATCCTGATTTCTTTCATATTTCCTTCAGGATTATCTACTGAGTCACATGTACAGCAACGCAGCGAGAGATGACCTGTGGAACAAGCTAACTAAGGTACGTCTTATTCTGTCTGGTTTTGAAACCGACTTGCTTGCATTTGGCCTAAAGGCTTTCAGGCAGGGCTTAGCGCTGTCTTCTGCAGGAATGGAGAACAGTCTGACTCAATGAAGCCCTTAATTAATTCTAATGAAGGCCGGAGAGATGCTCGTTAAGACTGATTTGATGAGATGGAGAAAGATTGTTGCCGTGGTAACTGGAGCTTCTTGATTTCTAATTTGGCCTTCAAACATTAAGTTTTTAATTTCTATCCCTTCTGATAAGTTTATTTTTACCCCAAGATTTCCAAGCAACCAATTAGCGATCAAATTAACCTGAAGGTTGCTCATCTTTGTCTGAATAACTTTGCAAATTTCCACGTTTGCTGTCTCCTTTGTCGTTGTTTAAAGGCCATGCATTCAGAAGGTCAGGACATCGACATCGGGGAGATGATGGACAGATGGACTCTACAGATGGGCTACCCTGTCGTTACCATCAGCAAGAACCAATCCGAGCAACTGCCAACCCATTACATCACTATCACCCAGGAGCACTTCCTGTATGGAGAGGAAGTCAGAAAAAACAACAGGTCAGAAAAGAGAAATGGGCAAATAGGTTAAGTCTAAAGAGCATAAAGGTTCATGGAGAGATTTATTTGGAACTTTTTATGTATGTTAGGTGACTTACAATCACATACGTTACTTTTCTAGAAAAGAATAGATAAAACCCAGTCTTTAACTGGTGATCTAGGTGAAGAAGAGGGTATTTGCTTCAATCAGTGACTCATATTTTAATGGTTTCAACATATTTTATTCACTTTAAAAAAAAATAGGTCAATTGGTTTAAACTTCTTTCATTGATATCCCACCTTTCTCCGTCTCTATCTTAGTCCTTCTGCTCAGTCAGGCAGCCTTTTCCTATCTAAGGGTCAGAGCTTGTGTCTAAAAAAACACCTAACAACCTGTGTTGTTACTGCTATTTTAGCCTCTGAACAAATATTCACTACTTAACACTTTTGAAGAAAAAGGAATTATTTAATTATTTAAATTAAGAGCCTGATTTCAGTCAGTGAAGTTGGTGCATGATTATGAGATCAGTTCCTATCAATCTGTTTGTTAGCTGCAGCTTGTTGCTTCATCTAAAAGTTTTTGACTTATTTGCTTTATTAACCCTCCACATTGTGTCATCCATTCTGATGCTATTTATCCTTTTAATAAGAATATTTTAGTATTTAATATTCAAAACAATAAAACCTGCTAAAAAACCTGCAGGAAAGGTTTGGTAAATGTCCTCGTTTGTCAGAGATTGGATGACGTTGCGTTTTAAAGACTCACCTGAGTTTGGAAAACTCACTGAAATAATAACTTCAAAACTTCATGTTACATGATGCTTTAGGCTCTAAATTTGTTCATTTTCGATCATGCAGCATTTTTCCTGTTTTTTCAACATTTCCTCACCTCCTTTACTACCTCTCCATCATTTATGTGTCATGCATATTTTATTCCCCTGATGTTTTATTCAAATCCTTGACAATCTTCAGAGTTTATTTTCTTCTGCATTTTATCGACCCACTTTCTCCCCCATCAATACTTCAGTAGCTCCTTTCCTCCTCCCTGTCTGTTGTTCACATCTTCTATCCTTTTTTTCTTCCTGTACGGCAGCTGACATTTACAGTCGCTTCGTCCCGTTCAGCTTCTCTCTGGAAGTTTCCTCTGCTTTCATCGAGGTTCTTAAGGTGCGACTCGGGCTGCTCCTGAGGTTCTGTCAGCTGCTGAATCGAAGTCGTCTCTTTAAGGCACTGCTGATTTTTCGCTATTTGCTTTCTTTGAGTCTCTCAGAGCTTCGCTCAGACTCCCTCGGTGATCTCAAGGTTTTCCTCACCCTTTGGAAAACAAACTGTTGCTGTGCTTTAAAAACCCAGCTGCAGTAGACCGGGTCAGTTGAGCTGCGTTCAGAAACACACTAAAGGAAAATGTTTCCTTTATTGATCGTACTATAAACTGCCTAAATCAAATCCAGTTGTTGAAGCTCCTTTTTTTCTCTGGAGGTAGATTAAGCATTCAGCTGCAGTTACCAGGTTTATAGAACAATAAATACTGAAAACTGTTTATGCTAAGAAGAAGGATGAAGAGCAGCTTATGAAGAGCCACTTTTGTTAGAGCTGTCCAAAGCTTTAGAAACGGTCAAACGGGCCGTTATCTTTTCTTTTCCAGGCCTTAAATTACAGCATTCTTTACAGTTCACACATTTGTTCCTGATGATTACATGTCCAAGTCAAAGCCCCATCTCGGTGTACAAGCTCAGAACCAGGCCATATGCTGTTCATTCGCTCTACTTGTTTTTATGTTTATTCATCAAAGCTGCTTTTAAAGTTGCTGCAGAAAAAGGGCTGAAAATATGAAGTTAGATTCAAATCCCCTAAAAATCAGAAAGTTGGAGGTAATCATGCAGTTTAACCAGTGAGAATGTGGACCGGTCGGTTAGCATCAATGCTAACATTGTATATTTGGATCATCAAAGATCAAAAGGCTTAATTCTGTCTTCATTTGATGCGTTTCCCTGTGAACTGGCCTTTTTGATGCTTCATTGGAGAATTGCACTGCTTACTGTGATTTGTCAGACAAAAACGTATTTACTTGAAGATAAAAATACTATTTATAGAAACTAAATGGCTGAAACTAAATAAGTGAAATAAGTGAAAAAACAAAAATGTTCAGATTCCAGTCTTTTCCATAGATAATTCTGAATGTGGAATAAAGGCTGATAAGTTAAGTGCTTGGACAAAATGCTCCGTTTATGTCAGCATCCGACACGTCTCTTTGGAGAAATAATAATAATACCGAAAACGTTCCTGACTGCAGCCGCTGGGAATAGTTTGCCATTTATCTCTACATGCCTAATATCATGTAAGCCCCGCTCCCAGCTGAGGGGCCAGCAGTTGAAAAAAAAAGTCAAAAATAGAATAAGAGAATGCATAATGTTTATTTTTTGGTATCACATCCATCTTTTTTTTACAGTTTCATTTTTTAAATTCATGTTCAGTTTCCTAAAGTGAACTTTTCAAGCCTTACTAAGCTTACTGTTATATGAGTTTGAAGGCACAAATCTGTGTTACCTGAAAGTCTAAAAGAGCTAAAAAAAATAATCACCTGGCAGTTATTTAATACAGTTGTCTTTAGTGTTTGGATTTTAAAAAAAAATTATGTAACATTTGCTATTTTAAGATGTTTTAAATTAACAGGCTGGAGTAATTTAAACACAAGTAGAAATAACAATTTAATATATGTGTAGCCTGGTCTAAAAAAAAAAAAAAATCTATTTCAGACTACTAGGTTAAATATATTAAAAATCGAGTTAAAATGCATTTAAAATCTGTTTAAAATAACAATAAATAAAAGTTAATCAATTATTAAAAAGTTTTCATAAATAGTTTAAATCCAAACAAATGGTTTTTTGTTTTTTTGTCAATTTATTTGTTGAATACTAATGTTAATGTTGCCTTAAGTTCGTTTGCCTTGAATCTTGTTTACAACCTGACTTGTTAAGTTGTCAATCTTGTAATTTCTCTTATCACATTGGATGATGTAAACTGAATATCCAATCAGATGTGTTAGAGGGCGGGATCTAGGTTATAGCACACGGTTACTGGGTTTGCCTGAGGAGGCTATTCATCAGAGTTAAGGGGAGAATCATTAAAAAATAGCCATGGATGCAGAGTCTACGTTCCTGTTTTTGGACTGTTTTACCCTTTGATGATGGACCGGGAGGAATTCTCTGCACTCTTCTGCTGTGGATAGACCTGTCGCAGTTTCTTCAAGGTGTACTTCCAACTCTCGAGTGTGAAGCTAACTCCAACCAACTTGAAGAGTTTCAGTTTGGCATGGACATGGCTTGACCTCCATCAGATCTCGTACATATTCCAAAAGGATTTCGTGAGTAAGCATCTGCATTTTATTTTCTGCTTGTTCAACAAGTGAAGCGGCCTTTTTCTGTTTTCTGGTCCCAACGAACCCAAGCAACAACCAGGCTTGCAACAGTTTATTAAATCTGAGCTCAGATAAATTACGTATCTGGACTGGTTAAGGGAAGAAATTTATAGAATGTAATTTTCTGAATTATTGTTATTTTGATTCTTTGAAGACATTTGAAGTATTGTAAGTGTACTGAGACACTTTAAAAAAAAACTTGGACATTTTCTTTTCAATATTTTCTCTTTTATTTTATTTTTTTTCCCAAATCATAATTTAAGTTATTACTAAAATTTACTCATTTATTTAAATCTATTTGTGTTGTGTCATAATTATTTACCAAGATTTAAAAGTATTGGTTGCATTCAAGGATAAAAGAAGGAAAGATAAAAGGCGTTAAAAGATAAATTCATTATTCTTAGTGGGTTTAAATACAGAGTTGCATATATAAATCCTGCTAAGTGGAGGCACCGTCAATATAAAAAAACTCTAAATTACTACATACAGTTAAAAGACTATTTACTATTATTTCTCCTGTTTAACAATATTAGTTGTAAGTAACGTACCCAGAGCCCCCCCTATAGTAGTACCATAACATTAATACAGAGTTAATGCCTAACTACTTGGGTTGGGTGCTACACAAATTGGAGGCACTGCTGGGATAATAAAATTTAGTTGTTTCATACCAGTTTTCGTCAGTCTTAACCTTAATCTATGGTATGCTTATAAGTTAGTAAACTTAATCTTAGTTTTAAGAAAGCCACCTTTCTTGTAATCCCTTGAAAAAAAAAATTAAAATAAAATAATTAAGAAAGAAAGAAACTGATTAAACTATGGCCACTAAAAAACAGAGCGCACAACCCGATCTTGCTAACTGGTGCAGGGGTGAAGGGCTGGATCCGTCACATGCAATTCTAGTGCTTGGAGTACCCGAAGATGAGGAGATATCCACAGTCGAAGCAACACTTGAGGAAATAAAAGCCTTGGGCAAGGTAAGAGTGAGGGGCAAGATGTTTGATGCCAATAACCAAACCCTAACCATGTTATGTGAATGCCGTGAAGAAGTAGACTCTATTAAATTTCCACTAGAAGTGATCTCACCTATAGAAGGAAGAATATGGGCAATAGTGATTGCAGAAGAAAAAAAACAAACTCAGACCCATTCACAGATTAACAAATTCACAAACCCATTCACAAATTAAACAAATTTCTACGGGATGAAGGGAAAACTATGGATGACATTGAAAGACTATGTTCTCCTACAACTTCATGGAACAGCAATCCAGAGTCAATCATTCGTGCAGTAGGTGATGTTTTGCAGCCAAAGCCAAATGAAAGTAGTTCTTACAGGCGTCTAAGAACCTTCTCTGGAGCCCATCCTACTCCGCCTGGAGAAGACAATTTAGACAGTTGGCTAGAACAAGCAAAATTCATGAGTGAAGAATATGAAGGGTCAGACAAAGAAAAGCGCCGGAGGATTATTGAGAGTCTCAAAGGACCAGCTTTGGAGATAATACAAGCAGTACGATTGTCCAATCCCAATGCCAGCCATATAGATTATATACAGGCATTAGAAAGTACATTTGGAACCTCAGAATCCGGAGAAGAACTGTATTTCACATTCAGATCCATGCAGCAAAGACAACATGAGTGCTTGTCGGATTTTTTGCTGAGATTAGAAAGAACGCTAAATAAAGTGCTTCAAAAAGGAGGCTTAACAGTAAGTGAAGCCAAAAAAGCAAGGTTAGAGCAACTCATTAAAGGTGCAACTGAATCTGATCTCATGATTCTTCAGCTAAATCTAAGAGATAGGCGAAGTGACCCACCATCATTTCTAAACCTACTGAAAGAGATTCGTGAAGAAGAGGAGCGTGAAGCAGCTAGACAAAAATTTTAAAAACCAGCACAAAGACAGTATGTGCATGCAGTGCAGACCATAGGTGAGACAGAATCGAAAGGGTCTCAGCAAATTGATCTTCAGTCTGAAGTTCAAGAGCTAAAAGCAAAGATTAAAGAGCTTAACAAGCAGCCTAAGCCCACAGAGTCAAGTCAAAAGAAAGAGTTCAGAGAACAGAAAAAAGACAAATCAGACGCAAGCAAAGAAGTGCAACAGTTAAGTTAAAAACACAGTTAAGTGTAATGTCAGTAAAGTCAAAGCAATATGCAAAAGACCAAGGCCTCTACCACAAGTTCAAAGCAGACTTCAGTCCAAAGTCACCTTCCTATAATTCAAAGAGTAGCAAAGGTGGAGATTATTTTTGCTACAGGTGTGGAGAAAACTGGCATTTTGCATATAAATGCACAACTCTGGAAAATGCTCAAAAGGTGATCAAAAAGCTAATTCATCAGGTACATGGAAGTAAAGAGGGACAAAATAAAAGTACAGAGGATCAAGATCAGTGTGTCGCTCATGTCAATACCGCCAGTGTCCCGACTCAAAATGCAGACATACCTGAAGGTCTAATTGGTCCCTCATCGATCGCACCTATTAAAGTTAATAACATCTCCTGCAATGGACTTATGGATTCTGGGTCAACAGTGACAATCATCTTTGAGGGCTGGTATAACGCCAACATACCAACAGTTCCAATACATCCTATTTCCAGTCTAGCTATCTGGGGTCTATCAGCTGAGTCTTATCCATACTTTGGGTATGTAATAGTAGACATAGAATTCCCTGAGGATGTAGTAGGCGTTAAAGGGCCACTTAACATCCTTGCTCTCATCTGTCCTGAGCCCCCACAAGGTCATGAAACCCCTGTAGTGGTGGGTACAAATGCTTTCCTGTTCCGCCGTCTATTCCAGTTGTGTAAAGAAAGCGGTAGTGATTGTAAAGTCAGCTCCATGAAAATACAAGCAGTTTATGACCAAATCCAAACTCAGTCTATGAAGTCCCATGCAGCAGACAATCCCATAGGTCAAGTGAAATGGCAAGGTCCAGGGCCTCTTACCATTGCTGCTAATGAAAAGTTCTATGCCACTTGCAAAGTAGAGCAGAAAGCTACTAAGTCTCACAATTTCATCTTTGTTGAGGCACCAGCTATGTCGCAATTACCATCTGGTGTGCCAGTGCAGCCAAGTGTTCTCCCAGAGAGTGACATAGATGAGAACAGTTTCACAGTCCTATTGCATAATGAGTCACAGAAACCCTCCTCTATCCAAGTTTGCACAGTTCTCGCTGAGATGCATGAAGTAGACATAGTCACTGATCCTAAAGCTCTAGAGCCTGAGACTAGTACTTTAGATCCCAAACTCTTTGATTTTGGTGATTCACCGGTCCCCAAAGAGTGGAAGGAAAGGTTACAGCTAAAGCTAGCTCAGAGGCGAAATGTTTTCTCTCTAGGTGAATGGGATGTGGGTTTAGCTAAAAATGTACAACACCACATCCGCCTTAGTGACTTTACTCCCTTTAGAGAACGATCACGTCGGTTAGCTCCCGCAGACATTGAAGATGTGCGACAACACTTACAACAGTTGTTAGCTGCGGGTATCATTAAAGAGTCGCGTAGCCCATTTGCTTCACCTATTGTAGCTGTACGAAAAAAGAATGGTTCAGTTAGAATCTGCATTGACTACAGGACTTTGAACAGTCGTACCATCCCAGACCAGTACACCATCCCTCGTATTGACGATGCCTTGGATTGTCTTACAGGCATCAAATGGTTTTCAGTCCTTGATCTTAGGAGTGGATATTATCAAATTTCCATGTCCGAGCAAGATAAGGAGAAGACTGCATTTATCTGCCCTCTTGGGTTCTACCAATTTGAAAGAATGCCGCAAGGTATCACTGGAGCATCTGCCACTTTTCAGCGGCTTATGGAGAAAGCTGTGGGGGATATGCACCTTCTCCAAGTGATAGTGTACCTCGATGACATAATTGTTTTTGGCAGAACACTTGAAGAACATGAGCAACGTCTCCTTAAAGTTTTAGATTGCCTTGAGGAAATTGGTCTGAAGGTGTCGATAGACAAATGTCAGTTCTGTCAGTCCCAAGTAAAATATGTCGGCCATATTGTTTCAGAAGCCGGCATAGCCACAGATCCAGAAAAGGTTGCTGTTGTTAGAAACTGGCCAGAGCCAACAGATCTTAAGTCCCTTCGCTCATTTCTTGGTTTCTGTGGGTACTATCGCAGATTTATTGCCAACTACTCTAGCATAGTCCGTCCATTAACAGAACTTACCAAAGGTTACCCACCTACTCAGAAAGGCAAGAAAATTCGAGCCAAAGACCCAACCAAAACTTACCTCAAACCTTCTGAACCCTTCAAAGACAGATGGGACAATTCCTGTCAACAAGCATTCAAAAAGATCATTGACTGTTTGACTAATGCTCCTGTACTAGCATTTGCAGATCCCACCAAACCGTATGTCCTGCACGTGGACGCGAGCATGAATGGTTTAGGTGCCGTACTCAACCAAGAGTACCCTGAGGGCCTTAAGCCTGTTGCCTTCGCTAGTCGAAAACTCAGTGCCTCAGAACGAAACTATCCTGTTCATCAACTTGAGTTCCTAGCACTGAAGTGGGCTGTCGTTGATAAATTCCACGACTACCTCTATGGAGTTAAGTTCACAGTTAGAACGGACAACAATCCTTTAACGTACGTGTTGACAACAGCAAAACTAAATGCTGTTGGACATCGTTGGCTTGCAGCTTTAGCTACATACACTATATTGCCAAAAGTATTTGCTCACCTGCCTTGACTCACATATGAGCTTAAGTGACATCCCGTTCCTAATCCATAGGGTTCAATATGACGTCGGTCCACCCTTTGCAGCTAGAACAGCTTCAACTCTTCTGGGAAGGCTGTCCACAAGGTTTAGGAGTGTGTTTATGGGAATTTTTGACCATTCTTCCAGAAGCGCATTTGTGAGGTCGCACACTGATGTTGGACGAGAAGGCCTGGCTCTCAGTCTCCGCTCTAATTCATCCCAAAGGTGTTCTATCGGGTTGAGGTCAGGACTCTGTGCAGGCCAGTCAAGTTCATCCACACCAGACTCTGTCATCCATGTCTTTATGGACCTTGCTTTGTGCACTGGTGCACAGTCATGTTGGAAGAGGAAGGGGCCAGCTCCAAACTGTTCCCACAAAGTTGGGAGCATGGAATTGTCCAAAATGTCTTGGTATGCTGAAGCATTCAGAGTTCCTTTCACTGGAACTAAGGGGCCAAGCCCAGCTCCTGAAAAACAACCCCACACCATAATCCCCCCTCCACCAAACTTTACACTTGGCACAATGCAGTCAGACAAGTACCGTTCTCCTGGCAACCGCCAAACCCAGACCCGTCCATCAGATTGCCAGATGGAGAAGCGCGATTCGTCACTCCAGAGAACGCGTCTCCACTGCTCTAGAGTCCAGTGGCGGCGTGCTTTACACCACCGCATCCGACGCTTTGCATTGCACTTGGTTATGTATGGCTTGGATGCAGCTGCTCGACCATGGAAACCCATTCCATGAAGCTCTCTGCGCACTGTTCTTGAGCTAATCTGAAGGCCACATGAAGTTTGGAGGTCTGTAGTGATTGACTCTGCAGAAAGTTGGCGACCTCTTCGCACTATGCGCTTCAGCATCCGCTGACCCCGCTCCGTCAGTTTACGTGGCCTACCACTTCGTGGCTGAGTTGCTGTCGTTCCCAAACACTTCCATTTTCTTATAATACAGCTGACAGTTGACTGTGGAATATTTAGGAGCGAGGAAATTTCACGACTGGATTTGTTGCACAGGTGGCATCCTATCACAGTTCCACGCTGGAATTCACTGAGCTCCTGAGAGCGACCCATTCTTTCACAAATGTTTGTAAAAACAGTCTGCATGCCTAGGTGCTTGAATTTATACACCTGTGGCCATGGAAGTGATTGGAACACCTGATTCCAATAATTTGGATGGGTGAGCAAATACTTTTGGCAATATAGTGTATGACTTCAACATCCAGTATCGTCCTGGTCGTCACAACGTAGACGCAGATCTATTATCCCGGCAGTACACAAATGAAACTGAACAATGGTTAGATGTGCCACAATCTGCCATAAAAGCCATCTGTAAAAAGGAATCCATTAATGGAACTACGAAGCTAGTAGACCAACTTGGTGTCCCTCCATCAGTGATTCCGGAAGCTTACGTTTTTTCCAGTGAGAAAGCAACCTTGTATGAGCAGTTTACTTCTAAAGACTTGCAAGTTGCTCAAGATCTTGACCCAATTATTGGTCCAGTTAAACAAACCATCCGAACTGGAGAGCAGCTTATTTCATCCAAAAATTATCCACCTGATGTGACATTGTTAAGTCGAGAGAGCTCAAAACTTGAGTTGGACAACCAAATACTTTACCGACAAAGGAAAATGCCCTGTGGCACAGTGAATAAACAACTGGTTCTACCAGAAAGATACAGAACAAGTGTAATGAGATCATTACATGATGACTGTGGACATTTAGGCATTGAGAAAACGACAGAATTGCTCAAAGATCGTTTCTACTGGCCTAGAATGAACACCGATGTGGAACAGTATATAAAAACTTGTGGACGTTGTATCGCCCGAAAAACACTACCACAACGTTCGTCTCCACTCAATCAAATCACTAGTAATGGCCCCTTAGATCTAGTTTGTATTGATTTCCTACAAATAGAGCCAGACAGCAAAGGAGTTGCCAATGTACTAGTAGTAACCGATCATTACACAAGGTACGCTCAAGCGTTCCCTACAAAGGATCAAAAGTCAGTCACAGTTGCAAAAGTATTGTGGGAGAAATACTTTGTCCACTACGGACTGCCCGCCAGAATACATTCAGATCAAGGCAGAGACTTTGAAAGCCGCCTTATCAAAGAGCTTCTGTTGATGCTTGGTATCCGAAAATGACGCACTTCACCTTACCATCCACAAGGGGATGCCCAACCAGAACGTTTCAACAGAACGCTTCTTTCGATGCTTGGAACTCTTGAGGATGTTAAAAAACAAAACTGGAGTCAACATATTAGTCAGTTAGTACATGCGTATAACTGCACGAAAAATGAATCTACCGGATATTCTCCCTACTCTTTAATGTTTGGACGCAATGCTAGGTTGCCGATTGACCTTTGTTTCAATGCGGTTCTTGAAAGTGATTCAGAGAAAACTCACTTGCAGCACGTTGACAAAATGGGAAAAGAACTACAACAAGCTTACCATCTAGCTACCGAGAGTGCAACAAAGAACCACCGGAGAAACAAGTCCCGTTATGACCAAAGAGTACGAGACCAACCCTTGCAAGAAGGAGACAGGGTACTGATAAGACACGTTGGTTTAACTGGTAAACACAAACTACAAGACAGATGGAGATCAACCCCATACATTGTAATTCAAAAGTTACCGAACTTACCGGTATACAAAGTCAAATCAGAACAAGGAACTGGAAATGTTAAAACTCTACACAGAGATCATCTACTACCTATCGGTTATCTCGTCCGAATCTCAGAGACCTTAGAAACACCTGAAAGAGTCAGACTACCGATTACTAGACGACAACATGCTCTACAAAGTCAAACATGTGACCAAAATGCTCAAAAATTGGATGCTTCTTCAGTCTCAGAATCTGAGTATGAATATGGTTATCTCGTCCGAATCTCAGAGACCTTAGAAACACCTGAAAGAGTCAGACTACCGATTACTAGACGACAACATGCTCTACAAAGTCAAACATGTGACCAAAATGCTCAAAAATTGGATGCTTCTTCAGTCTCAGAATCTGAGTATGAATATGCGTATGAGTATCAAACCAAAAACACTGACCATGTTAGGAGACATGTACCTATACTAGGCAGACCTGATGTCCAACCTGCTTCTTCTGAAGAGTCTTCCTCACCTGAGAGTGAACCTGAGTTTGAGGATGGACCATCTGAAAGTTCACAAGAGGAATGTCAATCTTCAACTGTAGAACCAGAAGCCAGTGATACATCTGAAGATGCCGAAGTGGAGTTGAGAACTCGCACAAGTCCCAAAACCAGAAAGTCAGCGCGAGAAGTGAAACCAGTCATCCGTTTGACTTATGACAAACCTGGAACATAAACTGAGGAACCTGTGACAATTGTGCACCAAGGAATGGTAATACAAGTCAACCTCAGTAACACTAGAGATGAAACAAATCCCTTAAAATGTTCTAAACATTATAAGACTTATCCCTCTGGATCTAAGTTTAAACTTGGAGTTAGATGAGGACATCTAAACCTTTTAGAAGGGGGAGGATGTAGCCTGGTCTAAAAAAAAAAAAAAAATCTATTACAGACTACTGGGCTAAATATATTAAAAATCGAGTTAAAATGCATTTAAAATCTGTTTAAAATAACAATAAATAAAAGTTAATCAATTATTAAAAAGTTTTCATAAATAGTTTAAATCCAAACAAATGTTTTTTTATTTTTTTGTCAATTTATTTGTTGAATACTAATGTTAATGTTGCCTTAAGTTCGTTTGCCTTGAATCTTGTTTACAACCTGACTTGTTAAGTTGTCAATCTTGTAATTTGTCTTATCACATTGGATGATGTAAACTGAATATCCAATCAGATGTGTTAGAGGGCGGGATCTAGGTTATAGCACACGGTTACTGGGTTTGCCTGAGGAGGCTATTCATCAGAGTTAAGGGGAGAATCATAAAAAAATAGCCGTGGATGCAGAGTCTACGTTCCTGTTTTTGGACTGTTTTACCCTTTGATGATGGACCGGGAGGAATTCTCTGGACTCTTCTGCTGTGGATAGACCTGTCGCAGTTTCTTCAAGGTGTACTTCCAACTCTCGAGTGTGAAGCTAACTTCAACCAACTTGAAGAGTTTCAGTTTGGCATGGACATGGCTTGACCTCCATCAGATCTCGTACATATTCCAAAAGGATTTCGTGAGTAAGCACGTGCATTTTATTTTTTCCTCTTGTTCAACAAGTGAAGCGGCCTTTTTCAGTTTTCTGGTCCCAACGAACCCAAGCAACAACCAGGCCTGCAACAGTTTATTAAATCTGAGCTCAGATAAATTACGTATCTGGACTGGTTAAGGGAAGAAATTTATAGAATGTAATTTTCTGAATTATTGTTATTTTGATTCTGTGAAGACATTTGAAGTATTGTAAGTGTACTGAGACACTGTTAAAAAAAACTTGGACATTTTCTTTTCAATATTTTCTCTTTTATTTTTTTTTTTTCCCAAATCATAATTTAAGTTTTTACTAAAATTTACTCATATATTTAAATCTATTTGTGTTGTGTCATAATTATTTACCAAGATTTAAAAGTATTGGTTGCATTCAAGGATAAAAGAAGGAAAGATAAAAGGCGTTAAAAGATAAATTTATTATTCTTAGTGGGTTTAAATACAGAGTTGCATATATAAATCCTGCTAAGTGGAGGCACCGTCAATATAAAAAAACTCTAAATTACTACATACAGTTAAAAGACTATTTACTATTATTTCTCCTGTTTAACAATATTAGTTGTAACGTACCCAGGGCCCCACCTATAGTAGTACCATAACATTAATACAGAGTTAATGCTTAACTACTTGGGTTGGGTGCTACATATGTTTCTGAAAATCATGATGCTGTGGACAAGGTCATTTTAGATCCTCACACCAATAAAATGTAAATCTGATTAAGTAAAGTTAAATAAATTCCGGAAGTGTTTCAAATAACTGCTATACACAAACATGTTTTATTTATAAAAAGAGAGAAGATAAGAATACAGGAGACAACATGTGTTTATTAAGGAAAACTCTAAAAGCAGCTCTGCTATTTCCTTTATTTAAAGAAGTTTATTTTTATTGTTTAAAAATGAAAGAGCATATTATCTACTGATTACTGCTGCGATAAAGTACCTCCAGAACCACCAATTAAAACATAAAACCAGTAGTAATCATATTACTAAGGTAATATATGCTGGTCTTAAATGCTTTTATGACTGCATGGAGTTTTTCTTTGAATATTTGTAAAATATTGTCTGCTTTGTGGAAACATTCTCTCAAGATAAACATTTCAGACGATTAGCATAATCCAGTTAGTTTCATATTCAGTCATATTTATAATCCCTTTTTGCTTCTTAGACAGCTTCCTCCTCTTTTTTCACCAAGCAGATGTAACTTTGAAGGGAAAACTGAGGCTTTTTTCAGGCTAAAACAAAGTTGGATTTCTGCTGGAGGGTTCATTTGTTTAAATCTGCCTTAAGATACATGATCAAAATTATGGATTTACCAAAATGTCTTTTAAGCTTAAAGATTCAAAGAGAGCCTTGATCTAAGCAGGCTGGCCATCAGCATGTATTCATCTTAACATTATAGATGCTTCAAAAGCCTCTGATGTGCATCATCTAGGTTTTCAGTTGCTTCTACAAAAAAGATAAAAACAAGAAATTTGCTTTTTATTATCTGGACATTAGAGCTCCTTTTGTTGGGGTTTCTTTTGTGATTTTCAATAGTTTCCATTGTTTCTATTGTCAAACTTGTGAGAAATGTGTGATCTACATAGACAAAAGCCTCTTTCCTATTGAAAGTACCAGGTTAACGCAGGTGTTTTTAAACTTTTTAATCATTTAAACATTCGGCTCCCTCACACTGGCAATAAAAGCAGGGTCTAACCCCTCGCTGGCAGCTGCTCCTTCCTCCCGCGGCTCTGTGTCTGATGACACTATCACGCTTTGGTTCGCATTGATGATGTATCGAGTGTAAAATAATCAGGAAAGTAAACAATGGAGAGCAACATTTAAGGAAGCCAAGGCGTAGTCAGTGTGCTTCATTGTTCACTCTTTTATCTCTCTTAATCCCTCTGACTAGAGCTGCGGCATGTTTATCGAATGTAAGATGTGGGTGGTGTGGTGTGTTGACGTCCGAACGTTGCGCTCAATGGTATCTTGAATTTAGTCGGTCAACCCTGCTCTGGTTTTCCCACATTATGCCGATCAGAGCCGGATAGACAAGGGTCAGTGTGCTGTTCCAACTGCCAATAAAAGCAGATTGTTTGCGGGTTCAAATTCGTTTTTTGGTAAAAGAAAAAAAATATTCAGATAGGCTCACCTGCCTGGTTGCTCAAACCTGATATAAGCATTAATGGCTCCGATGCTAAAGGTGTCAGACAGGGAAGAGAACGTTGTGATTACAGAATAGAGGTTTTAAATTGACTAAAATGTTAGCTTTTGTGTGGGTCAGGAATGGCTCTATATTATTTGCCCAAATAGGTTTGAAGCTGAGCTCCATGAAGCAGTAGGTAGACCTAGGGTTGGACGATAATTCAATAACAATATATATAGATCAATAGATGTGTGGAGCCAAAAAAAAAAGAAGAGAGTTGATAAAAGTTTGATATAGAAACACAGTTTTCCTTCCTTTTTATTGTAGCCTATTATGTAGGTCGCCATCCGCTGAAACCACTACACAGACCACGTCATCAGAGGAATCCTCAGGAACTTCTGCTCAAACAAAGCTGGCAAAGCAAGCTAAACTGGTCTTCCTTCTTTTTGACAAAGCGTCAAAGGGGCATAAGGACATTATTTACGCAGTAACGTGCTTCTTACTGATTTATATGCTGCCGTTGTCTTCTGTTGAAAAACCTGGCTTCAAACAGCTGCTCGACACTTGATCCCCGATACGAAGTTCTGGACCACACGTTTTTCTCTAACTCAGGGCTCCCTAATTTTTACCATTAGTGTAGGGAATCAGTGCAGATGAGCTGCAATTTGTGTTTTACTGCGTCATAATGTCAGACCTCTGGTCAAGTTGCACATCCGAGCCCTAACTCAGCCTCTCAATTCACTGCATAGACAGAGAACGGAACCTGAGAATTAACTGTCTAGAATCTTTAAGATAATTATTGATATCGATTAATATGTATTTTTTTTTATTTTTATCAATATGGTTTTTTCTTCACCGTCCAGTCCTAGGCGGACCTTAACTGGGAACCCAAAAGTGTGAAAAGGATGTGTAACCCTTTAGCCCTTCGGCTAAAGCTCACTAAGTGACTTTTAGGACTTTCCACCAGTTAAAAGAGTCGCCCAGGTCCTGAGAGTAGGCCCAGACCATTATACCACCACCACCATATTTGACTGGTGTTATTTTCTTTGTTTCGTAAATTTAATGTGACACACTGTTTCCAAAATATCGACTTTTAGCTCCATCAGTCCTCAAAATATGTTCCTTCAATTCAATTTAATTAAATCTGTGGTCTTTCTTGGTAAAAGTGAAGCGGTGAATTTAGGTTATTTGGGTCATCTATGGTTCAAGTCTCGGCGCTCTCCCTTATAGGCACTTTCTACCTAGTGTGTCTTGTTTTTTTGCTGTCAAATTGTGGCCTCTCTTCTTAAATGAGTGACTTCATTTTTGTTTTTGTTTTTTTTTAATACTGAGGCCTACATCTAGTTGTTAGACAGGTTCTGTTTTCTCTGTTTTCTTAATTTTACAGCTCTGGAAGAAACCAGTGCTGGATATGGCTACTATAACTTAAAAAAAAATGTGATTAACTAATAGTTCAGTCAGAAATGTCATCACGTTGGCACATTAACCTCCTTTAGAGTGGATACTTCCTTCCTTTAATCAATGGTTAAATCGTCTGCTTCTAATGGAAAATGTACTAATGTCAAAATCAGCAACATTAAAACTAACAACAACCAGAAAAAAGTTTGTTTTTTTTTTGCCTCTTTTGCTTTGATTTGTCTTACTAATACACATAAAAGCAAATGTATAAACGAGGTCAATGTGTGTTTTATCTGAGGATGAGAAGCAGCAGGGGCTGGGTAGAGAACAGCCATCTGTAGTGTTTTAAGTGAAGAAATATGCATTAATGGTTTCCTGCTTCTTTGCCTCCTATATATCCAGTTGGTTTATGCCTTTGATGAATAAACTATAAACTCTAAGGACGTGTGCGCTCATAAATATTGATAAATGTATTCAGTTGTCCATGCAGCTGACTGCGTGCGAATCCCTTCTTGTCAGTTGTTCAAATATGAATAGAGGATTGAATATTTGGCAGCCTGGACGGCGTATCGATCCTCCACCGCCTGCAGCGACAAACAGCTGTTATAGGAAAAGACGTTTTTGGTTGGGTACATTACTCTCACACTGAAAATATAAACACACATCTGTGAAACCGATGTAAGCGAGTCAAGCTGATTGTATTTAACCTCTAATTAACGTCCTTTCTAATTAAAATCTAACTGAGTCTGATCAAAATGAATTTAATTATAAAACTGGCTTTTAGTGGAAGTGAGAAGAATTTAATGTTAACAGCCATATTAATGGTGCCATTAGTTCTGGGATACAATAGACGCACTGTTTGAAGTCGGGCTGCTGCACGAAGTAGGAACTATTGGAAAAACATGAAGAAACGTTGGTTAATGTCATGTTTTGGTTGAAGAACTCATGCGGAGATCTGAAAATGAAATCAGGTGAAATATCTACAATGAAACTTTTCTCTTTGGTGTTATGAGAAGAACTTGGTAAGACTTCTTGAGATCATGATACTAGTCTCACCAACTTTTTACCTAAAGATTAATAATCCAAAAGAATCTACTCTTGCTTAGTTTATCTCGGGTTTGGTTAGATGGACCATTTTTGCAGTGTACGAGGATTGAGGGGGCTTAGGAGAGAGGCAGGTGCATCTGCCCACTCTAATTAACGAAGTGGAGCACAGCAGAGAGTGGTTAGCAGCCAAACAAAAAGCCGACAGTGGGCTGAAGTAGGACTTTGCCCTGAAATCAAAAGGTTGATGGTTCCTGCCCCGGCTCTGGCTTTCAGTGTTGTTGTGTCCTTGGGCAAGACACTTCACTTGCATTGCCTACTGATGGTGGTCACAGGGTCGGGGTGGTGCTATTGTAAGGCAGCCTTACTTCTGTCAGTGAGCCCCAGGGCAGCTGTGGCTATAATGTAGTTTGCCACCATCAGTGTGTGAGTGAATGGGTGAATGACTGAATGTAGTGTAAAGTACTCGGTTTAAGGCCCCGTCCACACGAAGTCAAACCCTGGCCTAAATGCACAAATTTTTCACCAAACCAGCCTCTCATCCATACGAAGCCGGCGTTTCATTGTGATACTGTTTCGACACAGTATCACAACAACAATGGCGCTGTACTGTGTTGAATGGCTGCTGCTCATGCTACTCACCCTGCTGTCGGGCTTACAACAGAATCTTCTTCTTCTGGAATATCTCCAGGAAGAACAGAGCAATATCGACGACATAGTTCAGCACCTGAATCTGACTGAACCACGAAAATGGACCCGCAGGGCCATTTTCCGGTTTTCCGGTTTGGTTGTTGTATAAATATTACTGCGCATACCCAACATTTCGTTGCCTGTTTTCGCCTCTTTTTGCTTTGGCACCACAGCGCCACTTACAGGCCTGGCATACATTTTGCAGCGTTTTCATGCATTCGTGTGGACGATCACATTTATTTTACGTCTCCGTCTTTACGACAAACGTTCTGTAAAATATTAGCGTTTCGTGTTTTCGTTTTGACTTCGTGGGGACGGGGCCTAAGTCTCCTGACTTGAAAAAGCACTAAGTACAGGCCACTTACGCTTTACCAAACAAAGACAGGTCGTTGTTTTAGGCATGGTGGACTCTTCACCTTTGAATGTGTGGCCCAAATGGGGCATACCAGGGCTAATACTTTGGGCCCATTTGGGCAACCCAACCCAACTGGCACTCAACTAATGTTGTCCTCAGTTTCCATGGTTACCCCAAGTGTGTTTGCCTAGATGGGTTTATGATGGGCCCCACATCATAGGCCGGTCAAACAAAGATGATTTTGTTTTGTCAGACTGAATTCTCTGCTGCCTCTGTTTGAATGAATTTAGGGAAGTTTTCAGGGTTTTTTTTCATTGTTGGTGGAGAGTTTCAGACACAATCTTTACATCCCTGATGAATAGACCTTTTTTCATCGCATGAATCTGAAACACCTTTAGGGTCCCCCTCTATGATATTAATCTTACATTTTAATTTGGCTTTCAGTTGGATCAACACTGTTTTCACCCATTCTTTAATAATTATTTTTATTTAAAGGATACCTGCTGTTCTTACTTCTGAAAGCTTCTTTGGTGTTTTTGAATAAAATTGGTTCTATTGCACCATCAATTCACTGATGTAAATCAGCCAGATGGATCGCCTTCAACTTAAAAGCTTTTATGCTTTTGTATTTTTTTTTATGAAGGTGTTTGCATGAACCAGCAAAATACTGATCTGAGGTATTGAATGTGAATTTGCTCAATTTGATTTTAACATTTTTATTGGTCTACTGCCACCTGGATAAACGTTTTGGTGGCATGTAGTCACAATGTTCAAAGCTTGTGAAAAAGTAGCGTCTTTTAGTCTAGAAATTAATTTTTTTCTCAAAAACTAATAGATGGAATGAATTTATACAATATGGATTAAACGTTTTATACTCAGTAGTTTCTTTTTTTTTTTTAAGCATATCCTTTCAAGTAAAAACAAAATATGCGCTTAAACAAATTACAGTCAAAGTCTAATCTGACAATTTTCAATAACAGAAGTGACGCTTAGGATCTCCCATTTTCATAAACAGCCTTCAACATAATTACAGAACCACTTTGTGAGAGGCACTGAGGCAAAAATCCACTAAATGCTACTTTGTTTTTATCTCTGTGGATCCAATTTTAGATAGAAAATGATTTTTTTCACGCATCAGTAGTCTAATTCACCTGCACAAAAATAAAATACTTGAACTGATTTTTCTACAGGGCCGTACAAACATATTTATACCTCCCAAAGTTCTTCATGCTTTGTTAGGTTACAGCTTCAAACAAGGATTTTCTATTTTAAACACTCTTTACTCCGGTGCCTCCAAATCCAACACAAATTATTACCTATTCAGTTTATTTTAGTATTTAGATTATAGATTCATTTTTTTGTTGTTGTTGTTGAATTTCTGATTTAACACTTAACACTCAAACAAACTCTTCAATACAGTTAGGTGGGTTTAAGATCGATTCAGCTCTAATTAGTTGTAGTTCAGAAATGGAGTTTTAAAGTTTAAGTGATTTGCTAAGAAGCTGTGAAAATATTAACACATTTTTTTACACCTCAGATTTCCCAAAAGAGACACGGATCATCAGTAGTTTTCCCCCTGAGTGATATCCGCTGCCTGCTGCAGCTATTACACCCTAACGCTGCCTCTGAGTGTCACTCGCCTCATTTCCAGCTGACTGATGAAGCTCACTCTGCTTCTAACGCTGCTTCCTCCGATAACGGAGGCAATAAAACCCAATCTAATCCCACTGACCATCACTAACATCCTTCTCCCTTTTTGCAGTTTACAGTGGCAGGTCCCATTGACCGTCGCCGTGGGAAACAGCTCCACTGTCTGCTTGGAGAGCCTCATTTGGATCAACAACAAGACAGGTGAGGTGGCGCCGGAGAAACCGGCCGACATCTCTGGAAGTTTATTTCTACTCATGTGTTAATGATCTTGTTCCTCTGAGCTGACAAGCTGTTTCCTGGGGAGGATCTGCTTGCGGATCAAACCAGCTCAGGATCTCAAATTAATTATCTGCTGAGCTCTGCACATGCGAGCTGCTTTTAATGGAGTATTAAAGCTGGAGTTCACAGGTTGGCTTTGTTGCTCTGTAGGTGGTGGGAATAAACATCGTTATGACTCCTTAGATTTGGCTCTTGCTTTTTATTTCAAAAGAAAAATCCTGATGGCTTTTTTTCCTTTCATGTTCTTTTAAAAGCGAGTTACTTCTGTTCCTTTGAAAGGATTATTCTTTCCCTTCTTCTAACAGGTCATTTCTGGTGAAAAGATTTGATCAATCATTTGTAAGCTTGGATTAAACTACCCTGCTCTTCTTAACTATGAAAAACCAAAACAAAACAAAAAAACCCTTGTTGTTTTCTTTTATTATTGTTTTTCTGAAGAAAAGCCTCCAGGGGTTCTATTTTGGTGAATAAAGTTCATTTTAATTCTTTTTTTGGAATCAAACTGCTTCGTTGTTATTATTGGTGGAAAAAGAGCTCCTGCTATTTCTGTCCTCCAATAATAAAACACTTGTTTTTTTTCACCCAACTTGAGAACCACTCTGGTTGTGTTGTTAAAGCCTGACGAGGGTAATTTCCACATCACGGATCTGACAGGAATGTAAAGAAGCAAGGACAACATGGGGAGTTAGAGGAGGAGAGACAGACTCAGACCAACAGCTTGGTCTTTTTGAATCAGCTTTAAACCTGATTTCAGCACAATATAGAGACTTTCTACTAGTTTTGCTCCAATGCCTTTTTGTTTGGCCCTCATACCCGATATCTGGCTGTGCAGTATTGGCCAATACTGATACCATACCGATACCATCTGTTTGAAATGGATGTGTGTGTATATATAAAGAGCTGCATACTACTTGGATGTAAAAAAATTGCCATCATGGCTTTGTAAAGCTGCTGCCTACCTTTGTGAAGCAGGAAAAAGACTAATACAAAGTGAATCCAGTAGAACTTTTTATTGCCTACCTGAACTGGGTGACAATAGTTGATTAGGTATCGATGCCCTATTTGTTGGTACTCGCCGATACCGATACTACCATTTTAGTGCTGGATCGGGGCCCCGCTCGATCCTGGTATTGGTATCAGAGCAACACTACTTCCTACAATATAACTGCTGATTACTGCATCTCTGCTGCATTGTTTTATCAGCCATATTCAGAGTAGTTGATGAAAAGTTTTGATGAAGAGTCTAAAAGCTGAATGTGGATGAGGCAGCTGCTGCTGGACTGGTGCGTTTTAAGGTTGTAGGACCAAAATGCCAATGGTACGTCCAACTAGCAAGAGACTGTTTGCAAGAGGAAAAACTTTAGCCCAGGGTCACACGCTTTGATGCTTTGACAAAGTACCAAAAGAGAAAAAGTTGTCTAAGACATTATTTCGCAGGTTAACTGTTAAGGCCTGTTTACTCCCTATGTAAGCTATAACCTGCTGCGAGGTGGAGTGAGGCAAAAGGCAAGTTTTTGCAGAGAGATACTTTCAGGAGTTAACAACTCTGAACTTTTGTAAATATTTGCGTCGCAAAAACCAATGGAGGACTAGAAGACAAAGAAACAAGCTTATTTGAAGTGAAATGGAAGATAGAGAAGTAGGGAATGTAATTAATAGTTAGTCCTAGAAGGAGTGTTCCACGTCCACCTTTAGCTTCAGCTCAGAGACCATCAGCCAGAGGGTCTATTGGACCCCGGTTTCAGCAGCTTTGTTCAGCTTTCCCAAAAAAATAAATCACTCGCTCCATAAAATCCAGGTATGCCATGTTGAGTTGCAACCGACGACCACCAGAGTTGTGCGAATTGCTGTCGCTCACCAGGTGAATTTCTGGCGAATTTTCAGGCAAATCAAAGCTCAAGAATCTGGAAATTCTTTTTGAATGTTTTCCATTTAAAATGGACACACCATTTTATCAAAGGATAGTTTGTTAAACACTCAACAGGTATTTAGTTTGAAGTGTTGATAGAGACAGCCTCTTCTTTAAAGCTGCCTAAATTGCCTATGATGCCATAGCTCCTCTACCAAGGGACCAGCGTATTAAATGACTCTAATCGGGAGCAAACATCATTATTCAGTAATGCTTAAAAAGCTAAACCAGCAGAGTCAGGCCAATGGTTGACTTTCAGTGATCCTTTTACAATCTGATTTACTGTGAGGCAGACGGTTTAAATCTGCTGATCTGTCCTGCCTTGGTGAACTTTAACACGATGCATCCACTGGGGATTATTTGACACACTTATATAGAGGCAACACACTGCAGAAACAAATGTCTACAAAACTTAATGAGCCGAAGCAACATTGGAAAGAGGAGTGATGCTAAATGTCCACCACAATGTTGTGAGATGCTAATAAAATCAGACAGAAAGCCACTAATAAGAGTTACTGTGGTTCTGGAAGCTGCTGAATGGATGCTTAGTTTTTTTAAACCCTATTTCAGACTAGGGTGATTTTTTTCCCAGCATTTCATAATTTGTGATAATTTATGGATTATGGGAGCAGATCAGATGTAAATAGCAAAACTTAAAAGCTCATTCACTATATTTATAGCCTTCTTGGTCTAAGCACATCCAGAATATATTGACCCTTTTTCTTACCCTTCTGTATTCCAAGCCACATCTTATCAGAAAGTCTGAAACGAAGGTTGTTGTAGAGAAGCTTTTTGGATCTCTTTAGAGATCTGGGTTGTTGGACATAACGTTTAAGTCGTTAAAGTCTTTGGTGCTCAGACCTCGGCTGGAAACATAGCACTGAATTTTGATTGATATGCACGAACAGGAGCAAGGAACAGGAATGTGTCCCCCCAGGCCTGAAACTGGTGGTGGAGTGGACATAGATGAAGTTGGTCAGTCTGTAGACTGCTGGTTGGCGAGACGGTCTGCTGAGCTTTATGGGACGATCCAGTGGACTGCGTGAGCTGATACTAGAGCTTCACTCAGGGACCTGGAAGATGGAAGTCCAGCTTTGACAACACAGGTTGAGAGAACCTGTCCATGATGAGCAAGCATGGAGCGACAGTGGAGAGGAAAAAACTCCCCATTGGGAAGAAAACTCTGGCAGAAATAGGCTCAACATGGCGGTCTTGTGCCGGACCGGTTGAAATGAGACAGGGAACGCAGTAAGAGTCTGGGAGGAATGAAACTCTTATGAAGCTTTTGCTACGATGGTGGAGGAGGGCCTAGAGGTGGTTTGAGACAGTGTCATGTGAATTCAAGATGGACACCTCGCAACCACTGCTTGCTCTTGGGTAGCATATAAAGTTGTGGATTGGAGACCTTTTAAGAGAAACTCTGGATGCTGATTTGGCTGTCGTGGAGGCCTGGTTCAAAGCTGATTAGCTGGTGTCGGAGGTGGATGAAGGCGATTAATCAGTTTATTCAGTTGAAATTCCACCTAGGCTCCATTAGTACAAACTTGAAAGAGGCATAAAGATAAGATGTCTGCAACCAGCTGCTTTGGGGTCAGGAGTGGCTCTTTGGACACTCTACAGGGGCCCTTAATAGTGGAATTTTTAAAGGGCTTTAGAATAATTGACAGAAATTTGTTAATGTTTTAAAACTTGAGTTATGATTGAGTTTCTGACAAAAAAGTTATTTAGAAAAATATGAATTAGATTAGTTTTTGTGCCATTTGAGATACATTAAAAGGCATTTTCATGCAACTTCTTATGAATTTTCTGTTGACTAGATGTATCTCACTCTATCAGGTTATTCAAGGATAGAAATTTCACACTGATGATGTAGAGGTTTCAAAACACAAATATGATATTATTTGAAATATGCTAATGATAACAATATGTTTGTTTTTAAATAAAAATGACAACAGGTTTCCTATAACAGACATTTTCTATTACAGATATAACAAAAATATTAAGTTATGTTTTATTTAAAAATAGCGTAATATCTGCAGCTGGGTTTGCAAACCACTAGTCTAGATGGAACAAATGTACATCAAGATATCATCAGCATATTTGATAAATGCCTTTTAAATAATTCTGTATAATAATCATTTTAATGTTTTCATTGCCTGACAGAAACCCACAAGATCGGTCAGATGGACGACAACGCCTGGCTGCTAGGAAACATCAACCAAACCGGCTACTTCCGTGTGAACTACGACCTCCAGAATTGGAAGCTGCTTATTCAGCAGCTACACAGCAACCCCCATGTAAACCTTCCTTTTTTCTGCCTCATTTTAAACAATTTCTTTGAAACTGACCTATCAGCTAAATCACTATGATTTATACCTGGTTTGTTTTGTCTTTTTTCCAGATCATTTCTGTTGGAAACAGAGCAGGTCTCATTGACGATGCCTTTAACCTGGCCAGGCGAGTCTCTCACAAAGGCGTCAAATAACTTTACTTTTCTGCAGTAACCAGTATAAGATTTAAATCGTCTGTCCTTGACTTTTTTACCTGCATTATTTTTACTTTTATACTTTAAGTACTTTTAAAATTTGTAATTTTACTTGAGTAAAAAGCTTAACTGAGTCTAATCAACAAAATCATCATAGAGAGATGGAGGAGGAAGAAAGCAATTTTTCGATTTATTCCGCAATATTTGATTGTCCCTAAATGTGTGCTCTTTTTGTTTTTAAGGCACTAAAGGGCTTAATGCTTTTATTTTTGAAGGTGACTGTTGGTGCTGCTTCTCATCTGCTTAGCGGATACATTAGCATCATTGCTTGTTCTATCAGACTCATAACAGATTCATAGAGGCTCTATTGAGTTAATTGACAGCAGAAGTGTTGTTAAAAACAAAATGTTAAGAATCTAAAATTTACTGATTGTCTCTAACTTTCAAGAATACTCTTGTTTCAAAGTGATATGTTTTTGATACTCTCAGCAGGACAGGGTGGTACAAAGCATTGCTGGAAAACTAAACCAGTAAAATGAAGTTTATCAGCAGGGGAAACATGTCCTGAGAGGCTGCTGCTATTAGTTTGGACTTATGGCTCAAAAAATTACAACTACCTGAGCACTGTCTGTAGACCACAATAAGATGTGTACCAAGTGTCTTCCCAGTCTATGTCCTCTCTAGTTGAAACCCCCATTTTTTTAATCTGTCACCTCATATGGGCATATCTGCAAAGGATAAATATGTCGTCTTTAGTGTAGACCTACACTATGCTGTTCTGGTTGCATTTTAAAGGCAGGGAAACACTAAGCTCTCAGGGGTGGCGTTCACAAAGGCGAACATGCATGTATGGCCGGCCGAAACTGCAAAAGAGGCTGGAGAACAACACAGAGAAATGTAACTTCAGACGATATTCTAGTTAAAAGAAGAAAATCACGGAGTTCATCCTTCCCCGCCAAGAAGCTAATTTTGACCCATATTGTGATTTTACAGCTATACCTAAAATATATTCATGATCTGGATCATTATCAAGTTTATGAATTGTTCTTTGGAATGAGTCACACCTTTGGTAACAATTTCCTCAAACTTCTTTTTCTATCCAGTTTCTCACTAAGCCACAATGTATTTCTGCTGTCTCTGGAGTCTGATTCTGCTCCCAGCTTCTCTATTCGCTTTGCTCTCTTCTTTGATCAGCAGACTGAGTCTTCCAAATCTAAATAAGTCATTTTTTTCTTAAAATAATTGCATTTGTTCTTGAATTGAGAAGGTAAAAGAGACATTTTGCCAATGGAACAGGACAGTTTACATTTGAAATAAGAAAACGCAATTACATCATCTTATTTCACGTGCATTTTATCTGAATATCTTACTATAAGAGTACAAGTACTTATTCCATTGGCAAATAATCTCATTTACTTATTCAAATTAAGGGTAAATACACCTAATTTAAGAAATGTTTTACTTATTTCTAGATCATTTTTCCAGTGCAGCGAGGCATGGCTTCCCATTTTTGTGTTTTTGTCTTCATTTCCGGATTTTTGAGTCCAATGCTGAAGCTGTCAGTAGTTGCTGTTGCCCACCTCTGGTTTCTTCCAAATAATCTAAAAGACTCCTTTAACAATTTCCTGCATCTAGATTCTGATCTGTATTATCACCAACATTTCATGCATTGTTAACTGGCATTAAGGCACACCTCTGGTAAAAACTTTATTGAAATCCATTCATAACTTTTCAAATATTCCCTCTAACAGACAAGCAAATGTTGCAGAGAACATAATCTCTATGGAAGAGTTAAAGATACCTTTGTTCTTGAAAATCACAATTTTATGCCTTTCCTCTAAAAATAATGAATTATTATTTTATTCGTGTTTTAAGTAATTCTTTATATCCCCACTAAATCTGTGTGTTACAGCTTTTAAAGCTATGGCACAAGCAGCTACACCTTTTCCTTCTGTTTAATTTTTCATTTACATTCAAAGAAATATATGAGCTGCTTATTTGTCATCCACGGAAGCAAATGTGATTTTCACTTTTCTAATTAAGATGAACTAAATAAAAGGATTTTTTTTAATTAAAGCTTCAGTTTTTGACTTAAAAGTGAAGTTAATAATGAATAATCCAAACTTTGATAAAATATTCTTATTTCTAAGTCAAATGCAGCTTCGTTTAAAAATGAAAAAGCTTTTTTATTAACCCATTTTAATTAGAAATTGGGAACACATTTGATTTCATACTCCTCAGCTTGAAACCATCAACATTTGAAATACATGTAAATGCTTCCAAAAATATTACTGTGTGTAGATACGTATAAAATGACTTTGACTTTTTAAACTGCATTACTTATACAAACTTTTTATTGATGCACCGATTTACAAGGATGTACTTGAAAGACCATCTGTTCGCATGTTATGTGTTTTTAATGTAGAGTTTCAACCAAAGCAGCAGATGAGTTGTTGTCAAAGATATTCAAAGACGCCGTATTTGCCTGTGAAATGTAGTGGAGCAGAAGTATGAGAAGGATAAAATGACAGTGCACCACAGTAATGAACATTAGAGCTATCGTCAGTCATGCAGATTATTCTGCAAACTTCAGATGGCCTCTCCGTTCTTCCAGCCGGACTCTGAATGGGGCGAGGTTCAGGGTGCGTTACCATCACGCCGTCCACTGCTCTGCATTCAGGGCAGATCCGGGCAGCGTGAGCAGAAACCGAGCAGCCTGAGCCAGATGGGAGGCCTGATGAACAAGCGGCCGGTTAATCGACTGCAGCCGCAGAGAGATCAGTCCTTCCTTACAGCGAAGTGTTCACCCTGAAGCTCTGTGAGCACTGTAACCAAAATCTACTCTGACACCAGCTCTATAATTCAATCTACTCCTGTCTCTGTTTCCTCTCCACGTTTCTCCCCCTCACTCTGCCATCTGCGCTCTGTCATGTTGAATGAGCAGCAGCTCCAGACTACTGTGCTGTCATCCTCAGAGGATCTCTGTGTGCTGAGGAGTTCCCATCTGCACAGAAAAAGGAGCTACATATCCATTAATATGCACCCTGACAGCTGAGAAGCTCACTTCAGCCTGAATCTGTCACGACGGGAAGTGATCTTTGCGAGGCCTCATCAGAAAACGGATCAGGCCTTTTTTTCTTCATAGTTCTGCAATAGCTTCCTTCAACTTTAAACTGCTTCATGAGTTTGATCATTTATACGTCCTAATAGTTTTTTTTTTTTTAAATAAACATTCGCCAGTCTCCTTCCCACATTGCTTTGGGGAGGTTCAGAATAAGTTCCTGAATGCAAAAAAAAACTAAAAATTAAAAAAAAAAAATGGGCATAAGTGAAGAGAAGAGAACCCCTTTATTTGAACAAAGTGGGAAATTCAGGTTTGACTTTGGCAAAAACAAGCAGACAGAAGAAAGCCTACAGTTTCACACAGACTAAAATCTGTGGATAGAGAAACATTTTTAAATACTTCTAAAAAGAAAATATGCTCTCATGTTATTTGTTAAAGAAAAATTCTGGTAAAACATTTTTTTTTAGAAATGTTCAAAATAAAAAGAAATAAAAATAACAGCAGCTAGCTTACATAAAGATAAAAAACGCTGCAATAAACCTGATTTAAACGGGGAAAAAAAACCCTTTGAGGTTCAGGTGAAAAACTAAATGGCCACTAGCATATGTAGTTTCTTAACTATGTGGATATTAACATGTGCAATGCAAGTGAGCGGGTTTAAAATAGAGTGAATAGTTTTTCATCAAATAGAGAACCAGTGCATTATGTCAGTGATGCTCCGTGCTTTGCATGATATAATCCCACTGTCATCGTTGCAGGTAGCCTGCTGGTCATTTCTTCATTTAAGCTACACTTTCGAATGCAGCAGCATAAACAGATTGTTCCGCACACACTGTTGTGGATTCTTCATTCCCGATATTAAGCTGCTTCTATTTACGGTAAGCGGACCGGGCTTCAAAACTAGGAGTCATAAATTTAAGAAAATAATTAATTATTTCAGGAGGATTATAAAGGTTAAAACCAGTTCCGATCGATTGCTGGTGCCCAACCGTACATGCAACTAATAGCATGGTTGGAAATATTAAGCTTTTTAAAAGTTGTAAGTATGTGGAATCTGACAGCAGTTCAGAGGAAGGATCTGTGGAGGTGCTCTTTTGTGCGTATCGGATAAAACTGTTTTTTTTACTGATGGAGCTCTACAGCTTCACAAAGATAGGAGGGAGACATTAAATGTCTGATCAAAGGGGAGCTCAAGGTTGTCCATAATGTTCTATATTTTGTGACACAACAGATCAACATGCAATGACAAAGATTTTTCAATCCTACTCCAAATTGTTTTTTGCACATCTTTAAAACCTGCTTAACTTCTTTTTTTTTTCCATACATACCCTCACCATTGCCCAACCCGTGGGAAGTTTTCCTGCTGTCACTGCAGTTGCACAGGCTCCATAAGTCACTTCATGAGAGAGAGCATATTGGGTCGTATTTTCCAACTGCACGCTTTCATTACCAGGGTTACTTTGTGATGAATTAACAAGATCATTTTAATTTTTCTTTAATTTCCTTTTTTTACTTTTCTTTACCTACGAAGGAATCACACCTTTTAAAATGGATGCCCTTCCTTTTTCATCCCTTCCGTTTTCTTGGAGTTTTCAGTTGACCCATGTTTTTCTTTGTTTTCTAGCTTTATTGGTTTGGTTTCTATTATGTGGTGTTTTTTGGATACATTTCTTAGGTTTTTCTTGCTTGCCCTGTGTTGCCCTCTTGTGTTGGTCTCCTTTTCCCCTGCTTCTTTCTAGACTCCTCTGTTCACACCTGCTCCCAATCAGCTCATTAGTCCTGCCTTTGTTCTGTCTCCAATAAATACACTCCCTGTGCAGTTCCTCAGTGCTGGTTCCTCATCTTTCTCTGGCTCTTCATGCATGGATTCCCAGACGTCTCCATGGTTCTGTTTTTTTCTCTACTTTTTATGTTAGATTTTTGGATTCCTGCCTCAGTTGCCTGTGACTAATTTCTTTAAATCTTCAAGAACTCACCTCTGCATTTGGGTCCTCCAAATATCAACCAAACCCAGACGTGCACAATCGTGGTGTCATTGCAACATGTTGCCAGAGGAGTCAAACTTCAGCAAAATCTCTGGAGCTTACATGAAAAAATTTTTAGAGTGAAATTCTGTTGAAATGTAAACTCATTACCTAAAGGCTGGACTGGGCTACTGCAAATTTGATTCTTTCTCAAAAAAAGTACATTGTGCACCATGTAATAAACAGGATATGCTGCTGGGTTTATCCAACCAATTTTAAATGTAAGCAGAATATTTTATCCTAATAATGCTGAAATACTGTGGGAGCTGCTATAATCACTTTATTATCTCAATCCTTTTTTCATGAACAGTCTCTAGCCTCTATTTGGTTTTCCACCAGGATCATCAGAGCTTTTTTTTGTTTTTTTCCAATCTGAGCAGCTGAAATTTTCCTTTAAAATTGTATTTTAGCTAAAAACAATTAGCTGAATTAGAGTTCTTGCGTTTATTGGTCAGATTGACAGATGACTGATGTTGAATTAACAAAACTCCTGTCAGCTGGTGATGAACTTAAGCTGAAATGGATCAAAGATGGAGAACCTCTCTGTTCTCGTTAGAACCGAAGGCAGCAGCAGGGTTGGGACTGCCTGCTTGGTGCATTTAAGGAGCAAAAATACTTCTTGTTTACAAAGATGTTATTTCAGCATTTCTGCTCAGTGAATTGATTATGCTTGGAAGGACATTTAATCTCAGGATTAATTTCAGTCACGTTGATTCTTCTCTCACACTTCAATTGACTGAAACAGGAGCAATCCATGCAGCAATAAATGCCAATTGGTGGCAGTGTGTGTGTTGGTGTGTGGTGGTATGTTGGTGTGTGCGTGAAACGGGTCCTGTAGTAATAAATGGCTGTGTCTCTTTGACTCTGGGCTTTAATAGTGATGGATGTCGCCTCCCTTTGTGCGTGTGTGCGTGTTATCAAAGCCGTCCCTTGTTGGCTCTCCACTGAGCCTTGCTAATAGCTAATGGACAAACAATTAAGTGGTCCTTAACGATGTTAAAGAGTTAATGAGCTCATTACGACAACAACGCTGGGAGAGAGACCAAAAAGCAGACAAGAACTGGAAGGGAAAATTAGAAATTTACCTACTAATCTCTTAAGCTTTCTCAATTCTTTTGTATATGAATCAACTAAACAAAGGATCCAATGAGCTGATGATCTCCTAAAGAGATGAAACTGAATTTTAAAAACCAAATACATCCCAGGTGTAGCTTTTAAGAAATGCAGATGTTTTTCAGATTTTTTTAGAGTATTTAAAATAGGCTTGAAATGTACTTATTTAGCCTGATTTATGATAAAGAAAATGGAAATAAAAGAAATGTACTTCATCTCATTAAAAAAGATGCAGTTGAGGTTCAGATTATTTTTAATTCTGTACCTTCTAATCGAAGAGCCAATTTCTCTTTTCTAGAGCTGTGTTTACGTAGGCATCAGTAACTGAAATGATCGGTTGGACTAAATGTGTTGCTTAAAGAATCCAGTCTTAAGTCTAATGCAATCTGGCCGGATCGAGACATAGCTGCAATCCGTCCGAGAGGGATGGTTTGTGCCGGTTGACAATCTGATTGGAACGTATAAAAAACACATAAAAACACATCCTGCCTCAACATGACATATTTCCACTTTGTTTGACCAAAATTGTAAGGATATTACCAGTGGCAGCTTTAGATAAAACATTTTCAGTCCAGTTAACCAATTTATTTATGACTTCTTATGTCAATTAAATTGTACAATCTAATTTTTTGTTTGTATTTTTAGTCTGAAAAAACTCGTTTAAACTCTTACAGCTCACTGACCCACATCAAAAGACTCGACAAACAACCCTGGTTATAAATCGCCTTCAAACTCCTCATCTCCGTCCGGCGATAGGAGCATCTGACCTGTGTTGACCCGCTAGTTTTTGTCATACAATTGTGTACTATGAAAATAACCCAGTCGCGTCTGTTCTAACAAGCCAAAACAGCTCTGCTTTGTAGCAACAGCTGCACTGGGGCACACTGACAGTAACAAGGGTGCCGTACACAGGGCCCATCAGCACTAGGTAATGTGGGCAAAATGTCTTCCCAACTGACAAAATGCCTAAGACAGATGGAGCTGGGGTTCTAACCAGCAACCCTCTAGTTGCAAGACGAACTCTCCACTGTTGCTCACTCTGCAACTAAGCTAAGGCTTTTCCGAAGTACACACAGAATGCTCATATATTGTATTCATAATAATTTGATGATTAAAAAAAGATTTTCAAATCCTCCAGAAAAAAATTATTATGTTATGACTCTTTTGTACAACTCGGATATTAACAATAAAAGATCAGTTTGGAATGGAAATAAATACTGTTTTGGTCAATTCCACCACATTTTCCGCTGAAGTAAAGTAAGACAATTAAACCTTAAGCTGTTATAAAATACATTAAGACCATAAGTTGTGGGAAAATACCAAAACTAACCTGTATCTTCCAGATCATGGCCTGAGATTTAAATGAATTAACACCATTTGGGAAAAAATGCATGTGTGTTTTCAAGACAGTTATCCCTATAATGCCAAATGTATCATATTTGATACATACGGTTTCTGAAATGTTTTGCATCTGACACCTTTTGCATAATTTAATGGTAAAAATTTTGCTCAAAATCCCATTGTCATTGGACCATTAAATTTAAAGCTAGTAGAAGACTACACAAAAAATAAATTATTAATATCAAAAATGTATTTCTGTTTTTTCTTTTTACATATTTTGTTAAAAGTCCAAATAAGGAATTCAGACCAAAAAAAAGTTATTTCCTCTTTTGTTTTATTCTTGCATCAGGCTTTAAAGGGTTAAGAGTAAGTAAAATGCACATTCCTGAAATTAATAGAAAATAAGATGTAAGAACAAATTTTTTTTTTTTTAAAAAGGCGCTATAAAATATCCTTTTCTTTCTGGAAGATTACCGCCATAGTCCAGGCAGGTGTCCTAAAAAAATCACCTGTAAATGGAGTTTATTTAATAAAGTAACAACATGTGTGATCTTACTCAAGAATTCCCAAGGAATACAACCAGAGACTGAAAAGTACATTCTAAGTTCTAGAAAGCCACCAAAAATGTATGTTCTTTAACAAACCCTTTCAATTTCAGCTAAGAACTACAGAAAATATTTACCAGAAGAAAGTTCTCAGTTCTCAAAAAAACTGCAAATTTCAGAAGGAATTAGAAAATATTGTGGTACTTTTTGGAAATTGCTTTGTAAGTTTGAGGAAAGTATCAGAAAATAACCTGTATTTTAACAGAGGCTATTTTTTCATACACAATAAGATGAGAAATAGAAGTTATGCAATTTCATTTGTTGTAAGTTTCTAAGTTTGTAAAATTTAGAAACACTCCCTGGAAAACCATCTAAAAATAAGTTAAAACTCCTTAAAATAAGTTTTTTAACCCTTAATTTTAGTAGGTAAATGAGGTAGTTTGTCAATGGAATGAGTATTTTTACTCTTAAAATAAGATAATAAGATATCATACACTTGAAATAAGACAATGCAGTTATGTTTTCTTATTTTAAATTTAAATAGTCTTGTTCCATTGGCAAAATGTCTGTTTTACCTCCTCAATCCAAGAACAAATGCGCTTATTAAAAAAAAAAAAAAAAAACTTATCTAGATTTAATTTCTTTGTCCAGTGCTGTCGCCAGTGTTCATAATGCGCTGGGCACATGTGCCGTCTCCATGGTGTTTGCGGAGGGCCCAATTGGCAACACGACATTTAATGACACAAATAAGCACCAGAACACGTATGGCTGGAGATCATATTGGAAAACCATCTACATCTCTGTGATCAAACTCTATCACTGAGTTTGGCTGACATTCCCCTCTTCATGTTTTCATTTCAAACCAGTTTATGTAGTTTTCAAGCAGTATAAATATTTCCATCCCTTATCTCCAGACTCTAGATCCCGTTCAGTTTGAGTAGAGATGCACATTTGAATGCTAATGTGGTCAAACAGATGATGGATGGAGTTTGATAAATTGGAAAACGCTGAGGCGACGAGTACAGGAAAGAAAACAGATAAACGGTCCGCTGATGTTGCCATGGTTACTGCCACATCTCTCTGGTGCTTCTATGTGAAATCATGTCAGCGTTTTGGATCATTCTGAACTCAAAGTCTCTGCAGGCCGGATGGATTATGGAAATGCATCATCGCCCAGGTGCATGATGGGTTTGGTGATGATATGAGGGAGATTATGGAAATGCGACGAATTGAGGGGTGTCTCGGCTGCTCAGAGACTTATTCTTATCTCTAAAAGATTAACTTTCTGTGGACGTCAGAGTGTCGGTGTGTCCCTGAACATTTGAGTCAAGTGTTTGCATTGATCTCTTGAATGAAAACCAAGTTTTCCTCTGTGAACATCAAGAATTCAAAAAGAAGCGCCCTCAAGCTCTTGACTTTACCTCTCCTGCTTCACTTGACCTTTGGATGGAACTTAACATTTTGTGGTAGGACAGAAAGTACCCCTCCTCTAACAAAGCCAGCATTGACATCACCAAAAGTTTCACAACACAGAAACGTTGTTACTTCACACGGCCTGCCTAATAGTTTCTGTGGCATTTAGAGGCTAGCTTTCCCTTAACTTGTTTCTGTGGTGAGTCATTCTAAGAATCACTCCTGAGAGTTGAAGAGTGAGTCTACACTACGGTCTGACTAGACATTGATTAAATGACCCAGAGTGCATCTCTGTGAGTCCTCAAACTTCTACAGCTGTAGTTTAGATAAAGGGAGTGATAAAACATGAAAACATTTTTGTTTTTTTGGTTTTATTTAAAAAATACAATATGGTTAATAATTGTTTCAATGTTTAATGTGAAGAATGTATACTGTTGTGGCATTTGGAGAGACACTCCTCCTGCCTTGCTTGCTGTGGTGCTGACATGCTAGAAAAATGATCTAGAAATAAGTAAAAATGTCTTAGATTAAATGTATTTACCCTTAATTTGAGTAGGTAAATGAGATGATTTGCCAATGGAATGAGTAGTTTTACTCTTAAAACAAGATATTTAGATAAAATGCAATTGAAATAAGACAATGCAATTGTGTTTTTTTTATTTTAAATGTAAATTGTCTTGTTCCGTTGGCAAAATGTTTATTTAACCTTCTCAATTCAAGAAAAAATGCACTTCTTTAAAGAAAAAATGACTTGTCTAGATTTTGATTTTTTCCAGTGTGGTTTAAAATCATTAGTGGGTAAATAGACATGTTTTTATTAATGTTTTCTTCTGCTAAGTTTGAAGTATCACATTAGAAGAGCTTTATAGAAAAAGTGTTTTTTTGGCTTTCCCGGTAGGAAAGAAATTAGTTGAATAAGTTTTGAATTAGTAAGTAAGTAAGTAATGTTTATTTTTATAGCACATTTCACAGACATAATGGTCACAAAGTGCTTCACAAAATTACAATACAAATAAGAATATGTTTACAAGCACAAAAGACATGTTCATAAAATAACACCTGACCTACTAGAATTAAAATGCTTTCTTAAACAATGAATAAATCAATTTTCAGTTTGCGCTTAAAAACATAAACAGAATCAAGTAAGCACAAAGAAAGATCGTACCAGAGCATTGGAGCAACTGCCTGAAAAGAGCGATCTCCCCTGTTCCTGTAGCGAGTACCAGGGACCATGAGCACATTCTGGTCCTGAGACCTCAGCTTCCTAGAGGGGGCATAAGGACTAGTGTTGCACCGATACAGACACCAGTATTGGGCAGGGCTCCAATCCAGAACTAAAATGGTGACATCGTTATCGGCGAGTACCAACAAATAGGGCACCGATTCTATTTTGAGAGCTAAAAGTTTATTCAACTATTGTCTATCATTCCAGGTAGACAATAAAAAGTTCTACTGGATTCACTTTGTATTAGATTTTTTCCTGCTTCACAAAGGTAGGCAGCAGCTTTACAAAGCCATGATGGCAATTATTGTACCTCCAAGTAGTATGCAGCTCTTCATATACACACAGACATCAATTTCAAACAGATATGGTATTGATATTGGCCAATACTGCACAGCCAGGTATCGGGTATTGGTACCTGGCCGATGCTAAAAAATGGCATCAGCGCAACACTAATAAGGACACAACAGCAGCAACAGGATTTTAAACTGGAACCGATTGAGACTAGGAGCCAATGAAGAGCTTTTGGAATCTGTGTTACGATCCCTTCTGTTTGTACGAGTCAGTAACCTCGCCGCAGAGTACTGAACCCACTGAAGACGAGACAATTCCTTTTTCTGTAGACATGAGAATAGACTGCTACAGTAGTCTAAGCAGGAAGACTCAAAGACGTGGATAATCATTTCAAGATCTCTGGACACAATTGTTCTAAGTTTGGAGATTTTCCTCAGTTGGTAAAAAACAGTTCCTTGTCAGCAGTTTTGAGTGATGCTCTAAGGACAATGTTTTGTCAAAAATAATTGAAAATTGGTTTTATTTTAATTAGCATACATTTCCCTTACATAATGGATCAATATGGAGTGAATTTTGTTCTATTAAAGACACGTTTTACAGGCACTTTTGTAAAAAGAATTTGTAAAATAAAAAAAAAATGCAAAAAACAACTTCTTCATCAAAGTAAGGTTGGGTGTAACTTTGTTGATTTAATATATTTTACATTTTTTAAATATTTGTCAAGCTTTAAATGATGCTATCATCCTGGAAAATGCTGAGCAATAAGGTCCTCATTTTGTCCTCTGTGTCTGACATGTCTGTGGGATATTTTAGCCATTCTAACTTGGCTTAATATGCTAACATGTTTAGGTCACTTTATGTGCAAAGAATATGCTTTTGCATTAAATGACAGAAATTAATTGACTTTTCAAGGTTAAAAGATTACAAATTCTTTGGACCTGCCAAATGCTCATGTTATCTTGGTAGATGGAGCTATTCATTAATGCCCAAGTCCAGACCTGTGGAGCTGCTCCTCAATGCATCATCTTGAACACATCTGAACCAAATAAATGTCTTCTTATCAGGCCTCTGCAGAGCTGAATGACTGAATACTGATTAGGGAAGCCAAACATTGGATTCAGGTGTTGGAGAAGGGATGCATGTTAAGTTACATGATAGTAGCTCAGCAGAAGGAACCATTGATCCAATGTAATAATAATCTATTTAATAGAATTAGATTGAAAGAAATTCAAAAATATATATTATCAAAGATTTTCTTTGGAACCAGGATGCTTTTATTTGGTTTTGCCTACTTTTTTTTTCTGACACCTCTTTTTGGCTGTTATCAATTTTGATGGTTTTCCTTGTTCTCTTTCATCAGGGCGGCCTACCTCCCCCAGGGCATTCCCTTGCAGCTGATTGGCTACCTACCAGAGGAGACGTCCTTTCTTCCTTGGCACGCCGCCAGCCGAGCACTGTACCAGCTGGATAAACTGTTGGACCGCACGGACGACTACAGGCTGTTCAGTGTAAACAAGCACCCTGTGATCACCACAATAGATCAATAGCAGCTTCATGATGGTCGGCTCAGTTCTGACTGTGTCTCTGGGTCTTTCCAGGACTATGTGCTGAAGCAGGTGGCATCACGATACCATCAGATGGGCTGGCCTACAAATGGACCTGGAGCAGAAGGAAACATCCTGCAGGCGTCCTACCAGACTGAGTATAAAACAATGACTCACAATTCTGGACATAAGTTTCCATCCACCCATCATTTGTCTGCACTTAGTCATCCATTTGGTCTTTTGAATAAATATTTCTTCTACCAGGGTGGAAAGAAGATTCAACAACAGCGAGGAGTTTAAAAGCAAAATTTCCTTTCCTTTTTACGCTTTGTTCTATATGTTTGGTTAACAGACTTCACAATTGCAACCCGGGGAGAAGTTTCAACATCTGGTTCAGTTTCTACTGTGTGTTTTATTAGCAGTCTTCTAAACTGAGTCAGGATTAAAGTAATTTCCTCTAGACTGAAGCTTATTGATGAAAACAGAACAAAAACATGTTGTCGCTTTAAGTGTGACATCTGAATGTCCTCTGCTTGGTGTATTTTCTGCAGAGAGTTGCAGAGAGAGCTGATAATGTTGGCCTGCAGTTTTGGGAACAAGCAGTGCCACCGTCAGGCTGTTGCCTACATCTCTGACTGGATCTCCAGCAACAAGAACAGGTGCAGCACAGAACCACACCGCCGACACGATCGCAGTCCAGGGGTAGATATAGATCCTGTAGATGCACACACAGCCTAACAGATTGTGTCTCAGTGAGCTCATGCAGGTGTGCACACCTTTTGTTTTCTGTGTTTTTAAGAGGTAAAGCCCATAAACATCACCCCCACCCCCTCATATCGATCAATTCTCATTATCCAGTTTCTCCTCTCTTCACTTCTCTTTGTTTCCCTTTTTGACTCCTAACTTCATTTGTGTCTCATGTGCTGCCGCCGTGTTCACTCCCTGCGGGTTCCTAACGAGATCTGTGAAATTAAATTTCAAACGGCAAATTAAATAGAAACAGATGCTGGAGTTCTGTCGAGGACAGCGGGGAGCTGATAAAGAGAGGCTTATTCAGATAACGACCAAACATGGTTTGACTTCATTCAGCAAAGTTTATGAACGGATATTCATCTTTGGCTTTTTTTTGTTTTTATAATGCTCTAACAGTAAAAAGAAAGTATACTCTGTTTAGTTTTCATACTTAGTACAAACTAAAGCAATTTTTGTTGTCATGAAGCGGGACAGATGGACCCAGTATGCAAGGTGAGACAGCCAGCAGGAATGTTCAAAACATTTATTCAAATAAAAACATTGACAGCAACATCCGTGGCTTGTGGCAGCTCCAGGAGGGGGAACAGAGACCGCCCAATCACTGACACTCTCTGGAGGAAAGAAACACAGGTACGTGACCACGATCATCTGACAGAAGATGATAATCTCAGTGAGTCACCTACCTGGTTTCACAACTCAGTCCATCTCCTTAGAAATGGGTGATATACAGCTGAAGGGCTGACAATGGAAATACGACGTGCGTCGCCCAGAGTGTCCCTGAAGCTGCAGACCCGGAGAAGTTGCAGGAAGCCAATTCAGGTCAGGGGAGGACAGAGCAGGCAGGAACAGTTCAGGAATCCAGAAAACCTCTGATCTATCAGAGGTTTCCACCGAAACAGGAACAACAGGATCTAGACTTCCAGGTATCCACAGAACTTTGCCCAGACAGAAACGCACATAAGCAGACAGGCAGGCTCAGGTGCAGATGGGCAGGCTCAGTGGTAGAGGGAAGCAGAGATGAGACGTGGAGCCAGGATTTCAGTAGAACTTTAAACTGGTCTCCTCATAGGAGACAGGCTTACAGGAATAAAATAGAACCTCTCTGCGTTCCAAGCCAAAACCCTGAGGGCTCCACGGGGAAGGATCAGGACAAAATCAGAAGACAAGACAAACACTAAAACCCTCTCACTCCTCTGGCTGCTGGGAACCAGGATGTGAACCATAGAACTGTTGCTGATGGTCAATATAGTCGTGCACGCTAACTAATGCAACACCGAAGCATGCCCCGAAATACATTTTTTTTAATGCTAAACCAAGGCCTTTCTCAATTCACAAAAACGTAAGTACTGACTTGTTTTCTCGCCAAGTATGTTCTTCTGAAGAACACAGGAAAGTGTGGACTAGGGAAGAATGGGAGCAGGCAGAATAAATACGGGTCAATTAGAACAGAAGCATACCTCTGACATCACCACACACTCGGCTCATCTGGAGCTGCGTTTCACCTCCTGTTATTAATAGTCTCTAGATAATAATAAATTCCTACTGTTCTCATTTAAATATAAATAAAACAAAAAATCACTATCAGAGCCAGCGGTACTTCACACACGGCTATGCTGAGAGAAGGCTGCTGCAGACGGGCTAAAATTAGCCCTGAACTGTATTATTTAATTACGAACTAAGTCAGTAAATGGACCATATAGTGACACTGGACAGTATAATGTTCTTGCCTCAAATGATCTAAAAATGTACATTTATAGAACGAGGCCACTAGAAGAGTGTACTTTTATCTTAATACTCTCTGTTAATACTCTCTGTCTTAATAGACTCTGTTACGCCTATTGCAGCTGTTACTGGATGGCGTGGCTTAAACTAAACAGCAACACTCCAATCTAACAACATAAACATGTCACAAGTTACACTGGTAGTGTTAATTTAATGCTGTGTATTGTTAATACAAAACCCACACTATTTAATTAACACCACATTTTAGAGTTTAACACTGCCATTTTTGCTGTGTAGCAACAAGCACCTTAGAATGGTGTGGCATTTGTAATCTGACAGGATGTAGGAGTGACAGTTTTACATCTATTCATCTTTTTTTAAACAGTCAGTTTTTTTTTAATACAGGTGGCACAAGGTTGTGAAAATAATGCATTATTTATGCTCAGCATATTGTTTAAAAAACAAACAACATTTAGCTTTTAGTGTTTTTAGAAAGATCATCTTGATCTAACAGAAAACTAAATATACTAAATATTTTAAGAGAAGGGCCACTAACTAATAGTAGCTTTGCCACGTCTCCATAAATATCAGTGTTGCTGCTATCATCAACACCTTTGTTTATAGATGTTGGAGATCTGCCTGTTTTTCAGTGTAGTCCTGTTTCTCTGACTTTGACTGGCTAGATGTGCTCTCTTCATCCTCTGACATGGGAGCTGGCTCAGAGCTCATCTGCCTGGCTGTGTGTTTCCGGGACGGGGCCGCCTTTTGCAGTTGCCTTTTGTATCTCTGTTTCCGTCACCTTGAACCCCAGTCGGCAGATGGCCGCTCACACTGAGCCTGGTTCTGCTGGAGGTTTCTTCCTGGTAAAAGGGAGTTTTTTCATCTCCACTGTCGCTACAAGCATGCTTAGTGTGAGGGATTGCATTCGAGTCAATGAGTCGATGCAATCAACTGGTTTTCCTTAGATAGAAAACTTTGAATCAATCTGACTGGATGATCTGGTGAACTGTAAAGTGCCTTGAAATGACATGTGTTGTGAAGTGGCGCTTTATAAATAAACATAATTGAAATGAATTAACCAACGAATCATTAGGTGATCCATAAGATCAATCAAATGTAAATGAACATATTGATAACATGCTTCCCTAATTAACCATGATTCAAATGGCCAAACAAAACCAAAAAAAACTGATACAGAAAAAAAAGACTTCAACATCCCAGGAGAACAAAGACTTGGTCACTGATCTGCATCTGACTTGTAACGTGCTCAGGAGGACGGACCTCCAGCTGCCTAAAAACATCAGTGCTCTGACAACAAACTACTGTAATTGCCTGTTCTGTAATTACTGTCATTATTACCCCCAACTACTAGGCTTAAACATTATCCTTTCTCTTATGAGCGCTCTCAAACCGCCAGTAGAACATACAATCTGCTCATTTTGATGGGGCAGAACCAAACGGGTTTGCTTGTTTTAACATTTACACAGCAAATATAGATAACCTGCAACAGGCACACTTATTTTATGTACTAGAACATAAAGTCCACATGTAATTTAGGTTGCCTGCTATTTGGACACTTTGATTTAGAGTCTTCAGACGCTAAATGTAGGAAGGAATAAACAGGGTAAATTTCCATCAAAATGCAGAGCAAGGATGCTAGAAAATGACTTGCTGCATTTGTTTAGTTATATTCCTTGACTTTTTTTGCAAATGTTCTAAATGATATAAAATTTTAATCTGTCCAGAAATGTTAGAAATATACACAGTCCTTCATAGGCTGTCCTCGTTTATTTACATGGTTGTAAGCCTCATGGAACAGGTGCCAAAACATCATAGCTCAATAGTGAAAAAAGCAAAACAGGATTAGTTTAAAACTGTTTTTTATGCAATAAGAGGGACCTTTTCTTAATAAGCAGAATGCTGATTAAATGATTGACTGACTGAAATTTTATAGTCAGTTTAGAAATATTTGATCCACACTGATGGAAAAATGTTGAACAAATCCATATTTAAGCAGGATTAATGCTTCCAGTGGGACTTTTTAATTTGCCATGCTTCATTCAGTCATTTTAATCCCATCTCGAGATCCGTCTGTCTGGTCATGATTTTCAAATCCAAAACATGCTTTTATTATCAGCGTGCAATAATTAAAGTCTTGACTGAGAAGCTTCCCTCTGACCCTGGCTTAACAAACCGCCTGTACCAGCCAGGATTAAATATAGGCTTTCATTTTGCCCTGATGTGATTCTGCTGAGTTCTTGTTAATCGTCACAACCTGGAGCAGCCCGAGTAAGAGGAGTCGCACCTGAATATAGAATCACAAAGACCAGAACAGCGAGAGTGCAATTACTGCAGGGAGAAGTATATGGAATATTAATCAAACCTCTGTGGGGATTCATTGTAAATTAAATGGGTTTAAGACGATCTTTGTTGAAGTTATCTTGGTGACAAATGGATGAATTAAACCTGTAACGAGGTTACAGGCACCACTAAACTGCTTCACCTCAATTAACCTCCTTTTTGCCGCTTTTTATGGATTGCTCCATGCATTTCTATTGAAAAGAATTAATCTGGATTTAAATGTATGCTTTTTAAAATAGCTGTTCTCCTGTGTTACCTTGGTTATTCACTGCTGTATATAGGTGGAAAAAACACATCAAATGAAGAAAAGCTGCAAAGCAGCTCCACTATAACAGAAGTAAAGATATAACCTAGATGCGTTTTAAAAAATCTTTTCTTCATTCCCTGTCTTTAATGAGCTTTGTTAAAAAACTTTGTTACACCTTTGCTAATCGGCTGGTCTTTAGACAATAATTTGTGATAATTTCTATGCTAGGGTATCATTTAAGTTAATGACTATCTCCCCCTAGTGGTCTGGAGGACTGTTAAGTACAGCTACTATAGTCGGGGATGTTCTTTTTCTGGGTGGATCATCTAAATAAGTCCTCCTAATTGTCAATCATTCTGGTGATATGTTTACGTAAGGCTGTCCTACATTTTTGTCCCCATTTTCACTTACCGATGCAGTTTTTCTGCTTTGTGTTTTTGTTTGTTTGTGTTTGTCTAGTAGTTTTTTAGTCTAATTTGTATTTTTGGAAATGTACTGTATATTTTATAATTTCCATGTACCTGTAGCCCTTAAATATTTGTTAGGACCCCAAGCCTGTTCACTGCATGAAGTCTAATTTTGATCTCCTGTGCTCAGTGGATCTTCTTCCACATGCTTTTCTTTCTCTGCATTGTTCTTGTTGGATTCAGTAAATGTAGATTTGCAGATAAATAGAAATTGAGTCTGCACAGGAAAGAGATTCAAGCAGCTTCTGCAGGAGCGGAAGGAAAAGCCCAACCCAACTTCAAGCTTTCCTTCTCAGAATCCCCTCCTGCAGCCGTCGTTTATTAACAGAACATAGCACATGGTTACAAACAGAGTATTGTTCTGGCAAAACAATTGATCAGTTCATGAAGACAGAATGCTCCATCAGAATGACAAGGCATGATGGTCTCCTGACTGGATCATGAGACAGGAGTGGAGCATCCCCTCGCAAAAATGTTTCATAAGCACACATTAATTTTATAATCATCACTGAATAAACCTAACAGTTCTCTAATTTCTCCTTTCCACGCTAGTCTGGGCTTGTGTGTCAACATTTTGGTTCACCTGTTGTAGTTTCCTTACTATCATCCACCTCTTTGTGTTGGTCCTTCATACATCCGTCAAATGAAATACATGCCTCTTCATTTTTGCAATGTTACAAAATATGAAAAAAAAAAAGCTATAGACGAGAGGGGTTGGTTATTGTTGCAAAGCTCAATAAGAGTTAGAGAATTAGCCCACTACAACGAAGCCTAATTGGTGGCTTAGACCCTTTCTACAGTTGAATCAGCATGTCTAAACAGATTATATGAAATAGAGGTACACCCACTAAACATGGAGATTAAATGCTCTACTATGGTTGTGTGGAGGCGTCTACAAACACAGCTATACTGTCAGTCAGTCAGTCAGTTGAGCCTGTGAGGGATGGCTTTACTCCATATCCAAAGCTAATTCCTGCTCTGTTCATTATTTTGATCTTTTGTCTTTATATCCAATATTTCCCCCACACAAAGTAGTCAAACACAATCTATCTGGTAAAATCAAGTTTGGATGTAATATTTCAACCCCAGAGTTCTTGAAACTGTTTTACAGGAAAACTAATACACAAAGTATTAAAATGACCAAACACACATTGAAACTAGAATTATAATGATGCTGCTTTGCTTCAGCTGTGGCCTAAACAAAATCTAGACTCTGTCAATATAGGTTCCTGAAATTATACCAGTTTAATCACAAATGGATGTAAAAAAAAAACCCAACAGATTACTCCAAAATATATCAAAGGTAAATACAAATCTAAATCTCAGAAGGAAAGGCTCAATGAAACACGCAGATGAACTGATGGTCATCAGAAAGCTGTTCTATAAATGCAGGAGTTTTGGTTGTTTGCTGATAAAAAAGCAGGAAGGTGGAGTTGAACCGCCCTCAAGCTGGAAAGACGTCTGCAATGGCTTTAGAGAAGCAACTATTACTTCTCAATTGCTGCCCATCGATTCACTTTTAAGCTTACTGATGTCCAGCATGTTAGAAATGAGGAATACTTAAAGGTAAAAAAGATTTCTGCTGCCAAGGAGCCTAGTGTCATGGTTTTGGTTCTGTTCAAGTTTTATTTTTGAGTTTTCATTGGTTTTATTTCCATATTTTGTTATTCTTGTTATATTTGATTGTATTTGAGTTATTAGGTATTTCTTGTTTGCCCTCTGTTGACCGTCAGCCAGTCTCATTTTCTGTAAATCCCTTCTAGACTCCTCTGTTCACACCTGCTCCCAGTCTGCTGATTAGCTAGGTCTTTGTTTCTCTCTCCCATGCACCTCCTGCTCAGTCAATGTTGCTGGTTTGTCATAATTTCATCCCTTCAAGTGAGTTCTCCTGGTTTTTCTGTATTTTTTTGGATTCTAAGGACTTATGTTTTTGGATTTTTGCTTCTGTTGCCCTTTTTGGTAAATTAAATCTGCAAGTAAACCCCTTCAGCTTTAGTGTCTGCATTTGGGTCCAGTCATACCCCTACCCAACTTGTCACCTAGGAGTTTACGTCCCACAATTTTCAGCCCAGGGTAAGATCGTGAAGATCAGAATTTGGGGAATATTGCAGTCATTGACCATGATCTCCTCTATGATGTTAAATAGGCTTTCTTACCATGAACATCAATCAGTCATGAACATATCAACAGAACAATCAAAGTGGTATGACCACTGATCTCTATCTATTCACTGGATATCAGATAGGCCACTGAGAGTACTCTTTCTGTGAAGTCACCAGTCACCATGTTCTCCCTAGTTAGACCAGTCAAAATGTAAAGAATAGTTGCGCTACAGCGTGGACCAATGATAATTTTTTTCATTTTCAGGGGGGCTTAAGATAAAATAAAGATAAATTCATCACTTCGACGCACACTTGCTGATTACCGTAATTTATGGTCAGTATGAAATGTATGAAGTCTAAAAATCATGTATATTAACATATTATACAAATCCATCACAACAAAATTAGTGTACTAATGGAGCATAATAATACTGTAGTCAGATATTAAGAATATTACACACACACACACACACACACACTATCTGATGATGTGCCAAATGTGCTAAATTGATTATGTTCATGTTATATACATGTATTTATCTTATTGTTATGGTAATTACATTATATTACAGGGATTTTTTATGGTGCAACTCTGTTAGAGCGGGGAGTACCAAGATGGCAGCAGGTGACTCCAGTTTTTCGGGGCTGTTCAGCAATCCAGTGAATAAATAGAGATCAGTGGGTACGACGGCCCAATCAGAGCTCAACCCAAGTCTGCAAATTGAATTTATAGTCTCCTGAAATGTTTCAAAGCTTAGCCAACTTTTAACCAGCAGGCCAGGCTTGTGTTCCTCTGCTAGATCCTTTAAAATGTTTCGTCAGTGCTTCTAGGAAAGCCAGGGTGACACCCAAGAATCCCACAGACAGACAGATAGACACAGGCAGAGACGGACGGAGCAAGCAGATGGTGCCGAGGCATGTTTACTGTCAGAGTGGGAGTTTGATGCAGAGGAAGAACGAGATATTTCAGGAAAAAATAGCTTCAGGACATGGAACATCCTCCACAGACCGTTTGCAGCACACACAAAGATTCAGAGAGAGAGAAGCTAATGGCTTCAGAGCCATCTGGAGGTTCCCACGGAGAGTAACGCAGCGCACACCGTGAACAGGAAAACGACATGTTATCACTCTTAGTTTTATTAGGGAATCACAGCTGAGGCTCCGGACATGATTGAAAATCCAGGAACCACAGCAGGTAAAAAAGACTCCCATATTAATAAGCGTTGGGGTGGAGCCCTCTTTTTTGGCAGCTCCTGTCAGAGAGGAGCTGTTTCTGCCACAGTCAGCAGGAACTTGGAAGCTGGCCTCTGTTTGTGTTGCCTTTAAGTGGAGCATCTCTAAAAAGATTTCCCAGGTCGGTAAATAATGCAATTGTCCCGGCATTACTCTGTCAGCCCCCCCACCCGCCCACCCTACACTCACTGCTCAGCAGTTTATTGTATGATTGTGCAGTCAGCATAGCTCACTTAGTTTTGGTTTCTGACCATTTAGGTCAGTTTTTCATGTGTTACAGGGGAAAGTAAAAGGTCATAATTTCAATTTACAGAGGATTCACTAAGCATGGAGGTGTGTTATGAGCAGTGTTAACCTTTATCGACACAGGAGCTCCGGTTGATCATTACATCCACTCTACATCCCAGTTTTACTGGGAAAGGAACCTGCAAGAAGGCACAGATGGAAGAGGAGTAGAAAATGAATAAAGAGGCTTGAGATTTTGTAGGTCCTGAAGTATGTCACATCTAACATCCCCAGTAGAGATGCAATCAAATAATCAACTTACAATTAATGATTGATTAATCGATTGTTTATTAGATAAAAATGTGTTGTATCTGATTAAATGAAACTGTCGACTAAAATGAATTTCTTTTAGTGTTACCAACGTCCACTAGAGGGCATGCTTCTTTGAAACAAGGTGGTAAACAGTCTGACTGTATGTCAGAGCGACATACCCTGCCTTTAAAGGTACACTATGCAACCGGTGTTGATTTTCCAGCGAGGCTCCCCCCAGAGGGCGAAAGTAATAGTGCACTGTCGTAAATATGCACAGCTGTTCTCCTGGTTTCTCCGTCAAGCCAGGCGCGGTTGTTTTGAGCTTAGCAGACAGGCGAACGCAACGAATGACTAACACAGTTAAAGTATGAACATGCACACAGAGAGATAGAAACCATTCCAATGTTACTTACAATCGCATCAGCAGAAACGCGAGGTCCGCCTCAGCCTTGCAGCCTTCTTTTTATTTCAGCTGTCGCCATTCGGAAAAAGCTCGCCCGATGTTCACCCGTGTACGACTCCTCTCTCTGTCCGGAGCCCTTTTCCTCTTTCTTGCCCGCTCCGACATGGGCTTTCGCTGTTTTCTCGCTGGTTCCGCCATGATAACTGCACAAAGATCGCCACTGTGCTAGCAACGAGCATGCTTTTAACTGGGGGCGTGTAGCAGTTCTCGCCGTAAAGCAAGACTGACTCTCACGAGACATCTGAGCCTGTGGGTGCGGGCCGAGGGCTCCTGCAATTGCAAGTGCGGTATTTCCCCCACACCACCAGGGCGGCCGAGGATACCTTTGTTCAACCTGAAATTACTCATTTAATCATCCAATATGTTATGGAACACATTAATTAACTGAAAAATGTTGCATAGTGTGCCTTTAATGCCAAGGTATTTTGAACAAATATGTGACATAAAGATGACTTGTTGACTCCACATCTCACTGCTCTCAATTTATTCACTGAATTGCACATAGACCGAAAAAACTGAAGTTACCTGCCGCCATATTGGTACACCCCACTCACGCCTTTAAAATGCCTGTTATGTAATATAATTACCTTAATATAATCAATACATGTATTTTACATGTACATCATAAATTTAGCACTTTTGCCATCATCAGATGGGGTGTGTGAGTGTGTAAGATTCTTAATTTCTGACAACAGTATAATTATGCTCCAATGACACACTAACTTTGTTGTGATGGATTTGTATGATATGGTTTATTACATGATTTATAGACTTCATACTGACAATGCAATGTGATATACCTATTATTTACCATAAATTACAGTGATCTACTGAGGCTATGAACAGCATTCTACTGTCTGAAAGCTGTAAAAAATGTGTACAAAATGAAAATAAAAGTTGTCTAAGTCTAAGAGGTGTGTGTCAAAGGGATGCATTTATCTTTATTTTAAAATCCTTAAGCCCCCCTGAAAATAAGAGCATCATCGTTGTTCAATTCTGTAACACACATATTGTTTACATTACAACTGGTCTAACTAGGGAGTACCAATATGGCGGCTGTTGACATCACAGCAATGTGTACAACCAAAGGCCAATGAACTATCCAGTGAAAAAGTAGAGATCAGTGAAACATATCCCACCTCTGCTCTGTACATCGGAAAACATGAATGTTTCACTTAATTCATTAATTTTTTTATTATTCAGTTACCTAATAGGTTCCTGTTTTTTATAGCTTATAAATATGTTTAATAATGTTTAAGAAACTTTTTTGTTAAGTTGGTATTTAATACAGCTGGCACATTAACTATTGACATATAGTGCTGCTTTTAGTCCACATATTGTAGAACATATTAAACCTTTGATATGTGAGATAAAAATGAATTGGTAATCAATGGATCCAACCATTTAACTAATATTTTATCTGTAATCATACATATTTTATTTAGTTTTTTGTTACTTTAAACATATTTGAATAAGTGAAATGACAAAATCACATGTATTACTTTAAACTGCAAAATTCTGATTTTGCAGTTTTGGTGCCCTTTGTTTATATTTGTCAGATAGGAATTGGATTGAGACGCTGCTATTTTTACAGATTTTAATTAATTTGAAAACATAAGTAATGTTCTAATAAGATAGGAATATTATTAAAAACAAGGAAAATATGAGATTGCCGACCTCAGCTGTCCAGTCTTGTTTCCTTTTATAGCACTGAATAGAGCAAAGCTGAAGTAGTTGAACAACGTGCACTAATTACGCGTATTAGGGGGAAATTGAGTGGAAGAAAAAAGTGTAATATTAATCCTACAAACGACTGGGAATAACATTCTGGTGCTTCGCCATTAAGTGTGTAATAACTACCATGAAAGTAGTCGTTACGTCACCTATCCTGTCAGTTGATGAGGTACCGAATAATTTTGCTTTTATTTAATTTGATATTTTTCGCAACAGAACGCCTGCAGCTCTACTGATTAAATCCCAATGGGAATCTGGTTTTACTTTTAGCTTTTCTCTGTGTCTAGATGGAAGACATTCCCCCCATCAAACTTTAAAAAACCACTTAAAAATCTCACTGAAAATATAGAAGTGTATGGTTGTCTTCTTCTATGATATCTGTGAAGAATAAAAGTAGCTAATTACTGTTGCAAATGAGCTCGTCCAGAGTAGGCTAATAAACAAGCTACGTAGCTGTCTCTGCAGGGAGGACAGAATAGTTTCTGGATCACATTGCCTTATTTGTAACATTACAGGGAAATGTGTTCCAGTGTGAAATTGAATGAAGTCACCTGTCCAGCAGAAACTTGTAAACCTTGCATCTATTTTGAAGCCCCACCTGGTAAAAGCTGTGCCAATGTAGACTCTGGTTTTCTCTCCGTTATTACTTCTAAAGGATGGTCCTCCATTTTAATAGAAAACAACAACTAGAACAACCAATGGTTGTCTTTGCTTTTTAACATTCCTTCTCTGCCGACAGCACGTCTTTATATAGAATTAAAAAGGCTAATAAGTTTGTCCTGTTTCGGCTACCATAATCAAAGATGTCCAAGCCCTTAAAGGGTTCATTTATAAACTACTTATGCTAATCTATGGGCAAACTTTTATTTTAACTCTCTTTTTTTTTAGACTATGAGCAAAACTTTTTTTTTTTTTTTATAAAAAGCCAAATTAGTCACAGATTGTCTGCTTTAAGCGGTTATTTTATCTCCTGAGAAATGCTTTCCTGTCTTGGTTCTGACTTTCTGTCTGCAAAATGCACTGCAAAAACACTCCAAACATCGGAAAAAGTTTCTTAAATTAAGTGTATTTACTCTTAATTTGAGCAGGTTAATACAATGATTTGCCAATGGAATGAGTATTTTTCTTCTTAAAATCAGATCATTAGAAAAAATGCAATTTAAATAAGATGATTTTAATGTTCTAATTTTAAATGTAAACTGTAAAGTGTCTCACTTTCCTCCTCAATTCAAGATAGAATTCACTTATTTTAAGAAAAATCCACTCATTTCGATTTCTATTTTTGCAGTGCAATGTCCTCTTTCATATATATCTGGATTCCTACATGAACATGTTTCTCTTTCTTCAAACACTACTACTCTTTTTATACTTTACCCAAACCATTCAGGACATCAACCTTTTCTTTCAATCTGACATTAGTGTGGAGCTTCACACGGCATTTGGACTTAAAGTCACAGTTCCTGAGAAAGTGTGTTTGTAACGGCTTTTACACGTCCAGCAGAGAAGCCAGCCAAGGTATTTTAATGCAGTCTCCCTATGGGAGAGAAATTAGCATCCAGAAAGCGTTGTGGGTAATCCTGAGGAGGTGGCTTATCAGGGCTTTTAGTTTCATTACTGCTCCTGGTCCGCTCTCACCCTCCTACTGCTGCTCTGTCAAATCCAACCCTTATCAACATGCTTTAGGTTTCCCATGTCTGAGCTGAGCTTCTCTCAGCCTCATGACTTGTCTTTTTGTTTTTGTTTTTTTGCTTCATCTGTGCACAGGATCCCCCCCAACATCCGAGACATAGTTTACTGCACCGGGGTCAGCCTGATGGATGAGGACGTGTGGGAGTTTATCTGGATGAAGTTTCACTCGACCACTGCAGTCTCGGAGAAGAAGATCTTGCTGGAGGCCCTGACCTGCTCAGATAACACCTTCCTCCTTAACAGGTAAGCTACTGCTGCTCTTTCCGCCCCATTTCACCTTGGAACAAAAAGCCACCCTGATCAATACAATCGATCCGAGGGGGACTGGCTCACAGATGGCTGTTTATTCTGAGATCGTGTTCGGTTTATATTATGATTCCACAAAGCTCTTATTTACTGGTGGTGGGCGTGTCTTTTGTCAACATTTAGGGACTGATTAAAAAACATGGGAAGGAGATCAGGAAGCATCCTGGTTAAATAAATCACTTTTCTTTCATTTGACCTTTAAAATATTTAAATATTTTTGCACTTTCACTCAAGAAACTTCAGTTTTTTTCCTCATCGGCGTAGTCCCCACATTTCTGCTTCTGATCACCTGATGCGATTTCTAATCCATAAACAACTACAGATTATAAGAATGCCTTACTGATCAGAGCATCTAAAATATCAACTACAAAATACAGTGAGGAAAATAAGTATTTGAACATCCTGCCATTTTCCAAGTTCTCCCACTTAGAAATCATGGAGGTGTCTGAAATCGTCATCGTAGGTGCATGTCCACTGTGAGAAAAATAAACTAAAAAAAAAAATTCCAGAAATCACAATATATGACTTTCTAACTATTTATTTTTATGACACATCTGCAAATAATTATTTGAACACCTGTCTATCAGCCTGCCTTCAAAATGTCCACCTCCACTCCATTGATTATCCTAAATTAGATGCACCTGTTTGAGGTCGTTAGCTGCACCTGTCCACCCCATACAATCAGTAAGAATCCCAGATCTGGTGGAATTTCAAACAGCTCAGTTTATGTATAAAGCTACAAATAAACAGGAAATATTCAAAACCTGTTTTCTGATAGAATGGGGAGCTATGACTACAGGGAAAACCTTAACTTCAGAATCAGGAGGGTTCGAACCACCATAAAGAGAATGTGCATTAAAAGACCTATTCTCTTTAGTACACAATTATTGTTATTTTAATGTTATTTCTATCTATCAAGTCATGGAAGTCAAGGTATATAAAGAAAAAGTAGCTATTATTTGATGGTTACTTTTTACTTTGACTTGACTAGAAATATTTTGAAGTAGTGCTACTTCTACTTCAGCACATTTTTTGGTACCCTGTTCACATCTGAGGGGCAATGTGCCTGACAGCCACTTGTTGTTGAGGGGGTGTCTTAACTACAAAAGCCTGACGACATCCAAAGACGTGAATATCTCCGAGTGGATCCCATCCACCTGTGAAGCCCCTCCCACCATGGAATCTGCCTTCGCTTCCATAGGGAAAGTGTGACTGCTGGGTTGAGGGGATCTTCAAATTGTTTATTCCACTGTCTGACAATGTAAATGGCCTGTACTTATATAGCGCTTTTTCAAGTCAGGAGACCTGACCAAAGCACTTTACACTACATTCAGTCATTCACTTACTCTTGCACACACTGATGGTGGCAAACTACATTGTAGCCACAGCTGCCCTGGGGCTCACTGACAGAAGTGAGGCTGCTGTACACTGGTGCCATCGGGCCCTCTGACCACCATCAGTAGACAATGCAAGTGCAGTGTCTTGCCCAAGGACCAGGGGTGTTGCTAGGCACAAAGCTTTACTTGGGCACTGGCCCCCTAGTGCATATGCCCCTCCTTCCATACATAAATACAGACAAGCACACTGCCCAACCCTGATACATTCCTACCAACATTTCCAGTTGAGATATTAATGAGTATAGGAGCATATTTGTTTTAACAAACATGAACATTTTCAACATTGCAGCTATAAAAAATAAGACATCAACAACTTTGACAAATAAAAAGTTTCCTTATACACATTCTGAAGTAATCATTAATTCCTAGGTTACAGAGTTTTAGTTCGGGGGAAATTTTAACTCATCCTGAGCTAAGTTTTCCTTTTATTTTTTGAGCATTAAAGTGTACCTCCTATTTATCATTTTTGCAAAGTGGTCAATCACTTGTGACTCAGCTTAGAAAGTTCTTCCTTTTCAACTGATAAAATAGCAAGATGATGGAGCCTGTCCCATTGTGCACCTCAGCCAAGTGTGGATCCTTCTCAACACACTGAATGACCTTTCACAACTCCAGCTGTTGACTGGGATAGTGAGGGAGATCTGGATGACCTGCGTTAGTGTTGGGAATATGATGTTATTAAGCAAGTTGAAAACACACTGCATATCCTTGATGACAAGGCTTTCTTTATTAACCAGGAAAAGCTCAAACCATTTTGAATTAAATGAACGTTTTTTTACTTCAAATTTGTGCTGGGGATGGTGGGACAACTTCACTTGTTTAGGACCATCATGTTTCCCCCTAAGTCACTAATGTCCCCTTCTTGTTAGTGGACGCTGGTTGTTGCTCCCTCATCACCTTCATGGTCCTGTCTCTCCTGTCCAGGCATCCACAAAGTCGGTCCTGGAGGGCCGCTGTCCTGCAGGTTTTAGAGGTTTCCCTGCTCCAGCACAGCTGATTTACATTGATAGTTAATTAGCAAGCTTTTGCTGAACTGCAATCATCAGAATGAGCTGTGCTAAAGCATAGAAACCTCTAAAACCTGCAGGACAGCGGCCCTCCAGGACCGACTTTGGGGATGCCTGCTCCTGTCCTTCACCTGTCTCTTGCCTGTCAGTCTCGCCTCCTCCTCCCTTTCCTACTCCAGCACCTGCATTCTCATTCTCTACAGCAAACATTAAAAAAACGTAAATTTATAATTATGTAAATATCTATCATATTGCTTATAACGTCCCTAATGTAACTGCTTAGCTTATATCACTAATTCATTACGGGACCTTACCTCCCTCTCTCATCTTGTTTTACTGCTGTCTCTGCTTCGTGTGAGGAATTTCCTGATATCCATCTACAAACCAATGCAGTAATTTTCAGTTAGTAGCCTATAAATCATGTGGTTTCACTGGGAAAATAATAAAATTGACAGGTAAGAAACGTTACCAGAACTAAAAATGCGTTGTGGCCGCACAGTGTCCCATCCAACTCAGTTGAGAGCAGCGTGTTAATTTACCTGCAGTTCATGCAGTGACATGCGCTGACGTGAAGGCGCTAATACATCCTCAATTTGGAGTTACCAACACACTTGCTGCGCATTTGAGTAGAAATATACGTCTCCTTCCGTTGGAATTATCTAAATTGATGCATTAAAAAAATGTAATACTGTATTCATGAGATTTATACTGGGGCACAGCTCATTTATACTGGGGCACGTGCCCCAGTAAATGGGGTCTGGCGACGCAGATGCCAAGGACACAACATCAGTAAAAGCTGGAGCTGGGGCTCGAACCGACAAACATTTGATTTAAAGGCACACTATGCAACATTTTTCAGTTAATTAATGTGTTCCATAACGTTTTGGATGATTAAATTAGTCATTTCAGGTTGAACAAAGGTATTCTCGGCCGCCCTGGTGGTCTGTGGGGGAAATACCGCACTTGCAATTGCAGGAGCAGCGACCCACACCCACAGGCTCAGAAGTCTCGCGAGAGTCGGTCTTGCTTTACGGCGAGAACTGCTACACGCCCCCAGTTAAAAGCATTCTCGTTGCTAACACAGTGGCGATCTTTGTGCAGTGCTGCTTTCACACCGGACGCAGCAAAAGCAGCAAAATCGCGTCTGCTGCTTCATTTTTACTGCTTGTACCAGTTAGTTCTGACGCTCAGCTGAAGCAGCTTTGCTGCTCTGGCTCCGCGGTGCAAAAGTGTGTCTGACGTGCGTTGGGCGGAGCTTCACTATCCTTTCTCTGCCTTGCAGCTATATTTGCTGTGATCAGTGGGAATAAAGTAGTTTTAATATGTTTTTAAGTGAGAAAATACACCTGAAAACGTAATCAGTGCAGTCAGTTAATTCAGATTATCATCCTGCCTTACAATATTTTTTTCTGTCTGAGCCGCTCAGACCCCCACATACCAGCGCTGCGCCGACAGTAGGAATCCCTTCATCAGCAGCCTCTGGCCGGGTCGCCTCCTCGCGGTTCACCGCGGCAGCTGGTAGGTGTTTTTCATCTAAATAATCCAAACTGCAGGCAGCAGGATAATAAAAGCGAACATATTCTGCCGGCAGATTTCTGCATCTTAAGTTAATTTAGGCGTTAATAAACTGTTTAAGAGGAGTGATCATAGCGCTCTGATCATCAGCGCTGTGTCTCTCTCCCTGCCAGCTCCCAGATCAGTTTCTCTGATTGTGTCATGATTTGGTTTTTGGTTAAACACACATGCAGAACACAAACAGAGGCTGAGTAAAAGTTTAACAGAGTTTATTGAAATGAGTTTGACACAAAGACATGAACTGGATCTGGTACTGGTCCGGGTTGGGTTCACTGATGTCTGCAGAGATGACAGTTTGATTAGTCAGGCAGTCAGATGATTAATTGAGTCTTAGGATAGTTCTGAGTCTACCTTGAAGGAGTCCAGGCTTTACTTGTGAGAGAGGGAACCGTTGGGTCCAGAGACTGTTGGTTCAGCAGAGTGCACAAGCAGCAGCAGCGTCTAGCTTCTAACTTTGAATGGCAGACCTTGATCAGAGTTTCCAGCTCTTCTCTGAGAGCAGCAGGAGAAATCCAGACTGGAATCTTCAGGTTTGGCTCACCAGGGCAGGAAGGCAGGTTAAGCTCACCCAGAGCTTCAGACTTGAGACAGGTTTCCTGTGAGCAAAGACAGAGGCAGATTAGAATCAGTTTTCTCTCTTGAGATGACTAAGATTCTTTCTGGTAACAGAGGCTCAGGTTTGCTAACCAAACTAAGGTCAACACTGCGGCGTTGAAGGAAGGTCTGGCAGCTGCTTATGTAGGGAAGGTTCCTGATGAGTAGACGAGCTCCAGGTGTGCAGGAGGGCTCCAGCCCAGGGGACCCACGGCGCACTCTGCTAGTGGAAGGTGGTACATCCCCAGATCCCAACAGTAACCCAGTCCCTAAAAGAAAACAAAAAACATACGAGGATCCTCGGCGCTCTCTGGTGGGCAAGCCTCAGGATCCCAACAGATTGGTTGACGCGGCGCGTCGAGCAGCAAAAATTCAATTTTGACATCTCGAGCAGCAGCGCGTTTGCGGCGCGTCAGATGCTTAGTCATTCGTTGCGTTCGACTGTCTGCTGAGCTCAAAACAACCGCGCCTGGCTTGACGGAGAAACCAGGAGAACAGCTGTGCATATTTACGACAGTGCACTTTTACTTTTGCCCTCTGGGGGGAGCCTCGCTGGAAAATCAACACCGGTTGGATACTGTACCTTTAAGCGCAAACTCCTACACTCAACGCCACTGTCGCCCCACAATGTCCTCAATCAAGATCAGCACCTACAGTAATACAGTATTGGCGAAGCTTTGCTCCCCCTCTGGAGGCATTTCCAGCATCACTTTGACGTCAACCAGTAGTCTTTCTCCATGGTCTCTCCAAACTCCTCTCAGTTTACGCCTCTGCATCTGACACACTTAACCTGCTTGCTGCCTTACGCTGCAAAATGATCTAAAAATAACTAGAAATGTATTCAATCAAGTGCATTTACCCTAAATTTTAGCAGGTAAATAAGATGCCAATTGAATTAATGTACTTTTACTCTTAAAATAATTATATAATATGAGTTTGTAATAAGACAATGCAGTTAGTTTCTCTTATTTTAAAAGTAAATTGTCTTGTTCCATTGGCAAAATGTCTCACGTACCTCCTCCATTCAAGATAAAATACAATTATTTTAAGAAAAAATTACTTATTTAGATTTGAATTTTTTGCAGTACAGGAGCCCAAAAAAACCCAGTAGGCTAATTAGGACTACTTCCTCAACTTGTTGGCATCCCTTATTATTGGTATCCACCACCGTGTCCTGGTTTTCTGCTATGACAGGCACCGCAGATCTTATGGCCAGTTACAGGTGGCTGCATCAACAAAGAGGCAGACTATATATAGTCCATTCAGACTCCATGTCACCTGCTTTTCCAAGAATCTAACAAAAGTTCTACCAGAGGTGGGAGTTTAAAGCGTCCCTGATAACGAGCTCAGGTAGAAATTCCCAGTGGATCCTCATTGGGCATCCAGAGGCTGTAAGGCTTTAGCCAACTGATGATCAGTGGACGGTGCCAGCCCTCTCCTCATCTGAGTCATCATGAAGACTTTTGAACTGCTCTTTGTCTGGCCCTTCACCCAGAGCCTGTCTGCCTTGGAGACCCTACCAGCCCCCGACAGCATATCCTCTGGGATAATCCGAGCACTGAAACCTCTCCTCCACGATAACCTGGCGGTTCAAGGAGGGGAATTTTTATTTTCTTTTTAGGCCTGTGTTTGTCTACTGGCCACTGTAAAGGGCTGGTTATACTCCCACAGGAGTGTGTCGCAGTTGTGACACAGACATTTTTGATTTATGCTCAATATTAAAGCGTGGTCTGTGCTATGTTATTCCACGCCACAACGCAAGATTATCAATCACAAACCAGTGGTGTCAAAAGTACACACATTTTTTATTTAAGTATAAGTACACTGGAAAAAAATCTAAATCTAAATAAGTCCTTTTTTTTTTTAAAATAAGTCAATTTGTTCTTGAGGAGATAAAAGAGACATTTTGCCAATGGAACACGACAGTCTAAATTTAAAATAAGAAAACACAATTGTATTCTCTTATTTCAATTGCATCAAATTATCTTATTTTAATGGTAAAAATACTCATTCCATTGGCAAAATATCTCATTTACCTGTTCGAATCAAGGGTAAATACACTTAATTTAAGAAATTTTTACTTATTTCTAGATCATTTTTCCACAGTATAGATACTGCAGTTTAAAAACCCTCTGGTAAAAGTATCAACTTGACCTGTTTGCTCAAGTAAAAGTGAAAAAGTATGTGCTCCAAAAACTACTTAAAGTATAAAAGTATAAAGTACAGTAAACTTTAAAAAAAACCAGCCAGATGCCAGTATATGAATTGAAAGCTCAATTTTTCGACTATTTCTAAAAATTCATTGAGATAGGGCCAAGGATGAGGGAGGTCTTGTTGGTCTCCATCTCCTGATACGCTCTCGCCTGTGTCCGACCTTTCAGACATTTCAACATCTTTTTCTGAATCCAGCATTGTAGCATGGCATAGACAATTCATGTTTGCAGTTTGAAGAACACCTGCTTGCTTCTGATACTGTATTTAAGTACAGTAACCAACTATTTGTACTTTGTTACTTGACACCTCTGTCACGAATTAGCTGTGGGTCTAGATACGGCCGAGGCGGTGGGGTAAGTTTGGGTGACAACAAAGGGAAATAAGGGTTAAAAAAAAAGCGGGGATCCAGGTGGAAAAAGGGTCCCAGCGTTGTCATGTATCTCGCTCTTCTAGCTGGTCCATCTTCACGAGCCGTTTTCCACAATGGTAGTCATACAAACAAAACAAGCTGGTAAGGTACCAAACAGGAAATGCGCATAGAGTAGAGCGGATGTAGATTTGACCAATCAGAGGCCTCCTGTCTGCGGTAACCTACAAATTTGGAGAGGTGCACCAAAGTGTCTGCGGAGGGGGCGGGGTCGTCTTTGCGTTCGCTGCGACACCTACGCAGACGACGTGGTTTCGAAGTATAAATCAGCCTTAAGGAGGAAAACTTCTATTTGCAAAGTGGCCCACATTTGGACGATGGCTAGCATGCATACAGAAGCTTGAGTTTACACTGAAGCTTCCGTTTTCTGTCTTCTGTTTTCATGGCGGGCCCTTCTGACTGTGGTACCACGTCTGTTTCTTTGGAACCCTGTTTGTGTCTCTGTTTGACTGGAGGCTTCAATGTATAGTGGAGGATTTTCGTGAATTTTTGAGAAGACCCGCCCTTTCCACTTTAAAAAAAATGCACATACACAACCTTGTACCCGCTTTCAAGAGGGTACGCCTATTAGAGAGCATGCGAGAGCATGCAAAACTCATTTTTTTTCCAATTTCGTAAATTGTTGAAAAAGCTCCAGGGATCTGCAAGGGAGGCATTAAAGAGATGCCAGCAGCTCTGGAGCTGTATGTTGCCAACCCCTGGTCTAGGTCCTCTATAAAGTTTTGGATCTATTTCGTGTAGGCCAATTTATAAGTGTCTTTTCTTTTGTTGAATCATGAGGTCTGACCATAACTGAAACAGATAAAGCCTGCAGAACCTGAGAATGTTCCTCCTTTATAAGGTTTAGAAAAGGTTTTATACTCATTTCCAAAATTATTTCTTTAAATATAAGCATGTGATTCTTTTGAGGCCTTTTAGTGTATTTAAAGTCACAGGGGAGGTCAAATTTAAATGTCAAATCATTCTGGCTTGAACATACATATAAATGTACTCTTTATCAGACAATATTTTCCCAAAAGTTGGAAAATTTCTATTTAAAAAAAAATTCTGTCCTAAAATCTGTTGGTATTTTTCGTTATCTTATACAGGCCAGTTAGTTATATGATAGCTTGTACACATAAATTCAGCCAATCATCTGTCAATCTAATTTTTTCGGTCATAGCATCTTGATTCATATGCCGCAGCTAACTTACACAACGGTTGAAATAAGAAATAATAATAATTTCCTTTCCCACTGAGTTCTGTCCCAGTGTTCACGGGGATGGACGTCTGTGTCTTCAGCAGGTGTAGAGCTAACAGAACTGGCAGCGTTGCGAGGCAAGGACTCAAACATGTACGGCTGGAAGCCTTCTACACAAAACCAAGCTTCTGCCGCCCTGGCGTCCTCTTCCACAACATCTTCATCCCTGCTTTCCTCCTCTAAATAAAAAATGTATGACGGGGGAGACTCATCCACGACCTCTGACACTAAACTCTCCTCCTCTTGCATGTTTCCTCTGTCCATAGCGTTCCTTGACAGTGTTATTTCTAAGTCACCAATTTAGTGCTACTTGGTCCCAATGGAATTTCCCATTGGGAACCTACTAGCTCTAAGTTGCTAACTGGTTAGCAAGATGCTTCCGACAAACCGGCCACAACCTAACCAGCTTGCGAACCGTGCGCCACAACAATCCCGCCCTCTTGATAAACGACCAATCACATTCACTTTATTCACTCGTGTAAAGTTGGGCACCACTTGGGAGAATTCGGAAACGCAACGATTGGAACAGCCGTCTTTAAAGTGACGGTTATCAGGGCTGGAAGGAGCTTATCATATTCTACCAAAAATTGTGACTATTCAATTAATTTGTTTTAACTTTTTCCCCCCTCCTTGAGTAAGGTCATCATTTTTAAATTGTTTTATTACTTTTGTTTTAAACAGAAATGTCTTTGATCCAAAACATTTAAAAAAGCAACGAAAAACATGAGCAAAAATATCAGCAAAATCCAAGATCTGGCAGAGACTGATAGAAGAATGTTTGAGCACAACACTTCAGGGTCATACAAAAATACGATGTTTGAAGATTTCAGGACGCCATCTGGGTCGGATGAGAGGTATTCATGAGTACGCCCTGTCAAGGATGCTTTGACGTGAAGGACAGCAGTTAAATGAGGTGTTTGTGCATCGTGCAGCTGCTCTGCAGAAAAACTGCAACAAGGTTGAGATTCTGGATCGGTCGCTGGGACATTCTGAGGAAAGATGGAGCAAACTGAAATAAAGTTGGAGTTAAAATATGGTACCAGCTCAAAGCAAAGAAATCAAGCTGTAGTTGCTTTTGTTTAGTAGCAGCTATTATGTGGAAAATGTATGTTATGCACTCAGAGTTTTGCAGTTAGGTAGGCTGTATGAGTGTGTGTGCATGTGTAGGTAAACCTTATCCAATCAGCTGCACACAGAAACACATACACACACACACACAAGTCAAGTGCCAAGGCCATGAAGCTCACTGATTGGTCACAGATGAAATGGTTTCAGCAGCGAGGGATTGTGGGAAAAGAGAGAAAATTGATTTCAGGGTTTAATGAAACGGCAGCAGAAACCGGACCAACAGGAAAACACAGAAATGAGAAGAAAAAAAAGAGACTGAAAGAAAACTCTGAACTTTTTCATTCCAGCATCTTAAAAAAAACATGTTATTCATTGTGTTTGTGAAATACTTCTGTCAGTCAGCGGCAGCCAGAAGTAATCCGATTGCTGTCGCTCCTGCATGTCCTCGCAGGAAGTGATTTTTTGGGGGTTGACAGGAACACAGACTGGAGGGACTCCAGACAAAATATCAATTTCCATCAAACAACTTGACCTTTTTTTTCTGCCTTCGCTGTACGGATCTGCAGCAGTGTTTGTGTGCCTGAAGGTTAAAGACTCTCCCCTCAAAAGTCACCAAAGACTTTATTTACTGCGTTTCCTTCGCTTTGTAAAATAAAAGCAAGAGGAGGTCATGTCTCAGTGCAGATGGATGTTTCTGAGGTATTCTGTAGAAAATCTCAACATTCAAAAGATGTCTCTCAGCAAAGAGACCAAGAACATTTTCTTCCTGGAACTTTTCTCAACGAAGCAGGATTGTGAGGTCATCACATGAGCATTAGCTTCTCTCCTGTGGTCTTGCTCTGTAGCCGAGACTTAGATAAAAGATTATTTTAAGCAATCTAACTATAACTGTTGATCCTGCCATCGCAGCCGCACTATACAACTTCTATAGAGTCACTTTGATGCTATTTAAACAGATATTGGACAGTGTTTAGCAGATAGGAGGCGACTGTTTTAGCTTTTAAAGCTAGAAGCATTGAAACAATAGGTTTTAAACCAACTTTCCTTAAGTTTATTTGTCGCTCTGATCATATTTATGGTGTTTTCGACCATTTACCTCCTATACCTACAATTAGTAAGGATAGCTTTAAGTTTCAAGGCAACACATGTTGGCACTAACACTGCAGGAGAAATATAATTTTCAAAAACATGAAGAACAGGGTTACAAATGCTGCTATTGTCAATTGGTGTCAAAATCTAGGCAGTTGGCCCTTTGGGTATAACACTTACAAATCACACTCCACATCTAAGGTGTGTTCACGTGATTGCATTCCCAGCAACTGGAGTGATCCATATACCTGTTATCCTTTTGCAGAGACATGTTCAGGTGCGACACAGCTGAGTCAATATCACCATAAGGTGCCTTTGAGACTCCCCCCGCCCCCCAAAAAAAAGATACGATATTCCATTGAACTTCATATATATTGTATTAAGTATATGTTATGCTGTTAGAAATACATATTGGTCAAGCTCCCACACTTTTTATAAATTAACTGCAAGCAGACAATTTACATGCAAACAGCAAAATATGTCCAACCTGTCATGGACAATTTTAAAACAGAGTAAATACATTGTAATTACATAGTGATTATAAAATGTAAATTTTCAGAAAACTATTTAGTACCTTTCTCAACAATACATTTTAGTTAATGGGAAAAGTATTTGGATAATAATGAAATTATGGAAAACTATTTGTTTCTCTATAAAATCTGCGAGAGTTGCACTTTCTTTTCTAAATAAAATCTAACAACAAAGATATCTGGTCAAATTTTCAAACAATACTTTTTGGCCCTTATTTGCTTATAAAGGAATCACACAAAAGATTTTTCTAACTTGTGGAAATAATTTGTTTATTTTCATAGAACATAAAAATAACAGGGTGGACAGAGACGTGACAGGGTGGACCCTGGGTGTGACAGGGTGGACATGTTGTGGAATGTCATTAAATGGCCCAATAAATGCAAGGAACAATGCAAGAAAATTGTGTAAAAAATGTGTAAAAAATGCCTTTTCCCATGTACTAGTCGAACAGACTAGTTTTGATCCACTCTACCTGCATGCAGCCACTGAATAAAGATGCCCTAACTGAGACATTAACGTGGCCTTCTAGCGTTAAACTGTGCACAGTGAAAGTCAAACATTCAACTGTAGAACAAAAACAAAATATTTTTTAAGTGGAGAACAGGTGATTTGAAAAAACAGAATATTTCGGAAAGATCACTTGGAAGCATCTCCAAACAATCTCTCCCTTTCTGAAGAGACATGGCTCGCTCAGTTCTGCAGTTGCTGTTCCACATACTTCCACGCAGACGCTTCAATCTGTAAAGAGCGCTTGTTCAGAGCCTGTGGTTCTGGTATTAGGCAAAGTACCTGCCAGTCATGGTACCAACAGATGTCGTCCCGAAGACCTGGCCATTTGAACTGGTTTATGCCATGGCATTGCATACACTTAACTTTCACACTATGCCCTTCTGCATCCATGATGATACCTGGGTATGCTTCATTGTCATAATTAACAACGCACCACTCTCCAATGTGCTTTACTTCAATCATTTCTGGTCTCCTAGGATTATCTGGTGTCTTTCCACATGCTGGGGACAGGAACATTAGCTAGAGTGACCTCTTGGAGATTAAAGCAGGGGTAGTCCAAAACACCTTTCTCCCTTTTACATAGACATGAAATGTCTCTGTATTTCATTTGGCCGGGTGTCAGACTGATAGCTTGGTGGATTCTCATAGTGCCTTTTACGGCAGCTATTGCAGGTATCTCAGGCATTGATTCAATATCCCTCTCTGGGATGAAGAACAGCTCGACAGATGTGTCCAGGCTTTCAGTTTGTTATACAAGCTCTGGGCATCAGGAATGTCACCTCCATGGGCTGCAATCCGGTCTGCTGACCTCTTGAGGGCCCCACCTACACCGTCTGGTGCCCCCTTCCCACGATTAGCCTCAAAGAAATTCCATGTTATTTCTTTGAAGCCATACTTGTAGGGTTCCGTTGAGAGATAGAAGAAATTTCCCTTTTGTCGATACTGGTTATACTATGTGTGGAGAGCATCCATTCACCATCTTTATCTCATTTTTGACGTAGGTGGCATTTAGAGGCTTTTGCATCTGAACCCTTCATATGTCATTTTATGGGGACATAAACAGTTGATAATTGTCCTTCAAATAAATTTAAACTTTCTAATAAGTCTCATTAGCTAAACTTCCAATGATCTAACCTGGAGGGCTCTGGCTCACGCTGATTTTCAGGAGTTTCAGCAGGGGAGTTGGGTGGTGTCTCTGACTGTAGCAAAGCACTGGCCCTGTTTCTGGCTCTGGTTTGTCTTTTTGCCTCTCTCAATTTCTTTCTTTTTGCCCTCTTCACTCTCTCACTGACCTCATCGACACCCTTCTTCTTTCCAGTCTCTCTGTCTTTTTTCCATTTGACCCTTTCTTTTTCAAGGTACTTTCTTCTTCTGTCTGGGCCAGCATCACGACATTCCCGATATCTCCTTGCTATCTCAGCTCCTTTTGATCTCATTCCTTGAAAAAGACGATTCAAAATGTTCTGTTACACATTTTAATTGGCAGTCCCTGTAAAATAGGCTTGCCTTATCAAACTAGGCTTGGTGATACAGATATCGTCAAAAAAATTGTCCAATTTTACTAAGTATAGCATGTACTGTTATAAAATGTGTGTAATAGCTGTTGTAATATGTGTAACATTATCAGCGTGTGGTCTAAACTATGCACATGTCCTTCCTGTCATGAACCATGTCCACCCTGTCATGGAAGGCTTGCTGACAGGGTGGACAATGACAGGGTGGACATTTTTGGCTAATCTTAGCATTTAATGAGCACATGGTGGACTTTCACTTAGCAACATGCTACAGTCAGCAAGCTGACTATGTACTGATTTACAAATATATTTCAAAGTTTTGATAGGTTTTTCTATCAATTGATATTTCACTATGACAGGGTGGACATGTTAAGCTTGACAACATCCAACTACAGACATAACATGATGAAAATTAAGAAACATAAGTGTAAATACTTATTCTGCAACTCGCCACTGCTTCAGCCTCCATTGAAGAAAGAAAAAAATGCTTGTAGTGATGTCACTGAAAACATCAGTGGGTTTCTTAAAGGGACAGTTACCCCATAATGACAGGGTTGACCGCAATTTCAGGGACACATGCAAAATGTTCAATATATTTATGAAAATACAATATACATGAACAAAATGACTTGTTTTATCAAATAACTTATTGTGGACAATAAAACCATGTAAAAATTTTTTTGATTTAGTATCATTTAACCACTTATTACACACACTGTAGTTAGCCGAGCAGTGTGTGGGACATACCAAAATCACGTACATCCAATAAAAAGAAATTGTATAAAATGAAGGAAACAAATTTTAAGAGACTTGTCATTGTACTGATATGTGTGCAAGTGTTTGTCCACTTATAATAAGACCTCAGACTTTCATTATTCTGCTACATTTTCATGATGACTGAGTGAGTCTGATGAGGACACCAAAGGCACTTCATAGTGATATTGACTCAGCTGGTGATATACAGATGCAATAACAGTGTTGTGAAACTTGAATATATCCATTGCCCACCCTGGTAGGGATGGTAAATATCTTATTTAATTAAATATTATTCAGACTGTCATATATTTTTTTATGAACACATGCCCTACCGGCTGTGTGTAAGGAAAACAAATGAAAGTGTGAATCGAGCTCAAATCATGGTATAACAGATAATTCTCCACATACATGGAATAAATTCGCCACAACCTCCATTCATTATAAGAGTTTATTAAAAAAAATCGTTCAGCTCCAAATCAAACATATTTCAGTTAAAAACTCTTGACTAAAAACTAGTGAAACTCAACTAAACTAAACTACTGTGAGGAAAGATGAAGGGGAAACATGGTTGAAAACCATATTACATTTTAGCATGGATTTTGTAATTAAGAACCAAAGTTTATCTTGAAGAATTTGGGATGTGATCACCTTAGCTTTTCACTAATTTAGAGCGATTGGAATGTTCATGCGGTGAATAAAACATTATTTAGCTAACTAATGTTTTACTAATTGATTTGCTTAATCGGGAACCAGTAACCTTTAGTTAAATGGTTCCTTACCCTCCTTGCAATAGCTAGCAGCGAAGAGAAATGAGGATTCCATTAAATAAATTTTGGTCATAATTTGGTAATGGAAAAGTAATTAGCATATGAGAAATCACGTGAACATTACATTTGTGTTAAAACCCTTAGGGAAATAAAGCTTGTTTTGGCTAAAGAAAACAGCTCAAAATCAGTAAGCACATAAATTGATCAAAATACATATTGTTCATTTAGAATCTGTCCCTAATTGCGTTAGACCTTATACCCTTGCCCAAGTCAGTTTTGGAAGGTTAGAGTTTCCTCCAGCAGTTAGCAGCTTAGCATGGCAGGCTCACAGAAAGAGGGCTTTTTTTCCCCCATGTGCACCACACCCAGGGAAAGGCTTCCATAAGAGGCTTTCACCTCCAGTCCGGCTCTGTAAGTTCTGAAACTCAGACAAAAGTGTTGTAAATGGTCTGTTTTGCGTTTTTAGGTGGTTTTTAGTTAGGCTCTAAAGGGACTGTTGAGTCATTCATCATTTGTTATCTTTCCTTAGCTTCAGAGCTGGTCCCAGTGATGGCTCTGGTGCACGTTTGTGCAGAGTCTTGCCCTGATCTCCTGCTGCTCCTTTCTGAGCTCCACAGGGCCTCCTCACCTTATCTCTGTTTTACGGGCGCTACTCCCCTGAGGCAGAATAATTTCAGGTCCTGGTCAGACAAAAGTGGCTGTGATCCATCCTAAACTCCTTGGCACCCCAAACAGGTAACACCTGTAGAGGATCTGGTGGACCCAGAGACACCAGCACCACTGTTCAACTTTCCAGAATGAATAAAAAACAGTGTGACTGCCTCTGTAAAATACAGGTCCACTAAACTGAGTTAAAACCATCAAGAAACAGATAAAAACTCCTTCTAGTTGATAGTGTGGTAAAACAACATGAGTGGAGCCTGTTGCTCGATGTGCGAATGGCCAGCAATATGTCAGACGCGTCAGCATGCAACTATGAAGGCTTTAATATGGACAAGAATTCAAAGAATTAGACAGTAAATCCAAGTGGTTGTAAATAGAACTGAAACAATTAACGGATTAATCCTGATGAATTGATTATTGAAATAATCAGCAACTAATTGAGTAATGTGCTGGTGAAGGTTCTCAGTCATCCAGCTCATAGTCATGATCAAAATTATCCAAAGACATATTGTTTATTTAGAGAATCATTCACTCAACCAGCTGAGTCTTGTCCAGAGGAGGTTGCTCTTCTGTGTTGGGCCATTAACCTCTCCACAAACGCATGGCCCAACACAGAAGAGTGACCTCCTCTGGGCAAGACTCTGCGGTACATCTACACCTTATGGACAAAGAACATTCTTTTGAGGAGCAGAATGTTCACATTTTGGATAAATACAATGGGTGGTTTGAGAGGGGCATGAAGGAAGCCATCTATTTCAAGAAAGAAAAACCAACCGTAAACAGAGGGTGTGGAATCAGGTTCTAGCTTCCAATAACTTACAATGCAGCAATTGAGTTAATCCCTTCCGGGTATCATTGCAGCCCCAGTCCCTGTACAGGACAGTGGAGGACCTGGTCTATTCAGCCAGTCTGACAATTCCCTTTAATGACCGAACTTTCAGACACTTAGATGAGTATAGGGTATTGCAGTCTAACTAAAGAAGCCAAATTACCCCTATTTCAAATGGGTGGACCCCTTCATCTGTTCCAATTTGCATGTTTTTAAAACAAAAACAAGCCTTTGTTGGGCTACAGTATAAAACCTCGAACTCAACGCCATTCCTGACATTTTGAATTGAGAAAGCTTCCTGGATGGCAAGCGAAATGTCTTCAAACTTGGAAACCAAGTCCAGTGGATTGTTTTTAATTTTTTCCTTAATTCAGTAATGGTTTAATCGTTAACTGGAGTAAAGAGACTATAAAACACCCCTTTAGCTAACAGAGCAACCTATAGAGCAGTAAAAACATTTTGCATTAAGATAAAAAAATGTCTGTCAATAGGCTTTATTCGGTACTCCTCGAGTGGAAAAGTTTTGATTTCACCTGGTTTAATTTCTTAAAAAGTCTTTTTTTAAGAACCTTTGCCCATCCGATTATTAATCGATTATATAAGAAAAAAATATTGACAGATTAATCGATTTGCAAAATAATCGTTAGTTGCAGCCCTAGCTGTAATGACCACTTCCCTACTGGGTAAGTTCAGTTCAATTGGATGGATGCCTTTTTCAAACCTTTCTCCATTGGACAGCACCTGCTGGAGAGATTATTTCCTAGGTGTTGCTTTGGATGTAAACATCAGAAGATGTTACAGTGGAAGTTTACCTTTAGCTGTAAATCCATTTTGCTTTTATGTCCACGTCTTTGTCCTATCTAGGTTGCTGAATCTGTCTCTGACCTCAGAACTTGTCCCAGAGCAGGATGTGATCGATGTCATCATCCACGTTGGTCGAAACCCTCAAGGTCGAAATCTGGCCTGGAAATACTTCAGAGAAAAGTGGGACATCCTGAATGCCCGGTGAGACAGGAGAACTTTCTCCCAAGTCAGTGATATTGGTCATGTAGCTCCATACCCCTCTTAATATGACACTGTCTCTGTTCTTTTTCCAGATATGGTGAAGCTTTGTTCATGAATTCAAAGCTCATCGGGGGAGTCACGGAGTTCCTCAACACAGAAAGAGAACTCAATGAGGTAAATACAGAAAGACATGTTTGGCTCTGGGGTCTTGCATGAATTTTTTTTGACAATGAAACTAATTAACCAACTTTAAAATCAAATAAAGCTCCCTCCCGGATAATAAAAGAAAATTGTTAATTTTGTTCCTTTAAGAAAACATTTTATTTAAACAGCAACAATGAGACAAAACATCACCAATACAGCTTTGATGTTCTACTGTCAGAGGTCAGTGGTTGGGACAAGTGTTAGGCAATGTGACAGAGTCTGGAAAAATTCCATCTATCCATCTATCTGTGCATACATCCATTGAATTGGAAACAAATGGAAAAATATTGAAACAGATTATAGAGTTTTATGGGCCATGCCATTATCCAAGTGACATCTTTTAATATGGAAAATCCATCCATCCATCCATCCATCCTGCCTGTTTTGATCCAGTTCAAAAATCTATCCCTTCGCCTTTTTCTTTTACTCCCCAGGTTGTTATGGCAACAAATTACAATCTCTATATAGCCTTGACTGTCAGTGAAACCTCAAAACAAAACATTATATCCCTTGGGAAGCCTGAATACAAAACCTCAACAAAGGAAAAGATTGACATGGGGTTTTTATTTCAGATCTGAACAAATGTCTCCAGTGTCTCCATCACTCTGGGGAGTAACAAGGAAGAGAGGGAAGAAAAAGTAAACAGAAAAGGAGAATGTGGAGGGGAAGAGAGTGGAGAGTTAGCCAATGATTCAAAGTAAAGAGACTTAAAGGCAAGGATTTCCTCATGCTCCAATGAATCTGTCATTCTGTGTACAAAACCATCTTTTCCCTTTGGACTGTCGCCTAAAACATGTTGATTTTTTTCGTTTTCACTTAAAAAACTTGCTTTTCTCAGATGCTTGTCCTTAAATTACTGTCAAACAGTTTGGAGCTCATTTCCGCTTAAATGGTCAGAGCTGTTGTCAGAGCCGTTTTTACGAAGAATAACAACTAAAAAACTGCTTGATCTTCAGCTGCCAGAGACCCATGTCATTACGTCTCATTAAAGGTTTCATCCAATAAATGTCTCCATTTCTGTAAAGGGTCAGAATGCAAAGAGACAAAGACAGGGTTTGCCCACTATCAGTCATTTAGATCATAAACGCTGCCTTAAACAGCGTTTGGAAATTACACATGCCAGGAATGAATGGTTCGCTTTAGATGCAACATTTTGAACAAACAGTCAGAAAACATCAGATCATGTTTCAGTAATGGTCTAGATAAATAAATACCTTGGGTTTAATTAGATTGCATGTTTTTAAAACACAGCAATAAATCTGCTTAGTTTGTTTCATTTAGTTCTGCTGAGTTGTTGTCATCTTAACTTTATTGAGCAAAACAAGTCTGAACTATAATGGATCACGTTATGAAGTCGAGTGTATTTAACCTCTGTAAAGTTTTGAATTACTTTTAAATCAAGATTACAATAATTACAGACTTTCACTGAATCCTTTCAGGTATAATTGAATGTAGTTAATTAAATTAAAACTGAATCAGTGCTAGAGCTTCGGAAGAGACACCCTTCTTTGTCGACTTCCATCAGTCTATGTTTTGCTGTATATATGTATATACAATTGCTGGTAGAAAGTGTAGAAGTGGGAAGAGCACAAATGAAGGAACATCGTCAATCCATATGTTGCTGGAGTCTCTGTAAAATTCATAAGGATTTCCAGCTAGCACCAGATCCCTGTGCACTTCAAACCTGGCATTACCCTTGTTCAAAAATTGGTTCACCCCAAAGACAAGACACCCAGAAACAAGGCCGAGTTTACGCCGTTCAGTGTAGTGAAGAGTCCACAGACCTTTACATTAGAGAGGCGGGTGGCTCAACACAGGAGGGCCAACTCCTCAGGACAGGACTCAGCTGTTCACCTACTGTACACCTGAAGGATAAAGGACACTTATTTGAGGACAACAACATCCATATTCTGGCCAAGGTAGAAAGATGGTTTGAGCAAAGGGTTAAGGAAGCCATCTTTGTTAACTTAGAAAATTCATCTCTGAACAGACAAGGTGGTCTTAGATTTAATTATTCACCTTCTTACAAATAACTATTAAGCACAATACCCAGAAGATTTACCTACCACTCGCCCTCACTTGACCCACACTTCAATGAGGGATGTGACCAAAACCACTGTGATGAGGAAGTTACTGACCCATTGGACCCCTAACCACCTTTAACACCCCCCATGTGTCCTACATGGCCAATCTAGTAGGAAATATCAGAGCCCCCTTTTGTTCCCCCTAATTTTTTGTTACACCTACAGTATAATAAACTCAGTGCTCCCCACCAATAGTTAGAACTGAAGAAGCCTCTTGGATGAGAGGCGAAACGTCTTCTAAAAAAACTTCACATCTAGTTGCCTAGACTGAGCTGTTTTCAAGCCCAGTACTATATATTTTTAGTTTTTTATGGAATGAATTAAGTAAAGATGGTTTTGTTATAAATTGAAAATTATGACTCGAGTCATTTAAGGCTATTGTTGGGTTTCCATATACCAATAAATCCTGTTTCCTGGCATTAACTGTTTCGTTCCGCCCTTGTCCCACCATTATCTCTTCCAGTTAAAAGAGTTTATCCAGTCGAGTGGCGTAGGGGCGGGGCCTGCGCTGCCGCGAGCGTTGGAGATCGTTGAAGGAAACGTCCGTTGGCATCGCCTCCACCGGCGGCACTTCTACCAATGGCTCCGCAAACCTCCCAGCTACACTTACGGCTAGCTCTGTGCCGCCTCGCAGAAGCTAAGCTAGCTGCACTCTGACTGCTGAGCTAGTGAACAGAGATAATGGCTAACGATTGCAGTCACAACATTGAAACGGGCCTTATTGGTTGATTGGCTGGTTTCTGTACTTGTTTTATTTTAAAAGAAGTTTGATGTGTTCACTGATGCTGGAATCTTTATTTCTCAACATGAAGCCATTATGGTCAAACTGTGCTGTGAAAATTTGAAAAAGGTTGATCCTGTCATGGTTGAGCTAGCCTCAGACTTTTAAATCTGTCACCAAAATAAATATTAACTTCTTCTAAAACCAGAGGGGGAAAAAAAGAACTTCAGAATTTAAGAATTTTTTTTGAACACTTGGTCTTTTTTATGGTAAGCCATCTTTCAGGCATTATTGATTTAAACTTTAAAGCTATTCCCATATTTTTTTAACATTTTTAAACAAAAAGGAAGTAAACCGTTATAAACACTTGACATTTAATGAGCTATATATTATATCAATTTTTAATGAATTAGTTTTGCAGTGATCCAATCTACTTTCTCTTAGTTTTTACTTTTAAAAACAGACAAAACTTTACATCTTATCGCCCTGTCTTCAAATTTCAAATCTTACCATCAGTGTACACCACTTGTTCCTTTTCGGCTTAAGGTTTTAACAAACAGTTCTTTTAGTTTTTTTTCTTCCTTCCAGGTCACTTTTAAACTCAAACTAATAATGGAATGATAATAACAATCAAAGTAAATAAGTAGGAGGCAAAATTTTGATTAGTGGCATTATAATAGGGATGCACCAGTTTAAAAAAAAAACAAATCAAATACATATAAATATTTTAATCACTCATTTAGTGGTTTTTAACTTTCAGATCAGACACCTGAAGACACTTTTATATCCAACCAGAACGGATGCCTGTCGTATATTTTTTTGCATTGGACACCCCATAAATACACTCTGCAAAGAAATAATATGCCCTGTATTTATATCATGACTTTTAAGCCGATTTTTACGTTATTCTGATGGAAAACAGTACCCAGTCTCATAAACCCTTGAGTTAGAAAATTAGCTATTGGCTCTCCTGATTAACTGACACGTCCCCTGGTGTGTATAATTGGTCTTCTGCATGTAATTGGAGTGATGCTGTGGGAAAGAGGAGTAATGCGCTGGAAGAGAGTAAACATGAATAAACAACAGTATAGATGTGTAGAACTCCAAATTCATTGTTCACTATACACATTTTTGTTGTGTGTAATTTGAGGTTTTCTGTTTTTTTTTTTATTTTAAACTTGGTTTGTTTTAAACCTTCGATCATCTCATGACCAAACAACATGATACACAACATTTTCCTCCATAGCATTTGCTGTGAAAACCAATTCTGCCTGAATTTATTTGGTTATTTGAAGAAGTTTCAGTTCCGCTTTCGACTCCAGAAAATGGTAGATTAGTTGGGGATTGTTAATTTGAAAATGGCATATAGATGAGAATAAAATAAATAAATAGAAGGGGAATCTTTGACGATGCAAAGCGGTAATATTTAAAACTCTATTTTACCCCAAACCACAAGGTGGCAGCAAAACGCTGCATATTCTACTTTTTAAAAAGACTGAGCCTTTTTAATTATGAAGTTTATAGCTCAACTTACCATTTTCTGAAAAGTTGAACATTTAATCAACTTTTAAGCATCCAACTTGAAAAAACATTTTTTTCTTATTTTAGTATTAAAGTTTTTTTTCACTGACTGGAACACTGGAGCTGTATAAGTCAGACTTGTGTTTGTTTGCTTTGTTTAAGAAGCTTTCAGTTGGAGGCAGGCTTCCCTGGACTCGTCAATCACTGCTGTAATTAACACTGTTTGAACCAGGTTTCCTTTGCTCAGAGAACTCATTCAGACTCATTACCCTTTCCCAGCATTCAGACTGACGCAGCTTGAATTTAAAGAGCAAAAAACTTCTGCAGTTTGAAGCTTCTGTTGCTTCAGAAATGTCCTCAAATGAGAAACCCCCCCAAAAAAAGCAAACTGACAGCAGTTTGAACATTTAGCTTTGAAACCACAGAGAGCCCCACATGTGGAGGAATAATTGTTCTCTGATGAGTGACGATGTTCTGGTTGGTCTTTTGTTTTAATGAGCTGCTCAATGTTTGAAGATTTCAAAGAAAAACACAAAACAAAAATGGCTCCAGCATAAAAGACACGATGCTGTCAGACAGTTTATGGCAGGATAAAAAAAAAATGAAAAAAGAAACTGGTTTGACAAATATTTGATGTTGAATTGTCCGACAGCACTTTACGACAAATCTATTAAATATACATGAAAGCTAAGCTTTTCTAGACAAATTTTTCATTTATGAAATAAAACATGTTTACTTGAAATGAAAATCTGCAACACATCCGATCCTGAAGGAATGTGAGTCAGAAACAGATACTGAAAGGAGAGTGGAAATTGTTTGATCCTAATGGTGTTATCAACTCATTCAGTTTAAGGCTTCTTTTAATATGGTTTTTGCAAATCGGTATCCTACATTATAAAGTGGCTTAATGCTCATTTGTTTTAGATCACATGACTTTATTCTCTTTCTAGTTCCTGCACCAATTTTGAGATTGTGTTACCCTGCAAAGCATCTAATTCTTTTAAAAACCCCTTAACAACAGTGAAGGGATAGAATAAGGTATTTTTTGATAAAAATGGAGAATGGGATAGGTGTTTTATAATCAACCATCCCTTACTCCAGAGCCTTGTCACACAGTTCACCAGAAGTTTTATTAGTTTAGAGACAAACTTGATGCTCAAAATATCCAAATTTTATCTAATTCAGCTTTAAAGGTTTTGCAAAAATTTGCAGCTTGAAATATTTGAGGGAGCCAAAGACCACAAATTATATTGACCTTAAATCTGTCAGGAAGGGACCATCTAGTAGAGAACTGAACCTGGAGATACAGTAATACCCAAGATTTGAATTCTAAAACTATTTTGCATAAAAATAAAGCCAGATGAAGAAAAAAAATGAAGGTGACTTGGCTGCAACTTTTATGTAAATGTCATTTTATATGCAGATGATGTGGCTTTTCTTATGTTAACATGATGGGTCGCTTTACAGATTGATTGGACACCTGTATGGACAACTTTCTGGACTTTACAGTGAGACCACGCCTTTATGGACCTTACAAAGTTTAGGATTTGTCCTCATGTTGGTTTAAAGAGCAACAGATTCAAGAATTTTTTTTCTTTTGTGAACAGTTAGCATTTTTGTTGGTGGCAAAGAAACCCCGAATCGCATGATTTGACAGCTTCAGGTCTAAAAGTTGATGGATATTAAATATTTGGGCCCACAACTAAACCGCCGGATATACCTGGCTGTTTATGAGTCTTCACCACGCTGGACCTGAGGGCATGATATGGAAAAAAGGGATGAGCCTTACATGGATTTTGTTTATTTTGCTTTGGAAAAAAAAACAGTGCTGGATAAAAACATTTGGATGGATGTCTTTGGTATGAAGACCCCAAACAGCTCCTCAGAGGAACGTATTGGTGGACATATGGTGGACGATGTGACCTTTAAAGGATCAATGATGAGCACATCTGCGCCGAATCGTTTTTAGAATCGTTCCTCTGCTGTTTGATCCAGCTTTGATGTTCATTATGGAGCCATATATGACTTAACAGGCCTGCCTCCTCTTATACATACTGTGTCCAGTGATGTTTGAGTGTGTGATGAAGATGATGATAATTAAAACCGCTGAATGAAAGCAGCTAATTAAGATTCTGGTCATTTCAAACTCTAATTGGATCGGGGGAAAAGGCGCAGTGAATGATGATGGCACAGTTGGCTGTGAAAATTGTTGATGATGTGAAGAAGCTAATTGCTGTGTGTATTAACTAGAGTTAATGTCCTGTCAGGGAAATGGGATTTACAGGAATAACAGCACAATACATGTACAATAAACACTGTAAATTATGAAAAATGTGATATTTAACAAAAAAAGTGGAATCTGAAAGTGTTTGTGTCGGTAAAGATGGTGTTTGTGACGATGGAGGCGATAAAATCTGAAGGAAACAGGAAGCTGCAGGCAACGCTTTAGTCCTACTTCCTGTTTACATTGTGTTGGTTTTTTGTGTTGGACTATATTAAAAACGATGAACCTGAAAAAAATGATCCTGTTTGTCTGAAAATAATTTCAACTGAAGACCCAAAGAGGAAACGTTGGCCATGAATCAGGAATTTGATTTAGAAGATGTTAAATGTCCCAGAGTGATTTTAATAACTCTTTTAAATGAAGCTTCACTGTATTTGAGTCTTAAAAGCATCATCTTTTTTTCTTTCTTTTTTTTGACATAGATAAAGGTGCAACCAAATGAGTCTGGTTACATTTCATTATACATGCACTCTATGGAGGCAAAAATATCCCATTATTCTAATAAAGAGTAATTAACAGAAATACCTTATCATTTTCTAAGTAAAGATTTATTTTTTTTCCTTGTAATTAAAACTAAAATTCCTTTTGTAAATATATACATTTTTCATTTAATTGTTATTTCAAGTTGCATTATTTACTCGTACATAAAAGTTAGCAACAGGTGATCCAATGTGTATTTTCAATATCTTCAAGGCTGCACATTTGCTACTTTGTTCTAATAAAAAATTAGATAATGTTTAAAATTTGATTTTTGAGAAATGTCCAAGCAAAAAAATGTATTTTAAATATTAAAATGAATTTTGTCACATTTTTCTTAATATGGACCTTTACTTACATAATTCCATCAATTCTGCAACCACATCTGAATGCCTTGGTAGGTTTAGCTTTATGGAGTTATTTTTGTATTTTTATTGCATTCAAGAAAAAGTGGAAAATTATGGTGAAAGTGAAATAAATGTATTAGAGAGAAGAAAGTTTCATGCAGATATCAAAAACGGATGTTTTTTGAGACTAAAGAAAGCATTTTGAGCTATTTTTTTTGTTGTTATTTAATAGATAAAAGTTTAAACATTTCACATTGAGTGAAAAATCCTGAACTAGGTTTTGAGAGAGAGAGAAGAAAAATGCTATAAGAGAGACTTTTTTTTTCAGAGGTAATGTTTTCACTCTAATTGCAAAGAAAAAACTAAATTCAAGAGAAAATATAGATGTTTAAGAGTTTTATTTGTCCCTGAAATCATTTTACAAATGTCATTTTTTTTATTCTATTACTAAATATTTTCTCCCAAAACTTGTTTTTTGTACTCAAATAACATCTGTTTTTCTTATTAGAGTGAAAATTTATTCTCTCCAATATATTTATATTAATTTCAAAATTATTTTTCCCTTTCAGATCGCCTTTTTTTTAATAGAAATACAAAAATAACTCAATCGATATCAACATTTATGCTGTATTTGAAGCTCAACCGAGAGTTATCCCACTTGGAATTATTATGATTTAGCATTTTCTTTACTTTGGCTCTTGGACTTTTTTTCATTGGTTGCACACTTTGCTGGGAGGCGCTTACAAGCTTATTCAATAAATGTGTCTATTCCCTCCTTTAAAACTAAAATCAACCATTTTTTATATTTTTTCTTGTTTATATACTAATGAGAAAATCCAATTACTATGATATAAAGGGAACCTGCTTTTAGAAATGTATTATTTTATGTTTGGATATTTAGATTTCTTCATTTACACTGTAAAAACAATCCAGAAATAAGTAAAAAAATTCTTAAATTAAGTGTATTTACTCTTAATTTGAGTGGGTAAATGAAATGCTTTGCCAATAGAATTAGTATTTTTACTCTTAAAAGAAGATATTTAGATAAATAAGACAATGCAATTGAGTTTTCTTATTTTAAATGTAAATTGTTTTGTTCCATTGGCTAAATGTGTCTTTTACCTCCTCAATCCAAGAACAAATGCACTTATTTTAGGAAAAAAGAACTTATCTAGATTTCCATTTTTTTTCCAGTGTAACTTCAATGTTTTAGCAAAATTCAACTTGTTTGAACTTCAGTTTTCTTTTCAAATGAAGATTTCCAACATTTCTGAGCTTAGAAAAGTTCTTTTATCTCCATTGGAAAGGAATTTCTCTGGTTTCTCTCTCAGAAGGAAGACAAGTATGTATTGTCTGTTTGTTTTCAGCAGTTTTGCAAGGGAACCTGAGTGGAGAGCCGTCCTGCAAAGAGAAGCTCAGTGGGTCTCAGTGGGGGTGTAAAGTCCTCTATCCTGTTGTGTGGGCCCTGTTTGCACCTGCTGTTAACATGCATCCCCACATGCCTCCATCTTCAGTGGACAGCCGGCATTAACATGCATCTCTGCTGTTCCCCTGTGAAGGGATCCTACCTTTCTACTCTAAATGCAAATAAACACGACACACAAGTATTTGTTTGGTGTGACACGGGACCCGAGATGGTGGTGCTGGGTGTTAGTGAAGTGCCGTATTACATCCTGTTTCCCAAATGGCGATCAGCATTCTAGATGCAGACATGGAGCCGTTGTGGGAACACCTGAGCGGCACTGATAGCAGGATTTTGAAAAATATTTCCAGGGCTGTTATTTGAAACATGTCATCTGGGAGAGAGGTGTAAACAAAGCATGAGTCCAAGTACTGATTGATTTCGGAGCTGCCTGTGAGGGGATGTGAGCCGACTAAAGGAAATGAGGATTTTGAACTTTCTTTCTTTCTGACCCATCTCTGTGCTGGGAGGGAAACCTAAAAAAATAAAATAAAAACATTTCCTATGTGACTGATGTTTGTCAAAACTTTTAGCTTTCCTATAATAAAAAACAGAGCTTCAAAATATTTTAACTGTATTTCAAATAATGGGCTATTTCATATATAGCCGACTATATAAATAACAAATTTTTCATAGGATATGTAAGATGGGTATATATTTATTCTAAAACTATACCTTTTTCCTAAACCTTCTCTTTTTATTCCTTATTTAATAAATAAACCACCATCCTATGCCCTTTTATCAATTCTATTTGAGTTCCTGTTATATACATGTTCTTTAAATCTCTCTCATTGCTATTTACCTTATTTAGAGCAAGTTACTGTTTTTTGATCACTTGCCTTACAAATGGAGCCCCCCCCCCCCATCCCTCAGTGAGTTCTAGAAGCACAAGATCTATATCCAGCCACTCAGCAAAGATGCTGCTACGTGACTGTACATCTTATTTTGGCATTTGACCAATTATATGCACCATTGAATGATATATTACCTACTGTAAATTATGTTGAAAAAAAAAAAGTTAGCAAGTCAAGAAAAAAAGGTAAAAAGCTAATTGAAAAGTTAAAAATTAAGTTAGTAAGTTAGGTTTATGAACTAAAAAACATAAGTGCCAGTATCAGCTTTAATGCATCTATGGTTATGTTGGACCCGCCAAAAAATGTGTTTCTTTCACTCTCAGAGTGTTTTACATGAATTTCTTAGAGAATCCCTTTTGTTATTTTCCTTAATATATTCGGACAGTTGTTGTTTCTTGTCATTGCATCGACATTAATTTCTGCCATCAAAATATCCATATTTTTTAATGTTACAAAGATAATAAGGTATTTTCCTGGATTCCAGTAACACTATTTGCTTGAAATTTGGATTTTCAAAGTATTAAACTAAGTGCCCTATAAAGTGTTAAATGTTTTAAATACTTGTGGATTTTTAACAGCTGGTTAAATTACCACATAACCTTGTTCTACCATCAACCTCCTACTTCTTAATGTTTTCTCAACTAACCCCTAAGTCCCAAAAACCTTTCCGCTCTTCTCTAATAGGTCTTATTTTCTATGCTGTATGCTCTCAAGGGAGAGCTAGGACTTCAATTCAAGATCTGAAACTCTCTAGCCTGAAGCTAGACGCTGCTGCTGCTGAGCTCTCTGCTGAACCCACTATCTCCGGACCCAATTGGTTCCCCCTCTCCAGTGATTTGTCAGAACCTTATCAAGGTAGAAATCTGACTCAAACATCAATCAAGTCTTCTCCGCTGCCTGGCTAACCAAACAATCCATCTCTGCAGATTCCCAGTGATTGCTGTCCCGGACCAGTACCAGAACCTTCTCATAAACATTGTTGTGTACTTCTCTTTAATAAATCATTGAACTTTTTATCAGTCTCCTGTGGTGTTCTGCATGTGGGTTAAGTCGCTTAAACCTATCATGACATAAAATGTGTTTATCTGGTGTTGGGGTTTAGTTTTAGCTGACTTTTTTCTCGTCTTTTTTCCTTGAATTCTCCTCACTGCTTCTGCGTAGTTTATATTTTTTTCCTGAATTTCCGTAGCTTTGTTTCTCACCTCATAGTGAACTCTGTGTTGGCCTCCACAGTTGCAACACCTTTCTTCTCTTTCAGTCTCGCACTTGTTGATTCTGTATTCTTTGCCACACTTTGGTCCACTTTGCTTTCCATACAACTGCTGCCATGTGTCCATATCTCTGACACCTGTGGCATCTTTCTGGTAAAACTGGCTCTGAAATCTTAAAGCAACATGCTGGCCACTGTTAGTTTGTGTCTCTTCCTTTCCTCCATTAACCTTTATTCCTGTATATCTTAATCCTCATTCCTTTCATTACTCTCTTAGCTGTTTTGTTTTGTCATGTCACCTCTTTTTTTCAAATGTTTTTTTTTCCATCTTTCTTCACCTTCACCATTTCAACTTCTCTAATCCTGTTTTTTTCCCCCTGTAAATCATAATGGGGACCAAATGATCCTGTTCTTCCTCTTTGTCAATCAAAGTATTATTTTGAACTCCTTTCTCACAACTTTTACTTCCTTGACTCTCATATCTTGTCTTCCTCAGTCTCTTGCTCTTCTTCATCCACCATTTCCATTCTTTACCATTCATATACAGCCAAGCCCTGTCTCATTCACAGAGATCTGAGATAAAGCCCCTCACATCCTGAAAGGATAAATTACCACCCAGCACAGCTGGTGGCTCATTCCTAATGACCCCCGTCCCCGATGGGATACCTGCCAGAAAGGTCTGTGATTTGGATCCATTTGTTCGCCTGCAGCTGGATGAACAATTTCCACCTGTAAGAAGAATAACCAAACGTTGGCTTTGACCACTTCATGACCTGACGGTTAGCTTCACAACAGATATTTAATCTTTGATTTTTCTGTTGCAGATAACATTCAGAACATCTTTATTGAGGCCTCAAACTTCAAAACCTGATCGCCAGCTAAACAAAATAGCCATAGAGAGAGAAAATAATCATTCTTAGTCCTAACACCATATAAAAATAAGGGAAAGATCCAATGTTTTGTTTTTTTGTGTGTTTTTTTTTTGTTTTGTTTTTTTGTTTCAGCAGCTGAACATCAGATTCAGAAGATTTTCAAAGAAGTGAAAATAAACTAGCCTGGTTTGCCAGATGGGTTCAGAATAGATAGTTTGGCTAAAGAGGCTGGCACTATATGGCAGTGTGAAGAATGTGTTGATGTGGCTAACATTGCAGGCAGATATCAGTTTTTTATTTTTCTCTTTCTTTTTCTGTTCCAGAGGTGTGAATATAAGAATGGAACTTTGAGTTCAGGGGCCTCATAAAGCATGTCTGCACACAAAAAAACCTGTGCCGCAGTTTAACGCACATGCATTAAAAAGTTAATTTGCTTGAAAGTTTTATTTATTTACTTATTTATTTTTTACAATTTTAAATCCTCAGCAACAAAAAAAACCCAATACAATAAAATGTGGCTTTATTTACCTAGTCTGAGCACAAGTTTAAGCTTTTTATTATTTAAATTTGGAAAATTGAGTTTTATCTCCTTTATTCTTTATTCTTTTTTTGTTTTCTGTTGTTTTTATGAAGTGGGATGTAAATAGAAAGGTCTGCTATAAAGGTTATCTGCAGTTCTATACATCCAGCTTTCAAGATTTACCTGCATCCCAAATTTTGTATATGAAAGCTGTGCACTCTGTAGCTTTCAGTGCTTTAATTGACCATTTTTAGGGTTTTAAAATCTGTTCAAGGAGTCATTGCTGTGATATAATCGTTTGCTTGGCGTTGGTCCCGGTTCTGGTGGAAGTGGTTTTGCTTGAGCTGCTGTGGTCTTGAAGATTTTTTTTATCTGGTGGAGCTGGTTGACAGTTCCCATTTGTATCTCTTCCTCTTTCTGAATATCTGCTTCTGTCCCCTGGAACCCAAGTCGACCTCGGCAGATGGCCGCTCACATTAAGCCTGGTTCTGCTGAATTGTTCTTCCTGTTAAAAGGGAGTTTTTCCTCTCCACTGTCGCTATAAGCATGCTTGGTGTGATGGATTGCTTTCGAGTCAATGAGTCAAAGCAACCAACTGGTTTTCCTTAGAAAGAAAACTTTTAATCAATTTTATTGTATGACCTGATTGAATTGTCTCTGTAAGGTGCCTTGAGATTAGATGTGTGGTGAATTGGCATAATATAAATAAACTGATTTTAATTTAATCTAAAGAAGAAACTGTAGCTGCTTGTCATTCTAGGACTAAAACTATCTGATGTCCTCTTTCCTAGAAAAAGAAAGACCCCTCAGCCTGGTGGGTGGAAGACATTAATGATGGCTGCCAGCCTACCTAAGAGCCAACATCCCAGCTGATCCCTGACTTTCCTTACCTCCTTTAAGCGGGTAGAGTTCATAAAAGAAAATTCTGGTAATGGATGAATGTAATACTCTTTTCCAGGCGGTTGGAAAGCCAAAGACTTTCATCTCTAATAAGAACGATGCTGTCATGGTTCTCCCCTTTTGGCACTCTGAGGTTTTAGTTTTAAGTTATTAGCTATTCTATTTTGTTTTTCTTTGGTTTATTTTCCATTATATTCAAGCAGTCTTTGGTTACTCTATGTCACCCCCTTGTGCTTGTTTCCTTTCCCCTTGGCTTCCTTCTAGTCAGTTCCACTCACACCTGCTCCATATTCAGCTCATTAATCCATCCTTTGTTCTGTTCCCCTAAATACTCCACCTCTGCAGTCACTGGTGCTGGTTCCTTGTTGTTCTTTGTTGCTTCGTCATCTCTGGCTCCCCAGGTGAGTTTCCCTTTTTTTTTTTTTTTCTGGTCATTTTTTTATTTGTATTTTTTGGGGATTTTGTCGCACTTGCTCATTAAATCTACAAGATTCACCTCAGCATCCTGATCTCTGCATTTGGGTCCTCAAAAACTTCCATCGCACCGTGACAGATGCAGGATGGTTTAGGTTTACAAAGCTGCTTCTGAATAAACCACATCCCCTGTGAGCAGAGAAATTGCAGCCTAAATACATAAACATTACATACCAGCTGTAAAGCATGGGGGTGGATGCTGATGATTTGGGCTTTACCAGTATAGACCATGATCTCATGTATATCTAGTTATACTAGAGTTAAATGCAATTGAATCTATCCAACAGCTAGAGCTTCTGGGTAATCAATGGAAAAAAAGATCCAAATGTTCAATAAAAGCTGAGAAAGAGGAGTATCAATGGCTCTCGGTCAAAGAGGGGAGTGTGGGCCAGTGGTTAGGGCATTGCACCCGGAATCCAGATGTTCTGAGTTCAAGCGCCTCTCCCACAGATTGACACTCTGGCTCCCTGAGCAAGACCCTTAACCCCACACTGCTCCTGTGCGCCACCCAATGGCAGCCCACTGCTCCCCAAGGAGATGGGTTAAATGCAGAGTTAATTTTGTTGCTCTGAACTTGTGACAGTGTAATGACAATAAACAAGCAGACAAAAAAGAAAAAGAAAAAAAGAACCACCTAAAACCTGTGCATGTCACTGCATGAAAAGTGAGATTTTCGTCCCCGTAAACTCCCGCAGATCTCCCTGATTTTCGTCAGTTTCCGACAATTTGTAACCCGCGCTTGTCCGCGTTTGTCGTGCCACAAATTGTCGGAAACGGACTCTGACGTATGTGGAGAGCGATCAGCTGTACTAATGGCCCTAGTTAGCATATGAATGCAGCAAACCTGCGCGGTTGGCCAGGTCTGGCTTGAATAACCTACTCAGTATTGGCTGAAACCACTATTCTCAATCAAGTGAAATCGCTCGTGATTGGCAGCAAAACCACACGTGGCCACGCCAGGCTTTAATTTTCTTACTGAGTATTGGACGGAACCACTTCTTTTTAAACAAGTAAAGTCGCTCGTGATTGGTTGGCATATATATATATATTTACATATAAATTTACATATATATATATTTATGAATATATATTTATTCATTCATATATTTATTCATTCATATATTTATTCATTCATATGCTGTGTATTTATGTTATCCTACACTACTACACAATTATTAGGCTACCATCAAGGACATGAATGAATTTATACAGGAAATGAACATTTGCCAGGAAGCTGTTTATGCAAAGAAACAGCTTTATTAAAACACACACAACTATATACCATGCGTATGCAAACACATGCGTATCTAAAAATTACAAGTCCGTGAACGGTCCGTTTGCTTCCTTGGGGTTGGAGGTAACTGGCAGCATTCCCTCCGAGGCAGGTCCGATGTGCAGACGCCTACTGTGCGTGGCCCTGTACTTCGGCATCGCTTCTAACCGGGACTGCAGCTTAACACAGAGTTCAGAGAGATCCGGCCTACGAAATGGCGGCGGCCATTCCAGAGTTCCCCTTCCTCATCAGCTAGCACACTCTGCCTCGCTTTCAGCATCTGTAAAAAAAAAAAACAATGAATCAGCACTATGTGATGGGATGCACTGCGTAAACAACACATCTATCAATGCACCTGAAAAATAGTCACCAAATAAAGTCTTACCCTCTTTCTTCTAACTCGACTCCGAGCAGATTGCTTGGCAGCTTCCGCACGCAACGTGTTCGCTGGCAGCGTATATCTGAAGCTCCTGCGAACCGTCTCAAAATACGTCTTACAGGCAGCTGGAAAACAATTAAATGAGAGTGGTATGAATAAAAAAAATCAAACGCAAGTCACAGTAACAAGGAAGGAGAAAACATTAAAACAAGTCACTTACACACAATGTCATCTTTATCAACATCGTGCAAATCTGGACTTGCTGATATGGCTCCGAGCAAATAGGTCACCGCCTCATTGTGAGGCGAGATTAGTCTGTGAAAACAAAATTTACAGCTATGATCGGTATCCATCCGTATCTATTTCATTTTACCGCAGAATGAAAGCATATTCTTTAAATCTTACCCTTGCTCTGGTTCATAGCGCCTGCAGTTAGTCTCCGAGTTGTGAAGACGGCGTACTGCTTCCTGTGAATCACAAAAAATACACTTTAATAAAGCTTGTTCTTGCAAGGCTACTATTAGCCGTAGCTTTAGCCTAGGCTGCTATTAGCCATAGCTTTAGGCTAGGCTGTTATTAGCCGTAGCTTTAGGCTAGGCTGTTATTAGCCGTAGCTTTAGGCTAGGCTACTTTTAGCTTACCTAGCTATGCTAGGTTGTCTTTAGCTCACCTAGCTAAGCTAGGCTGCTTTTAGCATAGCTAGCAGTAATCGAACATATATTTACCGCTAGCGTGGGGTTGTGCACCCGTCATCTCTTCCTCGAGTTCGTATCTCCCGCACAGATGTTCGACTGCAGAGCCGCCATCTAGTCCTCTATGGACAGCAACCTGGAGTGTACCGAATTCTCCAGCTGAGTGAGCCGCTCATACATGTCGGCAGTATGCTGGGCAAGCTGAGGAGACAGTCCACTGATAGCAATCAGCAGTTTCTTCTCGTCAGTCTGCAGACTGGCTGAAAGTTGTGGATCGCCACCAAGAGCAGTTGAAGGCGAGTTGAACGCGAGACGTAGTGCAGCCATTGTTCACGTACCAGCAAAATCCAAACAAAGGAACTGGAGATGAAGTTCTTCTGTATGCTGGTCTCGCGACCAGTAGTAGTGCACAAAAGCTCACAGGTGATTGGACGAGGAGTCGAAGGCTCATCAGGCTCCTCCAATCACATACGACGTCATTGTTATACGGAAGGACTCGCGAGACCAGCTCGCGTCTGGATGGACAATTGAAAATAAAATAAAAAAATTTAAAATGAATAGTTTAGAAATTAGTCAAACAACACCAGTATCAATTATACCTCCCTGGATTCTACCAGAAGCAACAGTAGATATGTCAATAATGGAAAAGAAACAAGATAAATCAAGTGCTGTAGATAGATGTTCAGTGCAATTACATTTAGATAAATATTATCAATATGTTCAAATTTATACTGATGCATCAAAAATAACTGAGAAACTAGGAAAAGCATTTGTAGTACCAGAATTCAATATAAAAATAGGAAAACGAATTACAGATGGATTATCAGTATACACAGGAGAAATGTTGGCAATATTATTAGCTTTACAATGGGTAGAAGACATAAAACCATTAAAAACAATAATATGTTCAGATTCAAGCTCTGCATTGTTAAGTTTAAAAAATAACCAAACAGATGGTAGGATGGACATTTTATTAGAAATATATCATACACTGTTCAGAATACGAAACATGGGGCTGATAGTTACATTTGTGTGGGTTCCAGCACATATTGGGGTAGAAGGAAACGAGAGGGCAGATAAAATGGCAAAAAGGACAATTAAACATTCTATTAGGTTTATAGTTAAAATAAGTAAATCAGAAGGAAAAAGTATTATTAAAGAGAAACTACTGGAAGTTTGGCAAAAAAGGTGGGATGAAGATAAAACAGGAAGATGTTTTTATAAAATTCAGAAGATGGTAGGAGAAAGAAGAAATGGAAGAAGAAATAGAAAGGAGGAAAGAGTGATAACAAGGTTAAGATTTGGTCATACAGGACTTAATTATACACTTTTTAAAATACAAAAACATAAAACGGGCAAATGTGATTTCTGTGATAAATATGAAACCATAGAACATGTTATATTATAATGTCATAAATATGAAAAAGAGAAGATATATGAGGAGAGAGTTTGAAGACATTAAGGAGAAGGTTAATTTATTAGATATACTGAGGAAAAATTTTAGGGAATAAACACATACAAATAATTATTCGATTTCTAAAGAAAACGAAATTATTTCATAGAATTTAATTATAGTAAGTGTGTTTGTGAGTGAAGGAATGTGAATGTGTGAATGTATGTTTAGAAGAAGTTAGGGTAGAGTATATGTATATATATCAGGATAAATATTTAAACCATCACGAACCACACTCCATACCAGTAACTGGCGGTAATGCTACTAACAGTTTGTTGCCAACCGCCATAAAACTCGACAAGAAGAAGAAGAACAGCTCGCGTCACTCCATTCTGGAAGGTGGCGGTAATGCACCTATAAATTGTTTGTTTCTGCCAGTTGAGCGCATTGCTAGAAGATGTGTGGTTAATACATTCTGATTCTAATGTTGTTTGCATGGAATGCACATTTTACCAACTGATTCTGATTAAAAAATTAATTTTTGAAATACATTATTTTGTGTATTTTTTTTACATAACATTTGTATACACAGTAATCTAGCGTACTTTAATTAAATAAATCAATTCAAGCTGAAAAGTAAGAGTCTATAATTAGGCCATACTGAGCCTGATCTATTTGTACCATCTATTTGGGGGATATTTATTGCCACACTTTGGGCCACTTAATACCAATTTAGCATCAAATAAATGAGGCTGCCTACCTCAGCATTGTTGCTGACCTTATGTCCTTATGACCACAGTGTACCAATCTTCTGATGGCTACTTCCAGCAGGATAATGCGCCATGTTATAAAGTGAATGATCTCAGACTCATTTCTTGAAACTTTTCCACTTAAGTAATTGTGAATTGAGCATATTGACAGACATTTTATTTTTTCTCTTAAATGCAAATTTCTTTTAAAATAATTACTGCTCTAAATGTATTGCTCTGTCAGCTAAAGATCTGTTTTGGTCTCTATACTTTAATTAAAAAAATCAATTCAAGCTAAAATGTAAGAGGCTATACTGGGCCTGATCTCTTTGTATCAGAGATTTTCTTACCTTTTAGAAAAATGTCACTTGGGTAAAACTCCCCCTGCAACCCTGATTTGCATTTGTATAGCTCACAGCATTTTCATTTACATGTTAAAGCCTCCCCTAGAATTCCATGGGGGGGAGGCATGGGGGGAACACTGCCTAAGAAAGTCCACGTTAATTTCTGACAATTTACGGGAGTTTTCGGCGAAGCCTGCAAATTGCCGTAAACTGCCGCTAACCTGAAGTTCCACGACAATCTACAGTGCCGCATATTGACGAAAATCCCACTTTTCATGCAGTGTGTGATTCAAAAACTGGACCTGTTCCTGCAGCCGATTATTGATGACAAACGTCTCTAATGTAATCAAAATATGCTCAAATCATATAATAAAAGCATTTTATGCTTTTAGTCTTATTGTTTGATCATTAGGCGAGCAGTTGCAGCAGCAACAGCAGCCTGAGAGCAATCAGCCTCCCAGCAGGAGCTCCACATTACGAGACGTTTTGACTCCCGTAATCAGTTCTGCAAACAAAAACACATGCAAATATCACTTTTAGGCCCCAATATCTGTTTAAATTGTCTGAGACTTTCAATTGTTTGTTAGTCTTTGTTTGCTTGGAGCTCTTCCTGCAGCTTCAAACGAAACGACATCCATCCTCAGGAAAAACGTCTAATAATTCATCCAAGAATCCGTTTCTGGTGTGAATAATTAAGAAGAAACAAGTTTGATGTTATTTTTTGATGCCACTGAGGACCGACTGCTGCTGAGCTCTCCCACAGGTGAGCGGAGATGCAGCCGTCTGACAACTTGACTGCCAGGTGGCCCACTTTCTCCAGATATCTCTTCGACAAACTGCTGCTGGGGTTTTTAATGAAGAAATGAAGGGAGGAGTCAGACTGGATCCGAACCTGAAGCCTCCAGAGCTCTGAACGCTGCATGTGTCCGACATCTTTCCAAAGTTCTTCCTCAGTGATGAACGACTCCGCCGCATTCCTGCAGCATCCTGGGAAATCACTCCATGGAGTCTGAAGATCAGTTTCACTCACACTGTGAGGACGAAAACCAATTCCACTAATAAAAATCTGCTCTCTTCGCTTTTTTTAATCTGGTTTTAGGGTGATTTGAGTGTGTTCTCCAGCTTCTGGTGACGTTTGTTTCTATAAATAAATAAAAGTCAAAATAATCTTGGGGAAACTGCAGAAATATCACTGTCTGTTTGGTTGGGGGGGTCTGAGATTAATGGTACTTGAGAGGGCAGAGGCAGAAAGAAATGAGAAATGAGGTAAAAAAGATAATCGAGAAGGAGAGGAGAGCAGAAACAGAGAAGAGTCGATGTGTCACATTCCTCAGAGAAAATAGAGAAGCTGAGGATGGAAAAATATTTTTGTTTAAGGCCGAAGAAAATTACCACAAACTCCTGGATAGCCTGGACTTTGACTAGGCCATTCAGACATCTTGCCTTATATCTATCTTAACGATTCCATTTTTGATCCGTTGGCCTGTTTGCTATCATTGTCCTGTTGGTGACCCAGTTCAAGAAGTCCTTTTTTCTTGACCCAGATCAAGAAATCCTGGTTGAATGCAGACAGGTTTTTGGTTATAGCCCAAATCATCAGCCCTCCACCTTTGTACCACCCTTCACACTTTGAAGCAATTTCCCAGAAAGACTGAAAGAGTTCTTTAATATAATGACGTCATGTCCACAACTTTGCAGAACTTGATGGCCTGCAGAGTTTTTTCAACCCTTTGATTTAGCTGCATTGGAGCAGTTAAAGATTTCAGGGCATGTGCTCTCGAGGACTGGAACTGTAGACCATTGCTTTAATGTTGGTCTCATGTTTGATACATGAGCCTCCATTCCAGATTTAAACAAATGATCAGTTAGTTAATGTGACAGAGGTGTTTGTTCCATATAGTCCATCTGCTGACAATGGCTTAATTCTGCATAACCTGTAGTGGTATGGCTCAGTGGCAGCTGATGAAAAATATTTTTGGTGGGGCTGATATAGCCTAGTGTATGTCTCCAACTAATCCAGAATGAGAATTCAAATAAACAACAATAAATACAATTTAACAGTAATGATTTAATTTACTATATAATAACAGTAACAGTGATGATTTTGATCACTGTGACTGGCCTCCAAGAATCCAGGCTCAGTCGGGTTACCGGTGTTGGTGATTTATTGTGCTCAAAAACTCAAAACAGGGTGAAAAAGAAACTAAACATATACAAGATACTCTGGGCCTCAGCCTCCCTCCAGTTACCAGCAATGTAACAAAGAAACAGAAAACAAAAATGGCCGCTCTTCTTCCCACAGCCCTCATCAAATACTTTAAGCCCCTCCCCTCAGGCTCTCTTATTTCTGATTTCTTCTCATAAATCAGTTTTGTCCATATATTACCTCCACAAACAATTGATATATAAAAACAAATAATTTTTACAACTTAATTCCTTTACACAGATTTATTGACTTATTCAATTACACCAAACTTTTAAACATAAAATAAAAAAAATAAATAAAATCTGACAAACATTTAGCGAGTCACGTGTTGGTGACGTCACTTCCGCATTCCAACAACTCTGGCGTTTTAACCGCTTAATTCAATTCAATTCAGTTTATTTATATAGCGCCAAAACACATGTCATCTCGAGGCACTTTACAGTTCAACCAGATCATACAAGAGCTTACTGAGCATTGCCTCGGGTTTGAACTCAGCAAAGACGCCGCCAGACTGAAGATGACAAGACCCCGTAGCATACACACATACACACACACACACGGTTAACCCCACTGAAATATTAAGTGTGCACCCTCAATACGCCAGCAGGTAACCAGCACAGCTTGTGTATTTTAAGTTCATGGAGCTACTGGGCTCAGCGAGAGTGTATTGGTCCTCACAAGCACAGTATAACAGGAATGTATGTGTGGCACGCAAAGTTAGAGGTTGTTTAAAGTGACGAGGTGGATTCGTCACAGTCACAATAACCATGACACGAAATTTTCATATCCTACAACAGGGATGTTCTCCTGGCAAAGGGGTAGATAAATAAGGATCTTACCGAATTTGGTGGAAGCTGCATCTCGCTTGTTACGTTCGCCATTGTCCCTCTAATTGTCTGCACCTGCGCATTGGGTGCAGAAGCCTGTTAAAGCGCAGTATTTTCAGCGACCCAAGACCATAAAATTCTGAGATGCTGATTGGCCATTAAATTATTAAATTGACCTAGCAATAGTACATGATTGGCAGACTCTCTGCACATGTGGGGCAGTCTGATCAGCGCCCCAAGACAGAGACGGTAGGAGTCTGTCTGTGGAAATCCACAAATGAATGACAGTAGATAGGGAAATGTAGTTTATATAATTTGTTTTGCTTATAGCTACACACTCTAGAGAGTAAAACTGACATTTATGAGTTAATTTGTAAAAATATATTTTAAGTTTCTCTCTTCTTATCAGGGAGGGCGGTGCCCCAGCGCCCCCTATGAGCCGACCGCCACTGGTATGGCTTAAAGTGAAGCTATATTTAGTGGTTTGAAAACAGAAAAGAAACAACTTAATATCTTCCTCCAAGCAGGAATTAAATCACTTTGAATAATTGGAAAGTTAATTCAACATCCAACTAACATTGCATGGTATCATATTTAACACATTTAATCTGCATATAAACAGTAAAAAAAAAGGAGCTTGTGGTCTGCTTTGGCATTTTATTTGGCATTTTATCTTTTGCTCGATTTGTAGAGCCAAGATTGCAGATGGTTGCTTTTGTTCCTCCTTTTCTTCTATTGCTTTACAATTATCACCTGCTTTCAGGAGCGCTAAATGTTTTACTCAACTGGTGTTGCTATAGCACTGATTTTTGAAAATTGTATGTTCTTTTAAATTTTCATAAATATGGGCAGCTGCTGTGCCAGATACATGCGTAATGCATCCATTAAATATGAGTAAACTGCCTTGGAGCAAAGAGCAACAATTATCTTTGTGAAGTAATTTCAGGGGGAAATGTCTCTCAGTAAGGGCTCAGCTAATTAGATATTAAAAGTGATTGCCTGCTATATTTTAGATGTAAAGTGGGAGCCAAGTTTCAGACAGAGCAAAAGTTTCAGATTGATTCTGAAGAAAACAGAATAAAAGTGGAAAATATGTGAGATGAATAAACATAGTTAAAATGTATTTACAGGACTGTGTTCTGCTTCCCATGTCTGTCTGGAAGAGATGTCCAAATAAGGTGAAACAGCAACCTGTGAGGGCTTTTAAATATGCTCTATGTTCACCCAAGTCTGCATGTCATTCAATAATATGAAAAACAGTAAAACCTGTAATTTAAATTATTTAATTCTGTTAGCATTAAGATGAATTAATTTCCCTAACCGCTGTTTTCCAGCATTTTCAGCCCCAGCCATATATATATATATGGCTGTCTTTGACTAACTTTAGTTTTTTCATTTGTAGTTTTACCAAAAGAAAAAAAAACATTGTTGCTTTATCTGTTATAAATTCATTAGCACAAACTCAACTGTATGAATATTTTCATTTGGACAAACTATAATTGTCCTGATCTTGGCACTGATGAGTGGATCATTAGTTCCTTCCTTCCACCTGCTTTGCTCCGCCCAGTTTTCATCTGCCCTTATTTGATCCATCTGTTCCAGCTCCTATGTACGCCACCTGTTTAAAGCCATCAGTGCCAGATTATTTGAGCCGAGTGTGAGAATTATCTAGAATATCCTGTTGTGTTTTGACTACCTGATTCTTATCTGTTTCTGCCTTTGGATTCCTGAGTTTTGGATTTCCCCAGTTCCGGTCTGTTTCTGCCTGTTCCTGTGTTCGCACTGCTGTTAGACTCTGCCTGTTGGACCTGTCCCCTGACCTCGCTTGGATTTTCCCTTTGGTACCTCTATGTCTCTCTGGTCATCTGGTCTGGACATCTGCTTCATCAACTGCTCTGGATTCTTCCTCTGGACTCTTCTGCTCTTCTGCATCTGCTTCCTTCCGCTGGTCAGTCTGCTCTGCCTCACTCCTGGAACTCTCTGGGCAGCCCACTTCTCTTCTTGAAACGGACAGAACTAAGAATCAAGTTAGCGACTCACATGCACGTTATTGTTCCCTGTCTGAGTCTAGTGGTCACTAACCTGACTATTTATCTCTACAGAGAATCCAGCAAGCTGGTCCCAGCTGACGAGCAGCACAATCCAGAGCAGTCAATATAATGTTTTACTTTTAAACTGTTCTGTCTGCCTGATTTTTGTGTTGTACCATATGCCATGATCATGGTTTTTGGACATTGGGAACCAGTGTCCATATTTCGTCTTGACATGATGACCAGAGAAAAGGACAAAAGCTTTGGTGAATGAACAGTTCTAAGACCCCCCCCACCCCGGGCCCAAAGGGACCCCGATCTCCAACAAGGATAAGTCCTCGTGGTGACCTTTCAGAACCAAACTGCTGCAAAACAGACCTTTTGCAACACATTTCTCTTGAGTTCAAAACATAAAGAGCCAGACTGGAGAGAAGGCCTCCTAAGGACCCCTGCTCTGAGCCGCTGAGACAAAGAAAGCCTGCCTTGCCGTGCTGAGCTGCTGGATGAAACTCAAGCCTTCCAATGGACATGGACAAAAAGGTTTGCAGATCTAGCACAATTAGGGACAGAACACGCAATATGTATAATATATGTAGATCATTTCATGTGTTCACTGATGAGTAAAGACAAGCTAACAGGATGGACCGAATGCTACGCTATGCTATACAGAAAGGTAGCTCTACACATGATGTAGATTGATGGAAAGTCAAAATAATAAACAACCAGACTTCATCTTCAGTCAAGCACACTCTGCTGATTTCACATCGGAAGCTAGTTCCCATGCAGCCATTGTGGTGGCCACCCCACTCACCAGGGTAAGTTGTAGTATTATCAGCTTAGCATTTCATCCCATTTTGCACAGCCAGCGACATAACATTAAAAATCACAAAAAACCAAGATATGGCAAGATTTTTACTTAAGTCTTTATGATTTATACAGGCAAGTTTACCATAGTAATAGTAGAACCAAACCCTGAAGTTATGGCTTTTAGTGTCAGTGTGCAAACCCAAGATTTTGAGTGGCCCCATCTGGCATACCCTATGGAACATTTCTGCAGGTGGCACTGCATGCAGCAGGCTTTCTCACTTAATATGGAATCAGCTAAAGTGTATCTGCACTTATGCTAAAGGTAAAAGCTGCAGTTAAGACAGCATTTTCTTACCTACTTAACCCAGAAACACCTGTGGTAACCTTTGTGCTTTGGATTAGCTAGGGTCCTGCTGAAGCTAAGGGTCCCAGTCATTGCATGAACTTCTCCCCTCAGGTTGGTTTTATTTGTTTGAATAAATACAAGATTACAATTGTTTTATAACACTGGAAAAAAACATGTGTCCAAAAGATGGGTTAAGTTTAGGTGGATGGGGAGATATCAATCTGTATCAGACACAAACTGTTACAGACTCCACCCTCCTTTTCTGCAAAGTAGATTTTTATATGATTCCTCATTCAGTTCTTTTCTGTAAGACATAGCCTATCTCTTTGGCAAAGCAGTAAGAGAGATAAGATGCTGCACATTAAGGTGAGGGTTCATTATCCATGTATGATAATCATTTCATTTGAAAAAGACAAGCTACAAAAGTTATAATTATCTTCTTTAAAAAAATAAAGAAAAGGCCAAATATGATGTATTCACATTGTTTAGTGTTAATGGTTTTGTTATTTCTCAATTTATTTATCCTTAAGATAAATAAATTGCCTTATGTAATAAAAAATTCTAACTTGGGTTTTGACTCATCAGGTGAAGAATTTCTAAGAGTAAAAACCATCCGAATAACAGAGTGGCTGCATCTGTCGGTATTATTCTAAATGTCGTCTGTCTGGAAAGCCTTTTTCGATAAGGCATTCTGGGTTTAATGGAAGACAGGAAAATGGAGGGCAAAAAGGAGAGAAAATTGTAATTCATTTTCTGATAACATGCATGGAGCACGGTTGCCATGGTAATGACTTTATACCACTGAGAGGATAACATCATTTTTTTTTTCTGTTTTACTGAAATACTAAAATAATAAAACTGTTTAACGTTGTTTTGCGAACGGCACAAGGTGGTACATGCATTATACATCAGCTTCACTCTACATTATTGAGTCTTGTTGGGGATGACTTTCTGAAGACTGTGATGCTCACATTGCACTCGGTACATCAGTGAGGTTGTAGTTCAGACAGACGTGATCTTGTATAGATCTCTGTGGGACAAGAAGTAGCACAGAGATGCATGTCTTACAACAATAATATATTAACTGTAGCAGACCTTTTAAATGTAAACCAAATTTAATTAGAATAAAAAGCACATTCACTCAGGTTTAGCATGATAATTCTGCTTGTTTATATATTATATCTGTAGAATATGCCCATATAACATTGATACCCACACTATATGTATATTAGTGGCCATACAGCCATACAGTTAGTGATAGATTGTGACAATGAACCACTACTAACCTGCAATACAAGGTTTATGTGAGCTCAAACCTTTAGCAAAACTCGTCATACTCTGAAAAATAACTATCACTGAGATTTTTACTTAATTTCCTTCCCAAAAATGTACAGTTTACCTCCTGAAATATACAGGTTATGTTTCAGTATTTGATAGTTGTTTTTAATAATGTATTAGTTACTTTGCCTACACTTGAAGAAAGTAAACAACTAGCCTACAATTTTGGAGAGGAGCACCAGAGTGTCTGCTGAAGGGGCAGGGGCATATCAGCTTTAACGACGACACACGTGCAGACAACCTGGTTTCGGAGCATAATGCAGCCTTTAGCCCACCATGGTCTTTGAGGACAGAAAAAAACACACCACAAAGGATCCCTTTATCTTACCATGAAACTGCCCAGAGAGATTTATATCGGAAAAGAAGCTATCATAGAATGCACAGGCCCAAGGTCCAGATCTTCAAATTGACGAAGGCTAAGTCCTGATGCCGGACATTTCAGAACCAGCTTGCGGCATAAGAGATCGTATGCAAAATTTTTCTCTGTGTTTCAGAATCTTTCAGATGCTGAAGAGGCATGAAAATGGCTGGAGGAGGACAGCTTTCCTGACGTGTGTCTGGCTGAAAAAAGGGAATGTCCTCTGCTGTGAGCAGGGTCCTAAATTAAGACTTGGGACTTACCAAATACCACAAAATTTTTAATTTGGTGAGTTAATTCCAGAGCACCGTTCTACACAAGGCGAGTAAATGTTGTGACCACAATTTTGCTTCAGTCAGATCCTTTCATCTTCTATTTGCCCAACACTCCGTCATTTAACAACAACTCAGCTACCATCTAAACCCCAAGGGCTGAAAGAATGTTTATTGAAAAATAGTTTACTTCCCAATCCACACACACCTCCTCTAGCTGCTCTGGGGGGACCCTGTTGCCCCATAACCCAATAAGACATGACTGGAACACCTCTTGAGGGAGGCGACCAGGAGGAATCCAGAAGAGACACCCAAACCACCTCAGCTGGCTCATTTTGACATGGAGGAGCAACAACTCTACTCTGAGCGCCTCCCAGGCAACTGAGCTCCTCACCAGATCTCAAAGGGTGCGCCCAGCCACCCTGTGAAGGAAACTCATTTCAGCTTGAAATCGCGATCTTGTCCTTTCGGTCATTACCCAGATCTCATGACCATAGGTATGGGTAGGAACATAGATCAATCAGTAAATCAAGACCTTTGCCCCCCAGACCCCGCTCCCAGTTTACAACAACTGTCCGATACAGCGATTGTATCACTGCCAACGCTGCACCAATCCGTCTATTGATCTCATGCTCCATCTGTCCTTCACTCATGAACAAGACACCAAGATACTTGAGCTCCTCCAATTAAGACAAGGACTCTCCACCAACTCGAATAGGGGAGTCCATGACCTCGGATTTTATTTTATTTCACTTATGGCCACTTTATCAAATAAAAGTATTTTTCATTTACATTTTTTGAATCAAATTCTAAATTATAGCTTTGTTTAATATAACTACAATAACTTTTACTATAACTGTTTATATTTAAAATAATGAAATAGTATTTTCTATTTATATTGTTAATTAGTGAAATTAGTTAAATATTATGTTTTTTAAAATATATGAGAGCAAATTATCTTTTTTTTCTGGCCGGTAAAAGTACTCTTGGTCAGTAATTTATTTCATTTTCCGATCCACTTGCCCGAAGAATTAATTTTAATTTTGGACACTAGCTGTGAGCCTCCCAAGCCAAGCTGCTGGATGCTGGAAAAAACTCAAGCTTTCCTAAACAGATAAGGGCAGAGAAAAGGTCTGGCACAGTTAGGGACAAATGATCCAGTTAAACAATGTCTTTTGAGGATTTGAGTAAAGATAAGACTAACAGGATGGACCACATGGTGCGCTATAATAACATGTTTGAGCCGTTGATTATAAAGCTAAAACAAGCTGAGAAAACAAACTAATCCTTATTTTCTCAGACGCTCATTTTTGAATCTTCATGTTGTTTGCTTCAGCTTCACTCAAAAGACTAAGAAGCAATTACTTAAAGGGTAATTCAATTTAATTCACTTTATTTCTATAGCCCAAATTCTCACCTCAAGTCACTTTACAGAGACAATTCAACCAGATCATACACTCAGGTCGATTGATAGTTTTCTATTTATGGAAAACCAGTTGAATGCATCGACTCATTGACTTTAAGGCAATCCCTCACATCAAAAATACTTAAAGCGACAGTGGAGAGGAAAAACTCCCTTTTAACAGTAAGAAACATTAGGCTAAACCAGGCTCTTTGTGAGCAGCAAGCCGCCAAGGCCGACTGTGGTTCAAGAAGACAGAAGAAGAACTACCAAGAAAGGAACAGAGATACGAAGGAACTTGTCAACTAGCTCCAGAGGCAGCCCCCCTCCAGGAAACACCCAGCGAGGCTCTGAGCCAGCTCCCATGTCAGAGGGCGAAGAGAGCACAGCCAGTCACAGTCAGAGAAACAGGACTACACTAAAAAATATGTCAAGCTCAAACATCTATAATCCATAACTATTGATTTCTGATTAAGCAAATCACTTAATAACCATTATATCATTCACCTCATGGATTTTCATTGTGATTTGGTTTGAGAACACATCAATTGCTTTAAATTAGCCAAAAGCTTATTTGATCACATTCCACATTTTTCAAGATAAAAACCATAATAAAAATCATATGTTTGCATCATCTCCTTGATTGTGATTTTCAACCATTTTTGTTTTATTCTTTGTACATAGTAGTTTAGTTTAGTTAAGTTTAATTTGTTTTAGTCAAGAGCTTTTAAGAGAAATATGATTTGAGCTCGATTCACACGTTCATCTATTGTTCTAACACACAGTCAGTAATGCGTATGTTCATAAACAATACAGTATATGACAGTCACAATCTTATCTATTTAAATAAAATCTTTTATTAAATATATAAAAGTTGCAAAACAGTAGCCTCTGAATACAAGAAAGGTAAGTTTCAGTTAAGTTATCTAGAAATTTACAGTAAAAATTAGGGTATTGCTTAAAAATGTTGGGAATACTTAAATGATACCATATCTTCATGTAACTTTTTTGTAAACTTTCAGTAAAATATTGAGGAAATAGACCTGACAAAAAGGGTCCTCCATAAAATTCCAAGTAAAACACAGTTGCAGAAAAGATCCATATAGGGTTGGTGCCTTCAAATCACAAAAGTAACTGAAATAATTGTTGTTTTCAGACACATTACGTAAGGTAACCTGTATGTTTAGGTTATATAATCCTTAAATTTTAAGTACTCCAGTAAAGTAATTTGTTGGTTTTAGGAAAGTGAACGACATTGCTGATTCCACAAGAAACTTCTTATAATTAATCCAGATCACTTTTACCAAATAAAGCAGAGACATTTCAAAACTGCTAGATTCCAGATCTTTTCTCTTATTTGTGGGTTTGCTTGTTTAACCTTTACTGCTTTGATCATAAATCTCCCATGACCTCCCACTTGTTTTGATTACCTTTGCATGGAAAATCCTTCTTCCCTTCCTCACACTGCTTGCAGAGCGTGTTTTGGTGTTCTGACGGTGGATTATTTCCCCTCTGAAAAAGCCCCCCCCATCAAACATCGATGGTATGACGTTAAATCCTTCTTCCTGTCTTCTGTGCTCGTACATCTTGACTCCTCCTCTCCAGTCTCCTCCTCTCCTCTCCAACGTTGTCTCCTCGTTTCTCCTAATCCCACTTTGTTTCTGCTCTCTGGCAGGCTCATTTAAATATGAATGAAACCTGAGCTTATTTTCCTCAGGTCGAATTACAAACAGTTTTCATTTGCAATTTTAATTTCCTTTCTGTTTGACTCCTGTAACATTTAGACTCCAAAGTTGGACTCGAGAGTTTTACCTGTCACTGATTTAACAGGATTTCTTTCGGTGAAAGTGTAAATGAGGATAATACTTTTAAAAATACATTTTTTAAAGTTTCGCCCCTGAAAAGTCTGAACTTGTAGCCTTATCCTGTCATTTCTTGACTTAAAACCGGCTGCAATGGCAGAATATTAAGATGTTTTTATGAACCGACAGATTCATCTCTGAGTGACGCTGTTGGTTTGCATAAGTGGAATATTCTATCTGGTCCTTCAGTCGGCACAAATATATTGTAGGTCAATACATTCTTCCATGAGCTGAATTTATCCCTGCATCCTTCTGTTCATCCCTCCATTAGCTGAATTATTTCCTGCATCTGTCTTTCCATCCTTTCCTCAAGCAATCCGTTCAGCAGTCAGCTTGTCCGTCCCTCTGGCCGCCCACCGGAAGTAGTGGAGGTACCACCTGTAGCAATGCAATACATGATAATTACATAATACTAAGGACAAAATAGTCTAACTTTAAAAATGTTTGTTTTAACTAGACACAAACAATTGGGGGTTTTATAATTGCAATGCTAACCAAAGCAGCTTTTTATAGCTACAATAAGATCCTAATCAGATCCTTGTAGAAACTCTATCAGATACACATTCAGCTGTAGTTAAACCATATGGTATTTTAATTACTTTGCTGACCTTTAATCAGTTATGGAGAAGTCCTGAATGATGAGGTGGGAATTAATGAGCATTCAATAATTAATCTGTTTATTTCAGAGCCAATCAGGAGGAACGATTAGAAGAACAAAAAGAAGCTTAGAAGTAAATGGAAATTATTCAGAGGAAAGTGGTTCTTTCATGGAGGGAAGTTAGGAAAACCATGCATGTGTGTGTGTGTGTGTGTGTGGGGGGGATAATTATATCAGCAGTCATGGTTGATGGATGATTGAGGTTGTAAACGCAGCCTGAGGCCTCATACGCACCACAGAACTGTTAGTCGGACATCACCACAACATGCCCGTCTGTGTAGAAATTTATGCTGAAGGTGTGAGCACATCTGCAAGGAAATGACTGCACTTCTGAGAAAAACGTTTCAATGTCAAGCTAACCTAATTGTAGAGGACTGAGATATGTATGAAAGCTTTGGCACATGTCGGCCTGCTCCAGAGTTGTGCTGGAGCTTATTTGAAATAATTGTGCTTTAAAACCGATGTTTGTCCCTTCTGTGCTTAAAGTCAAGAGTTGCTGGATTTGTTATGAAATTCTTCTTTTAATCATCTCACATTTATAAAATTGGATTTCTAACACATGATGGCAATTTGAGGGTTCTGTGTTGTGTGTTTGTGGGCAGGGAACTGCTGATTTGAATCCACAGGATAACAAATTACAAATAATTTTGCAAACATGAATACTGAATATAATTCATATAAATAGGTAGGGGAGAATTATCCTGCCATAATGCAAGAGCACATAATTTCAATTTGAGAAAAGAATTTCATCTTCTTGCACTCAAAACTCATAATGCTCACACTCAAAACATGCGCTCTCTCCCAAATATTTTTTTGTTCTCTCTCAAATCTTTGTTTCTTCTCTCAGATTTAATGCTTCTTGCACAGATATTTTCTCCTCTCGCTTGCCTCCTTCTCTTCGCGCACAAACCGCGCTCTGCTCGACTCTCAGTTACGCTCGCATACCCGTAGGCTCTGCTTGCGGATTTTTTTTTGCTCTCTCTCAGATTGGATCGGATCGTCGCCTAGCAACCTTTCCAGCCAATAGAGTGACAGCCTCAGAAAGGGTGCGCTTGTCTAACTCTACTGAGTTTGCCTGTGATAAACCTTACCGACAATAAAATGGCTTTTTAATTTAAAAGCTATTAAAATAAGAAGCTGAAAAACAACAACAATCAGGAAAATAAAAAAAGGAAATAATAAAGGGCGATTCAAGAATCACCAATGAAAAGTCACTTAATTTTTGCTCGAGGCAGAATTAGCATCTGCCCTGACTAGCAAACTTTTTTTTTTTTTCTGACGAGCAACTCTGAGAAGGGAGTTTTCTGTTCACATCACGTCACGTCTGAAAATTGATAGCTTTTAAATTAAAAAGCCATTTTATTGTCGGTAAGGTAACTACTGAGTAAGGTAAGTCAGTAGAGTTAGACAAGCGCACCCTTTCCGAGGCTGTCGTTCTATTGGCTGGAAAGGTTGCTAGGCGACGATCCGATCCAATCTGAGAGAGAGCAAAAAAAATCCGCAAGCAGAGCCTACGGGTTTGCCAGCGTAACTGAGACTCGAGCAGAGCGCGGTTTGTGCGCGAAGAGAAGGAGGCAAGCGAGAGGAGAAAATATCTGTGCAAGAAGCATTAAATCTGAGAGAAGAAACAAAGATTTGAGAGAGAAGAAAAAAATATTTGAGAGAGAGCGCATGTTTTGAGTGTGAGCATTATAAGTTTTGAGTGCAAGAAGATGAAATTCTTTTCTCAAATTGAAATTATGTGCTCTTGCATTATGGCAGGATAATTCTCCCATAAATAGGATTCACTGTATGGAAATCCAAAATGTCCTTATCTTACAGTAAGAAAATGTAATCAGTACCTTTTTTTTTGAACGGATTTACAATGTTATAATATTGCTGTATATAATTTGCAGGCTTTTACGAGATTGTTGAGCAGACAAAAAGCAAACTTACTAAGGAGATGAACTGTACAAAGAGGAAGCAGGATGCTTCTTTGCCATTGCAATTGGTATAGGAAGATAGGAAGCACCTGCTGTCCATTGCTATCATTTAAAGGAGCTATACAGTTTGCAACAATGCTTTGTGTGACAGCCATAGCATGATAGGCATATCCCACCTCATAGCGATGAATAAAAATACATTGTGTAACATGTACTCTACGTGACACATGGAAATATCCTCACCTTCATATGTTTTCAGGTTTTATAATGGAGTGCTTTATCTGTTTCCTACATCTGGATTCAGCAAAGCAGTCTGAAGCTTCTTTCCTAGCCTGGGTAGCGTTACTGTTGATCCGACAAAAGGTTAGACAGCAGCTAGAAATAGGACATAGAACCTGCAGTTAAGCATCCTCACTTTTCCTTGAAAATATTCCAAAGTCTCTTCACCTCACCAATAGATCTACTCACGAGAGCTGGATATACGGTTAAAATCCTGCAAATAAATAGCTGATACCAATTTTAAGTCAGCAAATATAAAAATGTGTTGCACTACAACTGAGTGTATTATATTATATATACTCTATCTATCTATCTATCTATCTATCTATCTATCTATCTATCTATCTATCTATCTATCTATCTATCTATCTATCTATCTATCTATCTATCTATCTATCTATCTATCTATCTATCTATCTATCTATCTAGCAACAAGTATGAGCCAACTCATTAAATATACATTAACCAATCTATGCACAACCCTTCCAGTCTGCTCTGGTGTGAAAAGATCTAAAAGGAACTTAAGTGTCACCTTCTGCGTACCCAAGTTTGCATGAATTCTTGAATGTAACACCTTTCTTCTTTGTCTCTAATGAGCAGTTTCCATTTCTTGCTGTACTGTAATAAAATGTTGGTGTGAGATGGAGAACGAGAGCCTCTATTCTCCAGCTGTCACACCGCAATAGGCCTTATTATTTGTGTGTCAGATATTACCATATCAATGCAGCTCACCTCCTTCCACCCACTCCTGCTCCTTCGCTTTATGCTGCTCTGTAATTGTGGCTGATAATCACACGAGCTCTCTTATCAACACACACTAGCAAACATGCGTGGGGAACAAAACAAATTGAGTCGCTTCAGTGGAAGGAGACATCTGAGAGGAAGGCCGCAGGGCGATAAACAGACCAGCGGATACGTTGTGGTCGTACCTTTTTTTTCTCCAGATAAATCCTGAAATAAAATTTAGACGTAGTGTGTAAAGTTTGGCACCTCCCGCTGCTGAACTTCACTTTGTTTGCTCCATTCGAGCTGTGATTTAAGAAAATGTTCTCTAACAGAATGACTGCTACTACGGGAAGCAGCCTTCAAGCGTTTCAGGACCAGTAGAGTGTCTTGCAGTCAGCAGTAGGGAAGTTTTTCCATTAGCACTTGAACAAGTTCTCTCCACCTCTAACATCACAAATCTGCCTCAGAGCGGTAAACCCTCTGAGCAACCTTAAATACTCTGATTAAACACGGCTTTAATGGAAAACTGAGATAAGTGAATAGAACGGGGCATGGAATTAGGAACCGAGGTGGTCATGGTAATCAGCGCCCAGTCTTCCTTTGAAGTTGGCACTAAGACGTTTTTTCAAAGGAATACATAACCACTGGTTGGTATGCACCGAAATATTTTTATTTAGAATAAATATGCTAATATTCCCCACCTTATGTAACCGCTGCATAACCCTGTCACAGATATGTTGATGAAATTAGTCTTTCCTAAGACAGAAGAGATATTTATCTTACTTTTAAAGCCTGAAATTAGTTGCTTTAAGTCTTAAGAAGTTCCTTTATTTGTTAAATTTTGGTTGCATTGAATGATTGTAGATTAAATATGTAGAAAGATGCTCAAGTACTTAAAAGTTGGTCAAATGAAAAAGGGATAATCACACCCCTCTGCTAGACTACCTCCCAGACAGACCTCTGTCAGTCTGGGTTGGGCAGAACACCTCTGATGTCATCACCCTAAGCACAGGCCACCATCAGGGCTGCGTCCTGAGCCCTTTGCTGTTCACCATGATGACACACGACTGCGTTCCCAGGTTCACTATCAATCACATCATGAAGTTTGCAGATGACACCACGGTAGTTGGCCTCATCAGTGATGGAGGTGGAGCAGCTGGTGGACTGGTGCAAAGATAATAACCTGATCCTGAACGTGGAGAAGATGAAGGAGATCATTGTCTACTACAGGAAGAACCGGCCTAACCACACTACTCTGCTCAACAGTTCAGCTGTAGAGGTAGTCAGGAGCACCAAATTCCTTGGGATGCACATCATAGACAACCTTACCTGACCTCACTAGTCAAAAGGGCACAAAAACACTTGTACTTCCTGCAGAGGATGAGGAGAGCCCACCTGCCCCCACCAATCCTCACCACCTTCTACAGAAGCACCGTAGAGAGCATTCTGACCAGCTGTCTCACTGTGTGGTGTGGAGGCTGCAGCGCCTCAGACTGGAAGAAAGTGGAAAGAGTGGTGGGAACAGCAAAGAGGAGCAACAGGGCTTCACTTCCCTCCATTTAAAACATTTCAACCCAGCACTGTGTGTCGCGAGCCAGTAACATCATCATTGACCCCTCACACCTCCACCATGGACTGATCTCCCTGTAGAGGCTTTGCAGCATTCGATGCAGGTCCAGCAGATTCTGCAACAGTTTCTTTCCCACCTCAGTCAGACCCCGAACTGTTGAAAAAACTCTAAACATGACTCTGTATTACAACAATCTGATAAAAACAATCTAAAAATATTGCATATTTGCACCTTACACTTCCATATCCATGTGTATATTGCACCGTGTATTTTCTACTACACTGTTTACATTTGATCACTGCTGCACATTATTGAATGGAAATGTTCATTCACTATCTGGAAAGCTGTATTAAATGAAATTTTGTATACTCTTTGTGTATACAAAATGACATTAAAAGTTGTCGAAAAAAGTAGAATTGAGTACCTGTTGATGTAGTACGGCCATGAGTATTCTTGGGAATGATGCAACAAGTTTTTTTTTTTTTTATATACCTGGATTTGGGGATCCTCTGCTATTATTTATTGTAAATCATCTTCAGTTCTGTCAGGTTGGATGGTGACTGTTGGTGGAGAGCCATTTTCGGGTCTTGCCAGAGATGCTCAATTGGGTTTAGGTCAGGGCTCTGGCTGGGCTAGTGAAGAATGGTCACAGAGATGATCCCAAGCCACTCTGTTGTTATTTTAGCTGTGTCCTTGTCTGGTCATTGTCTTGTTGGAAGGTGAACCTTAAGCCCAGTCTGAGGTTTTGAGCACTCTGGAAGAGGTTTTCTTTCAGGGTATCTCTGTATTTGGCCGCATTAATCTTTCCTTCAATTGAAACCACTCATGCTGTCCCTGCAGCTGAAAAACACCCCCATAGCGTGATGCTGCGACAACTATGTTTCACTGTTCAGATTATACTGGACAGGTGATGAGCAGTGCCTGGTTATCTCCACACATACCATTTATAATTAACACCAAAAAGTTTAATCTTGGTCTCATCAGACCAGATAATCTTCTTTCTCATAGTCTGGGAGTCCTTAATTTTCTTTTTGGCAAACTTTTTGCGGGCTTTTATGTGCATTGCACTGAGGAGAGGCTTTTTGGTGCAGGGCTGCAGTAATAGTTGACTTTGTTGAACTTTGTCCCTTCTCCCTGATGCATTTTTGAAGCTCAGTCACAGTGATCATTGGGTTCTACTTTACCTCTCTCACCACGGCTTTTCTCTCACAATTTCTCAGTTTAGCTAGACGGCAAAGTCTAGGAAGAGTTCCTCACAAACTTATTTCAATTAAGGATTATGGAGGCCACTGTGCTCTTAAGAACCTTGAATGCAGCCAAAATTATTTTGTAACATTGGCCAGATCTGTGCCTTGTGACAATTCTGTCTCTGCGAACCTTGGGCAGTTCCTTCAACCTCATCATTCTAGTTTGCTCTGACATGCACTGTGAGCTGTAAGGATTTATATAGACAGGTGTGTGCATTTCCTAATCAAGTCCAATCATTTTAATCAAACACAGCTGGACTCCGTGAAGAAACAGATCCATCTCAAGGAGGATCAGAAGAAATGGACAGCATGTGAGTTAAAGGAATAGTACACCCTAAACATGATTAGCCTTCATTTTCTACTCACCCCCATGCTGAACAACACTCTGGAGTACTTTTTTGATATCTCAAATGCATCTGGAGATCTGGGAGGCTTCTTGCTGTCTGCTGACATTCAAATAATGGAGGTCTATGGTGCCCGAGGCAGAAAGGTCCATAAAAGTCCACAAAAAACGTGTCAATATTCCTCCATACTGCTCGTCCAATGTATTCCAAGTGTCCTGAGTGGGTAGCGTCCATAATTTACTCGAAACAAAGTCATTTAGAATGTTTTTAGAGCATAAACAGTAGTGCATGGGATTTCCTAAAAGCGCGTTCACGAGCCTACGGAAACCGCGGCAGACCAAACCAGACGAAAGTGCGCATTCAGCTCGGCAAAGCACTCTTCAGCAGCTCTTCCTCAACACTGAAGTCCTCAGATATTTTTCTTTCGTTGTTTCTTTCTTTGCACAGGTAAACAGCACATTTCTTCTTCTACACTTGCATTATCGGCAGAGCAGACGCTGAATGTTGACACGTTTTTTGTGGAGTTTTATGGACCTTTCTGCCTCGGGCACCATAGACCTCCATTATTTGAATGTCAGCAGACAGCAAGAAGCCTCCCAGATCTCCAGATGCATTTGAGATATCAAAAAAGTACTCCAGAGTGTTGTTCAGCATGGGGGTGAGTAGAAAATGAAGGCTAATCATGTTTTGGGTGTACTATTCCTTTAACCTCTTAAAACCCACTGGGTCGCCGGCGGCCTAGTGGACTTTAAAGGGGAACGCCTTTTTTTTTTACATTGGGTTCTTGATTTTACATTATTACATCATGTTCTACTCACCCATATGAGTTTTGTGTCAGTTGGAGCCGTTGGGAAGATATTCGGTTAGGTTATATCCAAGTAACGTCTTCCTATGGGCAACGACTTAAAGGCACAAAGTAAGCTGTTCATAATTTATCATTTATGATACGCCAGCATTCATAACATGTTGGCGAATCACTGTCCCCCAGACATCCATGGTTATATTTTTTTAAAACAAAGTGGAGTGTGTATGACGTCATCTGCAAGCCGGACTGGAGTTGTGACAGACAGCCTGGGCCACAGGCGGCTACGCTCTACCCCTTCTTTTCGTTCGGCTAGCTAATCTGAGTCGTTCAATTCCATTTGGAGAGCGAGATCATCTGTGGTAGTAGCACTAGACATCTTCCAGGCATGTGAGTAAGACTAGCAGCAGTTCAGCGGATAGGATGAATAAATGTTTTTGTATTTAAAAAAACATTCATGTTCTTTTTCCTAGAGGTTCTGCATCCAGTCTAACTTAGCTTGAGTGGATTTAACCAGTACTATAACTATAAGTAAGGCTGTATGATATAAAACATCTCCACACTATAAATCTGACCAACAGGGGAGTCAACTTTTTCTCACCCCTGAAATATGTTTTAGGATCTCACCCAGGTAGAAAACAGATTTTCAGAACCAGAACATTTTCTCCTGCATCACTTCCTGCTGTGGTACAGTGATGAAAAACCTCTGAATCAGAACTGTGTCGACCTGCGGACAAACTTGCAGAATATACGTTACAGATGCAGTCCAATAGGTTTTTGTTGGAAGTAGATCCGTATCACTCAAGCTGTGATTCTAAATTGAACCGGGCTGAAAGAGTGACGGTACTTTCATGTGTTTGCTGCTGATAGCCGTGTGAGTGTGTGGAGGTTTAGGCTGATAAGAGGAGAAGAAGCTCTTTAATAGAACAAGATGACACAAGTGATAACAGCAGAATGTGGGAGGCCTGGAAGCCTCCTTTGTGTGTTTTTCCTGTCAGCCAGAGTGAAGCACAGATACAGATCTTTCTCACACATGGACCCATAATGATTTAAGCTGATTGTTGGCCGAATACGGCCTAAACAATCAGCGTTCGCCCTGCTAAGAGTGTTTTATGGACAGAATCTAAAGCCATGGAGAGGAAGGTGATGTGATACTGAGATTTGGATCTCTTGCCGTCCCCAGAGCATGACCTTCAGCTTGCTCTAGAGGGGTTATAGGCAAGGCTTGAGTTCAAGAGGGTTCAGTAGCCCCTTATACATGTTGTGAAAGAATCTCAAAGTGAGCTGCAGGAATTATTCAGATAATGTCAATTAAACCCTTAAATCCTAACTTGCATTGAACTGAGTGCAGCTCCAGGTGTTGCATGGGTCACCCATACCACTGAAGTAAAATACTGAGGTTTAGTGATTGTGAAATACAGGTCTGAACTTGAGAGGAAGCAAAGACTACATTATTTGGCACTTTACTCTCTTAATGCAAGGGAAAAAAAGGATTGGAGTAAGGTAGCAGATGGCAGGAACAAAATTATGATCCTTGGTTTTAAAAAAATTGCCAAATAAGTCATATGTTATCGCATAAAGATTGGACGAACAGACCTGTTTGAGTTGATAATATGGTGGAATGGAAATTAGGGAGGTCAGCTACCTCTGAAAGCCTCTGGTTGCAAGGAACCCCTTCCTCCCTGTTTCCCTTTTGTAACGCCCAGGTTACCTATGGGCAGGGATCCAAAATAATCCACTGGATGATTATAAACCATCCACCAGTTGGTCACTATGATCTTTGAAAAACTTGTTCCCTTTGACTTTCTTTTGCTCGTAACTACTAACGTTTACAAAGAATTAAAGGAGTAGAATCTCTTACCTTTGGTACCCCTCAGTATACCCTTGGTAGAAAATTATACCAAATATTGAGAAAACTTTTTGGAAACCTCTGAAAAAGAAGAAATTGGAAACCAAAGTTGGAAGGAAATAGAAATAGTTGGATTTAATGTCAGACTAAAGAAAAAAAAAAACATCATCTGGTGTTTTTTTTTCTGGGTTTAACTACTTCTGACATGTTCCTTAATGGAAGGTAGAAAATGTATGGATAATCTTTTCATCTTATTTTAATCAAACATTTTAGACATTACATCTGGTATAAATCAGAAATAGAAATATTTAAAGGTTCTATTTTTCTATTCAATCATTTCATTTCGATAGTTGATAAAATACTACTTTTATAATTTGTATGCATTGTTTTCGGCCTCTGAATCAAAGGTTTATACTTTAAATTGAAGAAAACGCTTTTGTTTTGAATTTTATGCATTTCATTCGGTATGTTTTTTGTTGTTGTCTGTCTATGATTTGCACATAGTTACCATGCTAGGTACATATCTAGTTATCATTGGATATAACTGCATGTTACATAGTAATTACAAAGCTACTTAGCATGCCGGTGCACCAAGGCAGCTGCTAAGAACAGCTCCTCTTGACAATTTCAGGAAATATGCTGCTTAAAACAATATAAACTAGACTTACCCGCATCTATGATCGCCAACGCCTGCTGGAGTTACGATCACAAAATGTTTTAAATACAGACATTTTTGACTGTTTAAAAAGCTACAGAGTACTACGGACGAATGTAAACAAAACAACAGCAGAACATAAGGGCCAAAGGAAGAGATGCACGAGATGGAGAAAGCGAGGCTGCAGAGGGGGGCTAACTGCAAAGCTAGAGAGAAATCCCCACACACCACCGCTTCCATCAGTTCTGCTCTCCAACTTCCGCTCATTGGAAAACAAAATGGATAATTTGCGACTGGAAAAAAGGTACATATGTAACTGCTGCACCATCATTCTGACGGAGTCCTGGCTGCATCCAGCAATACCGGACAATGCTTTTAGTCTGGAGGGACTAACGCTACACCATGCCTATCACTTCCACCTCTTCTTGACGGCAATAAAGAATTTGTTACTGCTGGTGTGAAGTCAGCTTTATTAAAATTCTTCTTATAATTTCTTTTCCACTGACACCAAAACCACCGTTGAACTAAAATACAACATTAACTTAAATGAGATGGTTTCATGAGTACAAAATGACATAAAAAATAATATAAATACATATAAACTTACCTCGCTGGCTGACCCTTCCTTCTGAGGTAGAAATGAGAAATAAAGGACCTTTTAAACTTAAATTTCTTTGTAAAACTTCTTGCAAATATTATGCCTTCATGCTGTGTGCATCTTTTTCTTCTAGTTTTTCAGCGAACATGCTAGATTCCACTTCCTAAAGAAGCCTTTCAAAATAAGAGTCATAATAACAAAAAATGTGCATAATACAAAATAAAACATGTAAACTAAAAATATGGCAGTAAAACATGCTGATAGAAACAAAGAACTAAGCAGTAAGACTTGGGGTGGTGGGCTCTGTGTTTACATCAACAACAGCTAGTTCAAGAACGCTAGATTGGTCGCCAGCCTCTACTCTCCGGAAATCGAGTTTTTGACTGTTAACTGCAAACCAATCTTTCTGCCCAGAGAGTTCACTGTGGTTAGCATTACTGCTGTTTATGTGACTCCCAGCACTAATGCAAAAGAGACAATGGAGACTCTGTTCCAGGCTATCTCTGAGATCCAATCTGCATACAGAGGGTGTTTTCATCATTCCTGGGGATTTTAACCAGGCTAACTTGAAGACTGTTCTCCCTCATTTCTACCAACATGTGGACTTTGCAACTTAGGGTGAAAACATTTTAGACCTGGTTTATTCTAACATCAAAAATGCATTCAGAGCAGCCCCTGCGCCCACCTCGGGTCATCAGATAATCTCACGGTCATGCTTATCCCAGCATATGAGGCCCAGCTGATCAGGGCTAAGCCGACAGTTAAAGAGTTCCGAGTTTGTTCTGAGGACGCCATGGAGACATTTCAAGACTGTTTTGAATGCTCTGACTGGAACATCTTCAAGGCTGCAGCAACATATGACAACTTATTGAATATTTATGAGTATGCTATGACTATGTCAACCTATGTCAACAAATCCATTGAGGACGTCAGCATGAAAAAGAACATCACCACCTGGGCCAACCCACACCCCTGGATAAATGGAGAGTTTCGGAAATGGCTAAAAGCACGGAACTCAGCTTTTAAGTCTGGTGATAAAGAGGCACTGAGAACAGCATGTGCCAACTTAAACCGTGCCATCAGATCAGCGAACCAGAACCACAGCCAGAAGTTCCAGGATCTTTTCAACAATGACAGCAACACCAGGAGGATGTGGAAAGGCGTTCCGATGATCACGGCCAGATTTTCAGCTTTCTGAGGATACCTAATGTGTTTTTTTTACCTTCTTTACTCCTTTGTCTCATGGAGGTTTTAATTTGTAGCATGAGGCCGAGTTGATGGAGACCTACAGAAACCCACGTTGCTCCGATGTTCCTTCAGTTTCTTTATGTAATGTTTTCATACTGCTTCAAAGAAGGAGCACAGAGAGTGTAATGGAGGTCAGCTTCGCCTTTTCACCGCCACACTCCTCTCATTTATCATCTCACTTTATCACCTGCTCCGCTTAACCTGCTCAGATCTCCCTTTAGTCTTTTCCAGGGTTTTAATTTCTGTTTCTCTGCAATTTTTAGTCATGATTGATTCGGTTTTTATCTGCATCACAATTTATTCTCATACAGCCTCCTTCTCTTCTTCGCCTTCTCCCCTGCCATTCAGTTTGGACCTACAGAGGGCCGGCTCAGTCCGTATACATTAAACATCCAGCAAGAGAGATGAGATCAAAGCACAACATAACCCACAGAGCAGTCACACAGAAGATAAAAGCAGGAGATGAAATAAAAAGTGAAGCAAATCCTGCCAAAGAGCTTTACTTCAAGTCCGACATTAAGAGAACTTTATGTAAATAAGCATGTTTGGATCTCCTGTAAGTCGCAGAGTGAATGCTCTACAACAGGGTTTTGTTTGAGATGTAGGAAGTCAGATTTTGCTCTTAGTGAACACCGTTTGCTTAAACCCTAAAACATGCCCAGCTCTCAGAGGAAAAAGCAAGCTTATAAACACCTGCTGTTTGTTTTATGAGAAAAAAAATGCTGTTTTATTGCTTCTTTCAACATATTTTTTCATCACTAATGAAAGCAATCGTTTTGTCATCATACATCCATTCAAATACAGCCAAATTGAGCTTGTATACGCAAAAAATCGTTAATGTTTCTGCATCTCTTTAAGTCAATCTTATGAAGAGTCACAGGGGTGCTGAAAGATGCAGAAACCTTACCTACCCTCAGGGAGGGGTGCAGCTCGGAAAGATTTTACTTTCCGTTCAGAAAGTAAAATGTGAACAGAAAGTTCAGATTTTTCTTTGCGGATTGCTGCACGTTTTTTCCAGGTAAACCGTTTGCCTGACATCAGAAACGTATGATGGTACAAATATTAGCTCTATTTGTCTAAGTTTACCTCCCTGGACCCTAAAAATCCAGCCAAATATTGAATCCATGGTTTAGATCGAAATGTTGTAACGGCCTAGTCAACATCCTGATCCAAATCCAGCTTTGAAACAGTGGGAAAGATCTAATCCCACAGAGTCTGTGCTGCTTTGCTCAGCCACATTTTGAAGAAGTATCTGTCTTACGTCCAAAGGTGACCGAGGCGGACTGTTTTTACTCTATTCTCAAAGGGACTGAAAACAAATGCATCCAATGCATTTCAGGTCCACCAAACAGTTATTTCGATTTTTAACGAACCAGACCTTTTTCCTCCATTGAAACTCCAACCATTCAGTCGAGTAACTGATGATTGAAATAGTGAAATCTATTAAAGCTAAACAGAAAAGCCACAGAGCAGTCTGTATTACATTTTCGTTGTGCATCGGATCATTTTGTTTTGAAAAATGAGCCCAATAACTAAACAGCTGAGGATCTAATTTAGCGGGATTTTCACATGAATCCATTTTGTTGTGTTTGTATTTAATCCCTTTGGCTCGGCGTGTGCAATGAAAGGTTAATGCGGTTTCTCTCTAAAAGACCCTTTTTCTCCTGCTCTCCATTAGACGGGGATACCTTGTTATTGCGGCTTCATGACTCACTGCAGCTTTTATAAATACAGAGCTTTAATATGAATAAAGCGTTTCACCATTGCTGCAGATGTTATTAGAGAGGAGAAAGTGATGCTTTGTAATAAAGCGTCAGCCCCACAGCAGGAACTGGGGTTTAAAAATGTCACATCTTTCAGATGGAGCCAAGCCGTGCGAGGGCGTGTCTTCACACCATTCGTCCTGCAGGGAGAGAAAAACTGTTCATTTACTCTCTGAAAGCCCATCTTTTTAATTACAGAAATGCAGCAGAAAGGAAGCACTGACCCCTTCAAAGGAAATGTTTCATCTTAAGAAAAACAATGCTCTCTGTAGTGTGTGCAGTTTTATATTTCACGCTTGGTGCTAATGATGATTTAATGACCAAAGCTGTTATTGTTTCTTGACATTTTTTTTATTTATCTGTGAGCTGGTTGGGATTTTAAAGGTTAAGACTGTTTATTTTAAAAGAATACCAGCAACATAATCAACATTTATCTGCATTTCGATTGAAATCTGTACAACTGCAAGGAACCTCGGCAGTCTTTTAATGAAACTCAGTTTGTAAGTCATATCTGTGTGTCTTACTAAAATGCGGATGACATTTTAATTAAACTTGAGACTTTCTTCTCTCCCTTACAGAGACGAGGAGGAAGACGCTTCGAGCTGACTAAAAAGAAGTGAGAAAACAACTGAGCTTCTCTGGATTTGAAAGTGAGGAATTTACCATTCTCCTTTTTCACACCTCCTGCCTGACATGATCTGTCTCAATTGATTGTGTGTTTCTGGGAAGATTTTTCCCCATTCTCCCAGAAGGACATTTACGAGGTTGAACACTGATGTTGGATGGACTGGTTCGCAGCCTTCACTCTAATTTATATATGTGGCGATCTGTATGGATTCCCTCCTCCATGATTTTTCTAAACCTTGCTTGAGTATACAGCCATCACAAACTGTTTTCCACCTGGTCTTGGTTTGTTAAAGCAATAAGAGTTTAAGTGGCACAGCAACAAATCCATACATTCTTCAATGATGTTCTAAAACGGTCCGACAGCCTGGCGACCTGTCCAGGGTGTACCCCGCCTCTCACCCACAGACTGACAGAGATAGGCACCAGCCCCACGGCGACCCTGGCAGAACAAGAAGATGGATGGATGTTGTCTCACATACATTAACATTGTTTTACTAAGTATAAAAACTTGGAGAAAAGCAAGTATTAATTGACTACTGTTTTAGTGAAGGAGGCAGCAGAGACAAACTTTATTTAATTAAGATGGAAGATAGGGAAAATAATGTTGACAGAGGATGAGTTTTTTATTTAGCCCTAGACGGACTGTTTTGTCATCCTGTTTCCAGCACATGCACCGGCAAGCTGACGCCTTCTATTCCCCGCCCTTACCCTCGAGGATTCTCCCTACAACGCTGTGCTCCTCCAATCTCCTGCTGTGGTTCCTTTGCTCCACAGGGGGGCATGGCTGGCTGTCTCGTTCCAGTTCTGATTTTTTCCCACTGATTTCTACTCTTGTTTGAGCTCCAGACGTGGTCACCTTACTTCTGTTGTCTGCGTGATACGTCCCCGTTTTGGGCACATTGACTAAAACAAAAATGAACCAAGCGTAAGAAAAAGAAGCGTATACACTCAGAGCAAAACTCATCAAAAACCGGCGCTTGAAATTGGTCGCCTTCATAATGACCTGCCAGTTGCCCGTCCTGGATGACCATGTCAAAATCTGCCAATTTCCGGACACTGGTGATTGCCCAGTACAAGATAAATTTAATATTGGAAGATCTTGGAAGAACCGGCTTTGTCTATATGTTAGGCTGTACCCCTGCAGAGTTTTCCTCTCAGTATGTGCTATTATTTCTGATGTAGTCTTCTGCTTCTTTTAAAAAACCCTAAATGTTAAGTGTGGGTTATTTGATGTGATTTATTTCAAGTGGTGAGCCATTATGGGCGCTAACGTACTGCGCTAACACCACACTCTTATCGGGCGATAAACTAAATATTGCTATTAATCTATTCTCAAATTTGGGTTGGGAGCTGGGTCTATACTACTTATGACATTCACCTTGATGTTGTAGCGTGTTTGCCAGCAGGTAAGTAACTCACACTGAAACCAAAATCCAGTTGCAGAGTTTTTTATTTATGCAATACAACAAGTGAAACATTCTTTCGATGTTACCTATGTTAACACTTACAACGGCAACCTCCAGAACATAATGTAAGCTTGGCATGAACAGACTACCAACATAAAAAACCCTCTTTAATACAAAACTAGAATAAAAGGGTGATGTTTTCCCCATCTTGATATTACCCAGCAGCCCTTGTGGCTATTCTAGCCTCACAGGACATTACAATGACAGCCTGAGAGACTGATGGATAAAGGAGAAACAGAGCTTGGACTGACTGACACAAAGCTACTGACTGTAAACACTTCCTGGTGACCTATTATGTACGCCTACTGTTCAGAATTCATGCTAAATCTGAACTTATTAAAAACAAATACATCTTATTCAATATTATATATTTCCATCACCAGTTATTATAGTAGAACAGCTTTCTCAAGCAGCTGTGATGCATTTTGGAAACAGGAGATGAGCCCCTGGTCTAATGCTCCATCTGGCTAGAGAAACCTGTTCAAAGACTTTCTTTTACTTATTATTAAATAGGTAGCACACACATATCTTATTTTATTCTTACCCTTATCTTTTTTTATTCTTATCCTTATCTTATTGTATTCTTATGTCTTGTTTGTACTTACATCTTTAGTCTCTTCTGTAAACGGAAAAATATTACCCGCAAGGGATTAATAAAGTAATTTTGATTCTGATAGATAAAGTCCTTTGGCAGAATTCAAACGAGCCATTTTAATCTAGATTAATTCCAAGATTAAAGTGAGATTAATTTAGATTATAAAAACATATCTATGCCCACTACTATTTATTTAATTTCCTTATTTGCTTTAATAATGAAAGTAAATTTAGGAATGAGAACATTTCCAAATTGGAAAAATTTTGTAGCATTCTATCATAGTACCTTGTGTAAATTCTCTCACATCTCTACATCTAAAATGATTGAAATGGAATGTTCAGTAAATTGTTTTGGCAAAAAAAGGCAAAGGCTATACACACATTTAAAAACATATTAATGCTAAGTATGAACCAAAAGAACTCTGTGCACTGAAGTGAGCAGATCTCATTTGTTTGAAGTGTAAGTTTTAGTTTTATCTTTAGATGAGCGAAGCTTTAACAAGTCTGCTGCATGTCAACTTCTTTAGAAATCACTTGATGCAAAGTAACAAAAGCACAACATTAAGTAGAACAAGGAAAAATTGTGAAACATGAAGACAGACATACAGTTAGACGGCTCTCTTTCACAGCTTTTTTCAGCTATTTCTTGTTTACCTGTCACTCCTTCACCATTCCCATTACTCACAGAGGGAAAGTTATATTTAAATTCCTGTATATTTTCCCCTAGGCGGACCGATCCTTCACAGCCATGATTTAAAGCCCAGCCACGTACATCACCCAATGTGCTCATGTTTGTGGAAATGTCTCCGAGCTTTCAGGCAGCTCTCAAGTACATTCAAATAGAACAAACGGTTCAAGGTTCACCAAGAAATTAGGTTTATGGTTGTCCTAAGATATCTTTTTTTATAAGCCATAGCTTCAGACTTGGATAAGTTTTAAGCTTATTTAATCGCACTCAGCTGCAGATCGCTCCAAATGTTTTTACATCATGTGCAAAAAGTAGCAATAAAAGTTTTTACAGACAGAAGCATGGCTGCGCAATGGGATCTCCAGTATCACCAATTGTAGCCAATCTTTACATGGAAGAAATGGAAAAGAGAGCTTTAGACACTTTCAATGGAACACCACCTAGCCACTGGTTTAGATACGTGGATGACACTTTCGTCAAAATCAAGCTAGAGGAAGTGGAAACTTTCACCAAACACATCAACTCTGTTGACCGTAACATCAAATTCACCAGAGAGGATGCCAAGGACAACAAACTACCCTTTCTGGACTGCCTGGTGAGCATGGAAGGAGATGGAAGCCTAAACATTGAAGTGTATAGGAAACCTACTCACACAGACCAGTATCTTCTTTTTGACTCACACCACCCACTGGAACGCAAACTCTCAGTCATCAGAACCTTAAAACACCGGGCAGAACATGTCCCTACTAAAACAGATGGGAAGCAAAAAGAACAGAAACACATCAAAGATGCTCTCCGAAACTGTGGATATCCAAACTGGGCTTTTATCATATCAGCAAGGAAATCCAAAAGACACGCAACAGAAGACAGCGATGGGAAAATTAAACGCAAAAACATCACAATCCCTTATGTTGCTGGAGTGTCTGAAAAGCTCAAGAGGATTTTCTCCAAACACAAGATCCCAGTACATTTCAAGCCAAACCAAACCCTTAAACAGAGATAAAACCTCCAGACCGAATATGAGCGGAGTGGCATATGCTGTTCAGTGCAGCGAGGAATGCTCTGATCTTTATATTGGAGAAACCAAACAACCTCTCCACAGACGCATGGCCCAACACAGAAGAGCGGCCGCCTCGGGACAAGACTCCGCAGTACACCTACACCTTGTGGACAAAGGACATTCTTTTGAGGACCAGAATGTCCATATTCTGGATAAAGAAAATAGGTGGTTTGAGAGGGGCGTGAAGGAAGCCATCTATGTTAAGAGAGAAAAAACAACTTTAAACAGAGGTGGTGGACTCAGATTCCAGCTTCCAAAAACATACAATTCAATCATAGACATGATCCCTTCCAGATATCACCAAACCCCCCACCCCATCACAGAGGAACGAGGGACCTACCCGCTACCAGCCGGTGAACAATACCTCCTTAACGACCGACCCTTAACAATCATAGACAGGTTTCAGGTATTACAGGAGACAATCCCCCCCTTAATGGCAATCCCCCCTTTAACGACCGACCCCTAGAATCATAGACAGGTTCAGATATTACAGGCTAACGATGGAACTAAACGACCCATTCATCGGTTACCATTTGCATGTTTCCAAGCAACACAAGGCCTTGTCCATATAAGACTCAAACTCACTGCGGATCCAGACATTTGAATTGAGAAAGCTTCCTGGAGAGGTGGAGAAACGTCTTCAAATCTTGGAAACCAAGTCCAGTGGATATTTTTTGAATTTTTACGGAAAGAGTAGCAATAAAAGCAAACATTCATCTACAGGTGTCCATCAGGTCGTGCTGCAGAATCACAGCCTAAACTGGCCTCTGCCACCATAAAATATCATAACCACTGTGCATGCAGATGCATCTACACTCACCTGTTGCCAGTGTTGGGCAAGTTCTGCATGGTGGTAACGTCATTCTTTAGCTTACTCCTCAGGTCAAGACTTGTGGTTGTCCTGAAGCCTTCTTTTGTGCAGCTGTACCTTTTTGCATGAAGTTCTCAGTGATCATAGAAACTGTTTATTCAGCAACAGTGTTTTAATCAGCAATTTCCTGCATATTAAGCAATTTTGGTGTAAAATGATGATGGCTGCTCATTTTCTTTGGATGCACCTGTTGTCTGCACAAGATTGATTTCCATTACATGTGCCTTTCTCATGGGGGTTCTTGTATAAATGGTGCAGGCTCCCCTCTGTGCCCCCAGTTTATCACCTTCACTAACTCTAAGGTCTTCCTAATGCAGAAGAAGATTTATGTATGTCGTATCGGGAAAAAAGTTGTCAACTATTCACCCCAGTTAAATAAACGAGATCGATGGATTTCACTCAGTCGTCACTTTATTTTTATCTCTGCAAGGAGAGAACAGTTCATCATACAGGCCTTATTGCATAGTAATCAGCCCTGTTCGGCCTGGGAAGCATTCGTTCCTCCTTACTTACAATATTGGAAAGTTGACAGAGTCAAAACAAATTGCAGACACTTTGGTTAAACAGTAACATATTATGAATAAACCTTGAGAAAGAATCTGGCTTGTTATGGGAATAAGGTATGTCTTGTCAACAAACACACTCATGCAGGGGAATTGTGTGGCCTAGCAGATGAAGCAGGCTGGGTGAAAACATTTATAGTGAGTAAAAAGCATAAATTAATATATGAAATAAGATAAGCTAAATTTTCTGACCGCTTTACAAACCTGCCTTTATCGGCTAAGAGTGTTTGTGTACAAAAACAAAACAATTCTACTTTTGTTTCACTTGCTAAAAGACAGACATTACAAATAAACATATTAACTTTAGATACAATTTATAAAATGCAAACAAGTAATTAATACATATGTGTACATTGATCCAAGGTAGGTTAAAAAATAAAATATATTTCTGATTTTGTTTCTCAGTAGAGTTACTGACAAATATAGGTGTAAGACACTCATTGAGTTCATCACAGGGGCAGCCTGGGGGTAGAGATATTCTCTGTAGCGCAACCTAATGGTAAGTCTAAAATATTAATTCCAGAATGTGTGGAGCCTACAGAAGTGTATGCTGCTTTTCACCTGACCCTTAACACTTAAAAATCCTTTAAATTATCTTTAAACTAGTTTGGAGTAAAAGCAATGTGTTCAAATCAATTGACAATGGAATTCCAAGTTGTACATAATATTTTTATTTGATAACAAGATATTGTTAAAACAATTTGCCTAATCAGAAATCAATATTTGTTTAGATAATTGATTCTTAACCTTCTGTGGTTATTCATGAGTGAACAGTGAAGGATAGAGATGCCTATGGCTGTTGTAAAATTGACTAATCCAAAGACCAACAGGAGTCAATTGAATAATTCAGTTGAACTTTAGTGAATTATGTTATGATATTCTACCTGTAGATTTTGAATATATATTTAACTAAGACTGGGAGTTGTAGTTAATTGATAGATTATTCAAAATCAAGGGTAAAACCAGTTGAATAGTCTTAGTCAGGTAATTATATCTGCAATCCGCTTATTCACCAGTATTTTGGCCTCTCTTAATCTGGGTGGCTACTGGACCGGCTGTTAAAATCCAGTTGTTTCCCACCAATTTAGTGGCTTAGGCTAGGCTATTAGCAGAGCTGTGAATTACCAACTTAAGATACCTTGTCTCTATTTATTCAAATGTCACCAAAGCGAGGGTGAATCTAGCCTGAGTGATAAACCACTTACTGTACAATAAAAACAAACTACTACAGCTTAAAACAATGATAACTTTATTTCTAAAAATCCAGGATTATGAGAAATCTAACATCTATGCAAACAGACACAACTAGAAAATAAACATGAGGTAGACTCATTGCATAATTTAAAAAAGTTTTCATTGTCAAAAACTGACAAGCTTAACGTAGATCTTTGATGATGACTAGCCATACGTTTGAGTTGTCATCAACGAGACGAGATGAGACTAAATAAAAATTAGCGGGTCGTCGCCAGTGTTGCCAACTCCTCAGAAAGGAGAGTAGCTATTGGCTGTGCTATTAGTCGCTAGAAGTCGCTGAATGACGTCATTGCCTAATTTGCATAATATATATATATTTTTTTAACTTTTTTTTATTTAACTTTTTCTTTTTTCCCTTGTGGTCCACTAAGGACCTTAAAAATCATGCTAAAACATGAACATTTTGAACCATAACATTTTTTTTTACATTACATTAACAATTTAAATGGGAAAAAAAGACTATAAAGAATCAATAACAATATGAGCAAATGGTAATTATTGTTTTTTTTTTTTTAAACTAATAAGAATTCCCTGCACACAAACAGGCTGTGCTTGCCTGCTCACAGAAAGAGTGGATCATCGTCATGTTGGTCAAGGCTCTCTATGGCAGGTTCAGCAACTGAGGGAGCTGACTCCAGCGTGATCAACCTGTGCCGTCAAACCCGGCGCATGCGCGCGGTTCATTTGCAGTCTGGACGCTGAGGGTAAACATGCTGTGTCTCTGACTGTAGCGCTGAGAGGGACTCCTGCGGAAGCGGGAGAACGGGGTTGGGACGGGGGGAGGCGCCCCACGGCAGACACCAGAAAATTCGCTAGATTTGTCGCCAGTCGCTTTTTTGAAAAAGAGTTGCTGGAGGGGTCTGAAAAGTCGCTAAATATAGCGACAAAGTCGCTGAGTTGGCAACACTGGTCGTCGCTCAGACGTTTAAAATGCATCATCGTGCTATAATCCACTAAGCAGTTTCAGACATGCTGCTGCATCTTGTTTGATCCTGCCACCCACCTGGTATGCAGTGCTACACATTCTGCTTGACCACAGAGTGAGCATGGCAGCAGCGACAGGCTCTGAGAAAATAACTCAGAGTTTGTCATTTTCTGACAAACTCTGGTCTTCCTGCTGCGTTTGTGCAGAAATGCGTCTTTGCACGCGTGTAGCTCCGAGTCTGCGCTTCACGCTCCACTTTGATGGTTCGCTCTCATCAATCTGGCTCTTCCTAATAAACTATGTGGCTGATCATCCTATGCCAAGCTATAAAATCCCTTTACTAACAATACTTTATTTCTTCCAGCTAACAAGAGGTGATACTAACCATTCTTTAATTTCTACCAAAAGGAATTCTTACATTATATCCAAATTAAATATTTATTTGCATTCTGTTTATTTTTGGATAAAGGACCAACAGGTGAAAACATACATAGATCTTTGAATATTCCTCTCAATTGTTCTTGTTTCTATCTATTTAAATATGATTCTAAATGTTTCCTTGTATTGTCATTAAAACATTTTCTGTTTCCTTTGAATGTGTCAACATTTTAGTTAGCATATTCATTCAATTTAGGTTTGGATTGGCATGGCATTACAATGCAATTTTGTAGGTTTTCTCTTTATTTTCTTTTTATATAAAATTCCTGTGAATTTAAATATACTTTGACCCCTAAATCAAAAAATACTAGTTTTTACAATATTACTTACTAGTGAAGAATATTTAAAGACGCATGTTGGGGGAAGTAGTAATGTTGTTGCGCCCCTGATAAATAACAAAAAACATTTGATCATGTTAATGTAGTGTGCACTTGGTTAAAAGTGTTTACTTTAATTTTTTTTGTGAAAATGTCTTGAAATCTTATGGAGAATAGAGCCTGACGGGGATTGTTTTCAAATCCAAAACTTGACAGGTATGTTAAGGCCTAAAAAGAAAAAAGTGAGTAAAATACACGGAGGGAAGTTGAATAAAAAACATTTTTTTTATCATCAGATACAACTTTAATGAAATATATCTAAATAAATACCATTTAATTTCAACGGGAGTGTTGGCCTAGTGGTTAGAGCAGTGCGCCTGTGCTCTGAGAAGGTTGCAAGAACCCATTTTTCTTTTTCTTTCCTTCTCTTTTTTTTTTCTTTTGTTTTTCTATCCTCACTATTTCCTTCTTTAGGTCCTCCCACGCACGCTTGGGCGCTTTCTAAGCACGTCAGCTCCTCCCACGCATGCACGGGACCGCGTCCGGGACCCCAACGCGCACACGTTGGGGTCGCTTTCAAGAGGCTTTCGAGAGCGCAGCCGTCCCCGAGCGCAGTGTGTTTTAAATGTTTTAAATGTTTGTTTCTTTAGGCTTTTGTTTTCAATTTAAAAATTGAGAGAATAGAGGGGAAATGACTTGGATCACTGACTTTAAAGTTGAGGCTCCCACAGTGTTTACTGGTGAAAAGAGAAACATATTATTTCACTACCTGGAACCCTGCCCCAAGTAAACTAGTCTGGATTTATACTCGTTTACTTCTTGCTACTGTCAAACTTGAAAGGTAAATGATTTTAGAGAGGCAGAGAATAAAATAAAGAAAGCATTTAATATTGAAGAACAAAGACACAGACACACCAATCATCCCAACACACCTGTTTTAAACTTCCAGTCTGTCTCAAGGAAACAGAAACAACTGTTTAATGTTTAAGGCTCTAGCTTAATAAAGGCTGTGAAGCATAACTGTTTATCAGCTGTGTTTGATGCTCAAAGAATCTAGCGTCTTCTCCTCCTTCTTTCCCCCATCTATCCTCTCTAATCACAGCCTGGCAGGCTGTGTGTATTAGTCTGTGGAGGCATGAACCATTAAAACAGACAGAGCAAGTCAATTCAAACAGAAGGGTGGGAAGTAATATGAACAGAGGTCGTAAAGAGATTTCAGAGGCCTGAAGACAAAGGAACAGCTGCAGCTAATGGAAGATGTTTGTTTACTAGAGTCCAGATGTTTAAAATTTGTTCATTTTGTTTCTCTTCATGCATGAAGAAGATGTTCTACAATGGTTGTTCTGGGTCACAGATTACATGCAAAGATGGAACATTAAATGTTTCTATTAGTTTTCAGCCTGTGAAGCTGAAACGCATTGATGGTGCAGATAGGATGTGGAAGGAAATGGGAAAGATGAGGAACTGGTCCAGAATCCTAATGGTGAGAGCTGTCCTGTGAATGTTTTAGGATTTTTACACCAAATGCCTCCTATTCCACCCAAACTCCAAAATCTTCTCCTTCACATCTATCTGTGAGACCTCCCCATGGTCTTCATCTTTTCCACCCTAAATGGCAGCTTCTTATCATTCTGAGATGTGTTCACTGTCCCTCCTCTGGACATGTCCAAACAGTCTTAGCTGTCCGCGCCGTTCTAACCTGAACTGTCCCTCTGACACAATGACTACATTATGATGTACTGTAGTCTCAGCCAATAAGAACCTCTAGTCCCACCTCTTTGGGGGGCCACCATCTCCAAGTTGTGCATCGAACTCACACCCCAAGACCTTTGCCTCTATCTTTCGTCAAATGACATTTTTTTGTAAACTTTTGTTCACCTTTTGCTGGATTTATTGTCTCTAAGACTTTAATAAGCCACATGCAGCCTCCCTAATGTTTTACTCATATAACCAGTGGCTGCTGGTCAATAGATGGCACTAGGGTGCTGCCCCACCCACCCAATGACGTTGATTAAAACATAAAAAAACTGATAAAAGTTTAATTATAAAATAAAAATATTTTGAAATGTATTAATATATATTTTAGATGGGAAATTTTAATATTTAATCTTTAACGACGAGTAAAGCTGTTTGTTTCGTCATCAGACTGGTGATGTATTTCTGTCCTAGGGCGCAAAAATATTTGGCCAGAGACTTTTGTTAAAAGTTGTACATTGACAGTAGCTACTCTGCAATGCATAAGGATAGGAGAAGTCAGGGCGCAGGAGAAGTGCGCCCTGACGTGGCAGCACCTGTCAAAGTAGTACTGCGGTTGATTGACAGGTCGAGTTGGGGAAGTGAAGTCCTTAAAGCAAACTTACCAAAAGAAGCTTGAGGTGAAATCATTTGGACCTGATCAACCGAATATCCATATTAATCAGCAGTCCAAAGAAGGATGGAGACGGTACACTCTGTTCTTTTCCAGGACCCTCTTTAGCTACAAGTCTAAGGCTAACAGCATGCAGCGAGGCTAATGCTTTATTCTGCTTTCCCTGGCTCCTTTTTGAAACATCAGGATCTGACCCAGCATGGATAAAGACAGGTAGGACTGATTTGAAGTCCTTTTTAAAAAAGGCAAAGAAACATCAACAATCTTGGATTCACATGGATACGATAATATGTAGTAGCTCCCAAGACCCTGCATCGCAGCAATAGAGTCGATTGTTTTCCGCCATCGTCTCATACCTCATTGCCATGCAGGGGACCAAAAGATCTCGCCAGGCCAACAATGACCCTAACGACTCCTTTTTCAGAGGCATGGGCCAGTATCGGGTCTTGCAGGCCAACAACGACTCCCCATTACTAAGGGCTCAACCTGTTTTTTTTTCTCTACTTGGATTGTTTTCCATGTAGAGTGGCACAAAAAAAATCTTGTCCAGTGTTTTGTTTTTTAACTGCTGGAATAACGATGACGTGAATGACTGAAAATCTTCACGGGCAAAAAATATTGTGTACTTTTTCTAGATGTTTGTTAATTTGTATAACTTCTCTTAAATAAACACATTCTCAGAATATCTATATAAGAATATATATATAATATAAAGCTGACTAATAGTTTCTCCATTATTAAACTGGTATATTCTTTTTTTTAGGTTTGTGACACAATATTGGACCATAGAAAACACAGATTTGCCTTCTTAAAGCCTCAGAAGGGAAAAGTGTATGTACAAAAAGTAAACTTGTCACAGTCTTGGTTCTGTTTTATTTGAGTTTTCATTTTCATGTTGACCCATGTTTTTCTTTGTTTTCTTGCTTTATTGGTTTGGTTTCTATTATGTGGTGTTTTCTGGATACATTTCTTAGGTTTTTCTTGCTTGCCCTGTGTTGCCCTCTTGTGTTGGTCTCCTTTTCCCCTGCTTCTTTCTAGACTTCTTTCTGCTCCTAATCAGCTCATTAATCCTGTCTTTGTTCAGTCTCCTATATATACCCTCCCTGTGCAGTTCCTCAGTGCTGGTTTCTTGTCTTTTCCTGGCTCCTCATGCATGTTTTCCCTGACGTCTCCATGGTTCTGTTTTTTTCTGTACATTTTATGTTCGATTTTTGGATTCCTGCCTCAGTTGCCTGTGAGTAATTTCATTAAATATTGAAGAACTCACCTCTTCCTCCTCACCTCTGCATTCGGGTCCTCAAAACCTCAACCAAAACCTGTACATGAAATAATGTTTTTGTTTTTATAATGTTGGTTCGTGGTGTTTTCATTCATATAAATATACTGGTGTGGTAACTTAGTATATGTTTGATTGGTTTTTGGTATACATCTATTTCGAATTTATAGCCCCTCCTGAAGAAAATTCCACCGGCAGCCACTGGATATAACCTAGTAACTCATAAAGTAATTTACAAAAAACATTTAAAGCTAGTCTTCATTTTTTTAAATAATTTATTTTGGTATATTCACATTAAACAGCTTCATAAAATGAAGATACAGAATGAAGCAGTCCACACAATGTTTTGTTATCTGAAGTGAAAGTGGCCTTTTCTCTCTTAAAAAAAACAAAAAGCTTCTGTTACTCAGAGGCTTGTGCCAACAGAGGCGAGCACTCTCATGGAAAAGAACCAAAATATAACCTGCATGAATCATTTTTAGAGCTGAAATAAACAATCTCAATGGCATCTCTTTAAAACATCAGAAAAAAAACCCAGACACATTCACTCCATGCTTCAGGTATGAAACAAATAACACAAAGAGGACTTGGCCTGTGCACTGAAACAAGAATCCTCCCAGAATTTCAACACCACCATTTTTTTTCTAAATCTCTGAGATTGCTGTAAGTTTTTGCCATCAGGGATAAAGCTCAGAGTGCCAAAATGCAAATGAAACGGCTGGAGGCTATTGTTTGCTCCAGCCCCCTTCCAACTGTTGAATACTAACCCCAAAGATTACTCCCATGCACCAGCATTCATGCATTTACTCTCCAACACATTGTTGGTTCCAAACGCATATTCTGTTCTAGTTTTTCTTTTCTTTTTTTCCTTTGTTTGAAAACTGAGACAGGAAACTGCATATTAGGAGGCGGAAAAGTTTACTTTGATTTAAGCACATTGACCTATATTGATGCACACCTGACTTTCCTAAATAATCTCCGTTAATAAACATCTTAGTCTATACACTGCAATGAAATCAAAACTCTGAATAAACTAAATTAACTTTTTTTTGTTGGTTTCATAGAACCCCATTATCAATGTGCTAATGTAAATAATCTAACCTTTTTCAAATTTAGATCAGAAAGTACAGCTGATTTTGGTGACAGTATGTTAATAAAGCATGTTCTGCTTTAATAAATTGTATGCAAACACAGGAACAACTTTCATCCTGGTCCAATAACATGTCGGCATGTGCTGCAGTGGGGAAGCTGGCTAAAAGCTGATTATGCACATAGCTGAAGCTCAAAGTGTGAAACTGATTGGTTTGCTGAAGAAAATTGAGATTTGATTGGTTGAAGTTCTCTGCGAAACAAAAATAAGGTAGTTACAGCTGGGATGGGATGTCCCAGTGTAAATTAGTCAGTGATAAAGGAAATGAAAATCAAATCAACTTTATTGTTTATTACAAAAAATATCCTGATTTATACATAAATGTGTTGATCTTCAGTGACTAACTCAGACGTCTTTAAAGATTTATATTTTACACATTCACATTGGTGAAAATATCCTTTGATCAGAAATAGGTGTTATATTTGAAGATAAATATGGATTCAAAAGTCCATGAATCCATATTAAAAATGCATCTAATTATGTGGAGCATAATGAGCCTTTGCTCTCCAACTTGGGCTGTTCTAGTAAAGGATATGCCATTTCTGTTTTCTTTGTCTTAGCTAAAATCTGCAACAGACGGGATAACGTGAGGAAATCCATCTGCCAACTGGAGTCGTTTCACAGATGAACTTGTGTGTTTCAGTTGTCTCAAGGTATATTGGCTATCCAAGCTCTAGAACCAAAAATCTGGGGTATGCTGGAACAAACCTTTTCCAAGTTCTGACCTATCCCACCTCATGAAACAGGGTCATAGTGTTTATTTTGTAATGTGACAGAGGCTGTATCTGAACATCCGCCCTAACCCCTAAATCCCTCAATCACTATATAGAGCGGGGACTACATAGTGGGCTTAATAATAAACTCAGTTAACTGACCATTTGGACAGATGATCACTACTTTGCACTCCCTGTTGGTCAGCTGACTCCGCCTCCTCAAATGATGCCTGTGCCATCTTTATGTGTCGCAGCTGTCGGGTAGCGAAAGCCTACGGTTGAAAGCCCTTGACAGCTGGCCAATGTGACAAGAAATCCCATAGTGCTTGGCGAGGAGAGCTCTCCGCACAAAGCATTCTGGGATATGTCTGCTGATCTAGTGCCCATGGATGATCACTACGATCACTACTTTTCATGGTGCATTGTGGTAAATTTCGAGTCCACTACTTTTTCATCCAAAGTAGTGGACTGTGGCGTAATAATTATATAGTGCCCTATATACTGTAGTGATTAGGGTGGACATTCAGACACAGCCAGAGATAGTAATGCAGCATAAGGTAATTGAACTCAGCAGAGAAGGTGTTTCAGCAATGCTATTCCTTTATGTTCATCATAGTAAAGTTTTTGGCTGATATTCTCTCTTTTATCGGGATCAGTTGATATGTGTATTCTTTGACTGTTTCATCAGCACTTTCAAAAGTCATGTCTGGAGATCACATGAAGCGCATGCTTTCCTCCTCCATTTGCTATCCATTACTCATTTTTAGCTTGTGTTTTTTTTTTTTTCTCACTTAAACTAAGACTCGTGTAACATCTTTTTATTATTGTGTAATTTTTATCATGTATGTGAAGGAAGGAAAAGCAATATCAGTTCTCATAATTAGCCCAAAAATATCAGCTCTACATATTGAGGAGCGGTTAAATTGATAAAGGATCAGTATCGCCATCAGCATTCAGACACCTTTATCCATTGATCTCTACTTCTAATCAGCTGAAATGTTCATATTGGTGCATCCCAACACATGAACGGTTTTAACCAAATGTCTTATAGTTCTAAATACATGTCGGTGCATTTTTTTTAAAGGATCCTTATTTTGTTACGTTTTTCTGCTTTTAAAGGAAGAATAGCAATTTTTACAAAAAGAATATGGATAATTGTTTCTATTTCTGAAAATTATGTAGGATATTAAAAAAAAATCTAGTTATAAGAAAATTAGATGTACAACTGCAATATTAGTCCATTTGGTGTCATTCTATTGTGAAAATCTAATGCGAGTGGCCTTGTGGATCCATTTGATTCCCACTGGGTTTATATACACATTTGGTTTTCACATTGTTAAACCAGATCATACATTTTGTTTATATGTTTAGTGTCCTGATGAGTTACAGAAACACTCTTTTTAACATATTACAGGTCCTTCTCAAAATATTAGCATATTGTGATAAAGTTCATTATTTTCCATAATGTAATGATAAAACATTCATATATTTTAGATTCATTGCACACTAACTAAAATAGTTCAGGTCTTTTATGGTCTTAATGATAATGATTTTGGCATTCAGCTCATAAAAACCCCAAATTCTTATCTCACAAAATTAGCATATTGTGAAAAGGTCTCTAAACGAGCTATGAACCTAATCATCTGAATCAACAAATTAACTCTAAACACCTGAAAAAGATTCCTGAGGCCTTTAAAACTCCCAGCCTGGTTCATTAATTAAAACCCCAATCATGGGTAAGACTGTCAACCTGACTGCTGTCCAGAAGGCAATCATTGACACCCTCAAGCAAGAGGCTATGATACAGAAAGATATTTCTGAACCAATAGGCTGTTCCCAGAGTGCTGTTTCAAGGCACCTCAGTGGGAAGTCTGTGGGAACGAAAAAGTCGGCAGAAAACGCTGCACAACGAGAATAGGT